>JARFIW010000884.1:1800000-2307500 GCA_036346225.1 Platerodrilus igneus | reverse complement strand
AAGGACTTAACAACTACCAAAAACCGGACACCCATTAAATACGTCTTTAATTTCCTACAACTTTTTGTTCACAAGAGGCATATTGTATTTGTTGTCTCGAGGGTAGTCACTAGTGTCAAATTGTTAATGTTTGCACTAATATTAAATTTTTCTAGGGACCCCAAATCTGTAAACAGATTTTAAATAGGACCACCCATACAAAGTTATGCGTTTTAAAGACTAATTTTGCTCATCTTTATTTAACACCATCTTGAGAACCCTTTGTTGCAAGACATATGCTTTAACCAACCGTTTCCTAAAAAACGCAGTGTCCCGAAATACCACGTGGAGATAACACGTATACTCTGTCAACCAGGATAGAAGCCGGAAGGATTTGGAAGGTGGAGAAGAACTTAAAATTATGGAATCTTAAAACAAATACAAATATAACAACTATCTTATATCTTTACGCCCTGCGAGATTGTTGAATTGGAATGATGACCTTTTGTCATCTTCCTCGATAAACAATTTAATAAGCTGCTATGCAATCGATTCTTTACTCCGGATACAGCAGCAAACCGATACCATCCAAATAAGGTTTGGATGCTTGGTGACTGTTAACATCCGCTTCCCTCGTGTACGCCCAACACATCCCAGCCCATGAGCACCCCTGCGCATCAGCCATGCGCACCCTGCGCGTGCACACCTGCCCATGCGCGCCCATGGCATCCCTCTCTGTGCGAGTGATATTTCGGGGTAACGTCACAGCCTTTATAAATAAAGAACAATGTTATATACTATTATAAAATGTTTATTCTGACATTATACATAACAAATTTAAAAACAACTAATGCCAAGCATGGATCCATTTAAACTTAATTTTAATACAAAGATACACAGAAGACAGTCCTTTCTTTATGTTTGTTTGGAGTGGTTTTAATTTTATCTAATTTATTGCAGCTTAAAATTTAAATCGATACCCAAGTCCTCTATCTCCTTTTCAACCAATAGTTTGATACATAAGACCGTCTAGGTTTTCGAATTGTAAATGTCCGAAGTTTGCCTCATATTTAAAGTCTTTGATTCCGCCGACAACCAGATCCATTCCTTCGTGTAATTCTTGCAGCTTGTGACAATCTTTTAATCGCAGCTTTCCACTATATCCTGCATACGTATCTTGTTAGCTTGATCGACTTCTTCTTGTCGGTATTGGGAAATCCTTTTCCCACAGACTGTTGCGTAGTTGCATTCCACCACTTTTGGGAATATATGGTTGTTATAGGTTTAAGACCCTCGGTTTTAAATGATCCAAAGGTTCTTTAGGCAAATATACAGTTTAACGGACCCCTTTGCGTGTGGTGTACGCAAGATTAGAAACCCGCATTCCTTAGTTCGTCTTTGTTATCTGCCATTTTGATAAATACGTTTTAGAATAACCTTTTAAAAGTATACGGATTTAGTACCATCCTTTTCTGCAAGAACGTCTACATAACTAAAGAGTCTTTCTTACTAACCGCAAATGCATACAGCTTGTACAACCCGGATGTATCTAGTCACCATCGACACATAAAATAATCTTTTAATTCTTCCTCATTTTCTCTAATAAGATGTTCTTTGTCTAACACATCTTTGTATTGCGCGTATTGTCGCAGTGTTTTCCATGTGTCAATTTTCCCTTTTTCCACCCCATTTCTTTTCCTTCCCACAGCTAAGGCATACAAATGGGGCACCCTTTAACGTAAACGAAAGTTTACTACCAAAGCGCGTTGTCACAACCTCGGGCGAATGTTAGGGTATTTTAATCCCAATTCCGAAATGACTATTTTTTGAATTGGTTGGAGATTGTGTAAAATATACTATCGAGATTTGTAAGATTTTATTTTATCTTGCTTCTCCTTCATCTCCCAAAATTTACGGGTAAATTCAAAGCCCACATACTTTATCAATTTTTCCTTTCTTTTGGTTTTTCACCTTTTAATTTCAAGCCCGCCAATTTTTTTGATTTTCATTCCCATACACGCCTTTAGAAGATTATTTCCATAAACAGCTTTTAGCCTTTCCGAAGTTATAATTTGTGGTACCAGTTTCCCAGGAAAGTTTAAACCATTCAATAAAACCGTTAAAACCCGTTTTTAAAAATTTATTCATTTTTCGCATACATTTCTTCCATTTTATTGTTGTTCCAATTAATCCTTTCTTTACTTTCCAATTTTCCCTTTAAACGTTTCAAAACGAAAAAATCAGTATTTTATGGATTTTCCCCAAAAAGGTTTTTAACACCGACTTTTATGGAACAAAATTTTTTATAAATTTCTTTTTTTTACCTGGTTTAAAAACCTTTAATTTTATCCCGGCAACAAATTTAACTTTTTGTTTCCCCTTTTTTTAAAATTTTCCTTTTTTCGACGGAAAAAGAAATTTACTTCCCTTTTTAAACCCGCATTTTAAAAACAAACCCCAAGTGGTCCCATAACCAAATTTTGGTAAACCCTTTTAAAATTCCAAACCAAACCATTTTAACCCCAAACCCTTTCCTTTCACAAGACGCCGAAGCGGACAAATTTCCCGAAAAACCCAACCACGAAAGGGTTTGCCCACAACCCCGCCCATTTCAAGTCAATTGCCCAATTTAGGGTCCCCCCACAACCGAACTTTCCGCCCCTTTTTTGAAGAAAAAAACCCATTGCCTTTTTACGGTTTTAAAATTCAACAGTTGGGTTTTAGCGAAATTGGCCCGCCGGGCCGGCCAACCAATTTTCCTTTATCTAAAGGTCCACACTTTTTTTAATGGAAAAAATTTAAAAACAACAATAAGAATAATTTAATTAAATGTGTTTATTAACGTCAATAATTAAAACAAGAGGCAATGGGGTAATTTCCATCATTTACAAACAGGGGCATGTTATTATTCAAGCACTGATAAAAAAATAAATGGTCAATGGTATTGTTCAATTTGTTTATTGGTCATAATGTAGGAGGATTAGGTCGTGTTGAATTATCAATGCAATTGCTTTATCAACCCGATTTTAGAGATGCGTCCCTTTTCGATGCGCATCCCTGTCGGCTTAGGTTGGATAACAACATATTCGACTATCTTCGGCAATATACGTCCCACTCTGTAGAATACGTAAGAGAACAATTTTTTCGTATTCAATTTAGTATTCGATAGTAGCTAGAACGGTAAACATGAGCGTCTCCAAGTGATTAACGTTTCTCAACCTTGGGAATAAAGTGAAACCGGCAAATGAGCGATTTGGATTATGGCTGTTGACAGAAAATATGTGCAACAATAATCTGGTAAAAGATATTGGTAATATTTGTTATGTCGAAGGCGAACAGATGCTGACTGGTGGACTACACACACCAATTACAGAACCATTTTGTGACAATATAATGTTGGTTAAAATTTGCGACCTTTCTGACACCGAACAAGCATCTGCAAACAAAAGGATGTTTATCCTAAAAAGAAATTTGTGGTGCATTTAACAGCTATCTACGAAGAAAGTTCAACCGATTTGTTTCCGCTAGGCATGGTGTTAAAGCTAAGCTTCCGTTTTCTGGAAAGCACTAACAAGATGGGCCAGAGAGTAAAAGAAATTATCGGAAAAGAAGACCTCGAATGCATTAATAAAAATTCCAAAATCCTATATTGTTCCATACAAAGTGGAACTAGCAGATGTTAAGTTGGAAACTTTATTGGAGGAACTACCAGATATATTAGACGAAGTCGAAAAATTATTTCTATCTTTTGACATGGATGTAACCCAAGATTTTGCGGGCATATTTAGCAAGATGGAGATGTGTAATTATTTAACTACAAAGCATAACTTTTGCTATAAGGGGAATACGAAGAAAAGTGTAATATTATAGTTGACAACGATAAAACTGAGGGATTGATTGTTTAACATGGCTAACAACCAATGCAAGAATTAAGATATACAACAAATTTTGTGTCAGATAACAAGTCCTGGTGTTAATAAACAACTTGGCAATCATATACTAGATTTTTACGTTGTCCAGATGTACGTTTAAGGGAAACATTTGCGTCTACTTTGGTCAAAGAACATGGTATTACGCGATTGGAAGCGACAATATACAACTGTGCAATTGGAAGCTATGTCAGTGCGGAACGGTGTATAACCCTTAAAAGACTGTTTAACGTTATTGGAAGATAGTGTTATACTCCTAAAGGCGCCAATGTACTCGGTACCACTTGCCAAAATGTGGAGTAAGCTATCGGACAAGCTACAAAATAGCTGCTGTTTAGTTAATAACCTGCTACAGTACGTGTATTGGGGAATGGTAATACAAAGAAATTGACGGGCTTGCAATTAAGTTGTCCGAAAACCAAAAGAAAGGGAAAATTGATAAAGTATGTGCTGGCTTTTAGTTTTAACTATTTACCTGTAAATTATTTGGAGATAGTAGAGGAGAAGACAGCTCAGATAAAATAAAATCTTACACAAGTGCTATTAAAGCAGGTAGTACATATTTTACACAATCTGCAACACCATATTCTACAATTCCAAAAGAAAAATCATTTCGGAATTGGGATTGATAGATACCAACATTCGTCCAGAGGTTGTACGACAACGCGAAATATTGGTAGTAAACTTATCCGTTTACGCTAAAGGAAATTGCCCATTATGATCCATACGCTGTAAGTGGAAGGAAAAGACAACTGGAATTAGAGGAAATGGATGCAAAAAGACGAAATTGGATAATGGAAAACACTGCGACAATACGCGAACAATACAAAGATGTGTTATGACAAAGAACATCTTATTAGAGAAAATGAGGAAGAATTAAAAGATTATTTTATGTGTCGATGGACTGACTTAGATACATCCGGGTTCCTGTTGCATTTGCGGTTAGTAAGAAAGACTCTTTAGTTATGTAGGCGTTCTTGCAGAAAAGGATGGTACTAAATCCGTATACTTTTAAAAGGTTATTCTAAAACGTATTTATCAAAATGGCAGATAACAAAGAGAACTAAGGAATGCGGGTTTCGTAACTTGGCGTACACCACACGCAAAGGGGTTCCGCTAAACATTGTATATTTGCCCAGTAAAGAACCTTTCGGATCATTTAAAACCGAGGGTCTTACAACCTATAACAACCATATATTCCCAAAAGTGGTGGATATGCAACTACGCAACAGTGTGTGAGAAAAGGATTTCTCCAATACCGACAAGAAGAAGTCGATCAAGCTAACAAGATACGTATGCAGGATATAGTGGAAAGCTGCGATTAAAAGATTGTCACAAGCTGCAAGAATTACACGAAGGAATGGATCTGGTTGTCGGCGGAATCAAAGACTTTAAATATAGAGGCAAACTTCGGTACATTTTACAATTCGAAAACCTAGACGGTCTTTATGTATCAAACTATTGGTTAGAAAAGGAGATAGAAGACTTGGGTATCGATTTAAATTTTAAGCTGCGAATAAAATTAGATAAAATTAAAACCACTGCAAACAAACATAAAGAAAGGACTGTCTTCTGTGTATAACTTTGTATTAAAATTAAGTTTAAATGACTCCATGCTTGGTATTAAATATTTTAAATTTGTTATGTATAATGTCAGAATAAACATTTTATAATAGTATATAACATTGTTCTTTATTTATAAAAGGCTGTGACGTTACCACGAAATAGCAGTCGCACAGAAAGGGTGCGCATGGGCAGCGGCATGGGCAGGGTGCGTACGCGCATGGGTGCGCATGGGCGGGTGTGCATGCGCAGGGGTGCGCATGGGCGGGATGTGTCTGGGCGTACACGAGGGAAGCGGATGTTAACAGTCACCAAGCATCTAATTCTTTATTTGGTGTGGAGTACTTGCCGGCGTATGTATCCGGAGTAAAGAATACGATTTGCATACGCAGATTATTAATAAAATTAGTTTATCGAGGAAGATGACAAAGGTACATCATTCCTAATAGTACAACAATCTACGCATGGGGGTGTAAAGATATAAGATAGTTGTTTATATTTGTATAGATTTTGTAACCTATTGTATATATTAGTTTTAAGATTCCATAATTTTTAAGTTCTTCGCCCACCTTCCAAATCCTTCCGGCTTCTATCCTGGTTGACAGAGTATACGTGTTATCTCCACGTGGTATTCTGCGGGACACTGCGGTTTTAGATTTCTAGGGAGATGGTTAGTTAAAGCATATGTCTTGGTTAGCGAAAAAAGGGTTTTAAAGATGGAGTTAAATAAAGATGGAGCAAAAATTAGTCTTTAAAACGACATAACTTTGTATGGGTGGTCCTATTTAAAATCTATTTACAGATTTGGGGTCCCTAGAAAAATTTAATATTAGTTGATACCTAGCAAAATATATTTATCTTAAAAGAGTGACTACCCGCGTATAATAAATACAATATAACACTTGTCAACAAAAAGTTGTAGGAAAATTAAAGACGTATTTAATGGGGTCCAGTATTAGAATTTGTTGGTAGTAATGTTAAGTCCTACTGTAATTGTAGGCGAGAAAGATACGATTAAAAGATTAAAGGGGTCTCACGAATTGTAGTTAAGTAAAACCGAGGGTCTTACAACCTATAACGAGCATATACCTCAAAAGGGGTAGGCATGCAACTACGCTGCAGTGCGTGGGAGAATAAGAATTCTTCCAATAAGAAATTAAAGTTTCCATGTACGTAGCACCAGTCATTGGGAATGGTAGAAATGTTAAACCTATAAAGACGATTATTAAGTTGTGGATTAGAAAATAATAATTTTCTTGGACTAAATAAAATAGCTTAGACTGGTTAATGTATATGGTTACATATTCTCGTACACATCCACAAACATCTGCTTATATCCACAATGGCGATACCGGTAGTTTTTGTTTAACAAATGGTAAGAAAGATACGTCAGGTGTTAGTGCGGAAGCCCATAGGATGTGACAAAAGAACGGTGTGGCGGAATGTATGGTGGTTCTCGTTAGAATAATCGAAAGTGGTTAATCGATCGTATTAGATGTTTAAATAAGCGAAAGTGTAAAAGGCCTACATAAACAAAAATTTAATTAACCGACAAAAAGTGCGCGATGTGCTACACTTATAAAGAAAGTATGGAATGGTGCTTTGCATCGGTCCCTACAATAAAAGGGCGACTGACTTTTCCAAGCAACTACAAGAATAGCAGTAGCGCAGAGAAGGGTATGCATGTATTATACAGTTGCTGCAAAATATGTTAGTTTACGCGTAGCTCGGATGTGTAATTGATCACGACTTAAAGATCCTCGGAGGTTTAAAATTCTCGGCCCATTGTCGTTTGAAAATGTTTGTAAATTATCAGAACAGGAGCGGGTTGAAGTATAATGGATGATTGACTGAGTTTTTCTACCTTTACGAGGGAATCGGAAATTGACAGACATCGAGCATCTAATTCTCTATTTGGAGCGATATCGAGTACTTACCGGTTCTAGAAATCATTACGTGCGATTGACCGCTATGCGAAAGTGTAAAAGCCTACAGAAGCAAAATTTAATTATCAGACGAAAAAGGCGCGATGTGCTATAGAAAGTATAAAAAATGGTGCTTTGCATCGGTCCTAACAGTAAAAGGAGAGTGACTTTTCTAGCAATTACAAGAATAGCAGTAGCGCGGCGAAGGGGTATGCATGTATTATACAACGCATTGTTGCTCTAAAATATGTTAGTTTACGAGAAGCTCGAACGTGCACAAATTAAATTTCAATCTATAATTAACCACGGTCGTAAAAATAGGAAATTAATGGGTAATTTAATACCGTTAAGCATATACTTTCGCTTGGTGATTCATTTGGAAAATATTCAAGCCTATCATTTCCTAAAGTATGACGTAGAAGTTATTTAAAATTAAATTGTTGTAAGTATCCTGTAGACAACAAGTTGGTATTTTCTTAGTAATGGTTTAAAGTGTTTTTGGTTATAGTAGCACTGCATCTTCTACAGCACGACTTGCACACAATTTGTGTGCGTGACCACCCTTTGGATTTTTAATATGCACGCGATCCGTATAACATGGAAGACGTTTCCGATGTTTTTACTAACGGCATTCGCAGCCATGGACAAAGCGAACCGGGTGCATACATTGGTGCTAAATGTATTGGACGAGCTGCGAGGATTATGACGTCATTTAGTTCCTCGCTGAATCCGCAACTTCGTTCGGGTGTCTTCGGAAACCTTCGGTTTGCATTCTATAGGGTACATAAAGCCGGTGCGCAAGAGTAAACTCTTTAGTTATAAGTTAGTTCGCTTACAAGTAAAGTCTTATAGTGCGGATTTTGTTTTGTACTAAAATGGTATCTGCAAACGTTTTTAAGTGCAACTCTTGCGGTGCTTCCTATACCTGGAAAAATGCTCTCAAACGGCACCAGAACAAATGTCGTGGTGTAACATCGTCCAAGGTTAAGCCGTCCGCAGCAAAGTACTTAAACTGTGGGACTTGCGGTTTCGCTTTTACGAGAATGGACAGCTTACAGCGACACAAGGAAAAACAGCACGGTATGTCATTAAGCCGTAAACGCTCAGCTCCGCCAGCTGTTAAAGGGACTTGTACGAAACAACCACGAATTATGTGTAAAGTATGCGATTTCGAAATGGAAAAAACTACGTATGCCGCACATTTAAGGAGCAACAGACATAAAATGCATCAGTTACCGCTACTGGCGACGATGGTGTAGAAATGGTTAGCACTGCGTTTAACAACCGTATGGCTAGCTATCGCATAAAGAACGCCAGTGTCGACGATGGAGTGCCCGAGTTTCTTTGGAAGCAGAAAGAGCGATTTATTCGATTAATAAATGAAAAAAGAATACAACATACAGCAGTAAAAGTCTACTGCGAACTCTACGGCGTTTACACCAAAATGGGGGAAGAGACTACCGATGTGAAATCTTTAACACAAAAATGTTGTTATAACGTCTTCTAGTAATCTGGAAAATACGTACGAGGTCTTAAGCGAAACCATGCGAACAAAATCAGAGGAATTTGAAACATGCGGGTCCGGTTGGTCTTTGGAAAAGGTGCTCTATTTAGAAATAAATATTAATAAGTATGACCCGATATGACAAGTTCTAGGTTGAAAATAAAAAAATTGTGAATATATATTTAGAAATGTGGTTTTAAAAATTTAAACTGTATTAGTAAAATTGTTTGTAATAAAAAGTTTTAAGAATGGTTTTAGATTTTCTTTATGTATAAGCCGCAGGAAATTTATAATTTAAAGGTGTGTGTAAAATGGTAAGGGTCGTTCGATTTTAAATCTATTTACAGATTCGGATTTTACATAAAATTCTAGACTAACAAGATGCATCGCATGTATAAAGAAAATTTATAAGAACGCTCAAAATCGCTGCCTGCAAAAATCTTAAAATGGGGTAGCTCCTTGGGGATGGTGCTATGTGAAAATTCTTAAAAATTCGGGTAGCTAAAAATTCTAATATTAATTGATACCAAACAAGGTACATTTATCTCGTGGGTGGAATGTGGAGAAAGATTTATCTCGCAGAGGGTATATGTGTAACTTTGCAGGGCGTGGTCCGATTTTAAATCTGTTTAGAGATTCGGATTCTACATAAAATTCTAAGACTAATTTAATGTATCGCATGTATAAAAAATGTTATAAGGACGGTCGGAAATCGCAACTGGTAAGAAATCTTAAAATCAGGGTAGCTCTCTGGGGGATGATGCAATCTAAAAAATTCCTAGAGATTCGGGTAGCTGAGAAAATTCTAATATTAATTGATACCAAACAAGATAGGTTTATCTCGAAAGATGCATTGGTTATACGAAGAAAACTATTTGTTAGGTTTGCTTATAGAGCAAATAGCAAAATTAGAAGATCAGGACTTTAAAGGGGTATAACTTTGCAGGGCGTGGTCCGATTTCAAATCTGTTTACAGATTTGGATTCTACATAAAATTTTAGACTAACAAGATGTATCGCATGACTAAAAGAATTTATAAGAACGCTTAAAAGTTGCTACAGGTAAGAACTCTTAAAATGGGGTAGCTCCTGGGGATGATGCAATCTAAAAAATTCCTAGAGATTCGGGTAGCTAAGAAAATTCTAATATTAATTGATACCAAACAAGATAGGTTTATCTCGTGGGTGGAAATGTGGAGAAAGATTTATCTCGCGGGTGGAAAGAATGCGGGTGTGATGTAATCAAAATGGTTGTGGGGGTGTCCGAGCAAGGAGGAGAGCAAGGAGGAGTCAGGAGGAGATTCATCTAAAATAAGACTTTATAGTGCGAATTTACATGTAAATTTGGTCCAGATGTGTGGGGAAATGTGGATGCTGGGGGGAAATGTGGTGCTGGGTTTCTTGATTTTACCCTACTTCTAGACTACACAGGTTTATATCCACATTTTCTCCGCTTAATTGATTAAAGTATCTACACATGAAGTGAATAAACGAACGCCTTAATTAACACATTTGTTCTTGCATGCGAAAGTTGGAAAGTTGATGTCAGAGCCTAGCATTTAATCTAGGTACGTGAAAGTTGAGCTTTTGCAGCAGATCCGAACAATCAATTTTATTGTGCAATAACTGAAAGATGTGAAAAAAAAGTCAAATGGATTGCTGAAAGATATCGAGAAAATTTCTTATACTAAGGAACTAGAAAATGTTCGAAATACTCAAAGAGATTAGAATGAGTTTTAGGGATAGACGGATAGTATATAGCTTATACAAAGAGCAAACAGCGGTAATAGAATTAGAGCAGGAACGTAAAGAAGTAAATATTAGGAAAGGGGTAAGACAGGGATGTGCTCTAACACCATTCATTTTTAACTTGTACATAAAAGAGGTAATAAATAATGTCAAATGCAAAAAGACATTTGGAATTATTATGCGGTGGCAAAAGATTGATATGCTTAGATTTGCAAAGGATATAGCGGTATTAGCATCTAGCAAGGAAAAGTTAGAACCTGTTCTTAATGAAATGGAAACAGTTCTAACTAAAGTATTAGCTTGCAAAGGACAGGATAATAGATTAAAAACTAGGATATAAATAGGTAACGAGAAGTTAAGGATTTCTGCTATCTAAGAAACCAAATAACGGAAGATGGGAAGAGCTTAAAAGATATAAAATAAAGATTAGGACAAGGTCGTGCTACATTTAACAAGAAAAAGCAATTACTGTGTTCAAAGGCAACAAACATAGAAACAAGGAAAAGATTGCTTAAAACATATGTGTAGAGCACAGCACTGTACGGCTGTGAAACCTGGACAGTTGGAGAAGTGGACAGGCAAAATATAGAAGCCTTTGAAATGTGGTACTACAGACGTATGATGAAGATATCATGGACAGACAAAGTTAAGAATATCGAGGTGCCAGAAATGGTAGGGAAAGAAACTAGTATGTGGAAAACAGTAAAAATAGAAGAGATAGGATAATAGCCACATACTGAGGCATGAAGGAATAGTGTGGAATATATTAGAAGCAAGAAAAAAAGATAAGAAGAGGTAGACCTAGATTAAACTATTGCACATAGATAGTGAAAGATGTAGGCTGTTGGAATTTCAGGAAAATGTGCAGGCTAGGCCAGAATATAAATCAATGCAGGTACGCGTCCAACCAATTCGAAGATGTAAAACCTAATAACGAAAAAATAACTCTACCTAAACCTGATGATTATTATAAGCAACTACAGGTGTTAGTTTTGCAATATTCACAACTAATGTTAATTGTGTGAAAGGATTTACTGGAAAACTATTAATTTGGCAAATATCTAAGTGTTGGGGTATTCTTGGTAGCCACAGGCTGCTTAACCCTTATACCACTGAATCTTGGTGAAATAGGGCATATAATTACGAAACAACAGAAGGGGAACCGAGCTGTATCTAAGCTGTGGGAATTTCAGGGAACCGTGTAGTCTAGCTCAGAATAGAAATAAGTAAAGGTAGGCGTTCAACTAGTTTCAAGACGGAAAACCTAAAGAAAAAAAAATAATTGCACTTAAATCTGATGTTTATTATAAACAACTACAGTTGTTGGTTTTTAAATGTTTAAACTAATGTTGATTGTGTGAAAGGATCTATTGAAAAACTATTAATTCGGCAAATGTTCAAGTGTTGGGAGATCTTGGTAGCCGCAGGCTGCTTAATCCCCTTCACATACTGCTGAATATCGGGGAAATAGAGTATATATTTATAAAGAATAGAAGGTGAACCGAACTGCATCTAACAAAAATGAGCATAGGCATGTTCGAAGACAACAGACATAGAAACAAGGAGGAAAATGTTGAAAGCATATGTGTAGAGCACAGCACAGTACGTTTTTGAAATAGGGGCAGTAGGAGAAGCAGACAGAGAAACGGTAGAAACCTTTTGGAACGTTGTGCTTTAAATGTATGAGGATGATAGCATGCACAGACAAAGTTAATAGTGCGGGATATATTACAAGCAGAGATAGGAAAAAAACGGTAGAAGTAAACCTAGATCACACTATTACACACATATAGTGAAAGATGCAGACTGTAGAAACTTCAGAGAAATGACTAGGTTGGCTCAGAATAGGAAATAATGAGAGTACGCGTCTAACCGGTTCCAGGACTGAAGACCTAATGATGATGAATAGATATTTTCTGATTCTAACGGGTTTCATTTTCTAAGTAAAGTAAATTAAAAGTTTTAAAAAATTTATTCCAAAAGGGTTTTTGCATCTACCCTAAAACACCCGTTTTAATACTTGCTCGATACAGTGGCGTCAAACTTCATTTTACTTAATTTTCGGTTTAACAAAGATTATTTCAACTTTCCCCTTTCTCATGATCCACTAGGGGTATTAGTCCTAGCGGTAGAAGTGGCAGGTTTTTATAGTCCCAACCTTTCATTATTTAATTCGCCTACATTGACGCCCAACGTCGTGGGGTTAAAAATTAATTCGTTACATTAGCGCGTACAACGTAGTTCTCGAAATGTGTAACAACTTTGGTTAGCTATAAAAATCAACTTATTACTTTGGCATTTTTAACGTGTGGCTTCAAATATTCTTCTATCAAATAATTTCTTTTAAAACTTGTTTGTTACATTTGGTCAGTAATATTCTTTTCCATTTAGCACTTCAGATAATAACACGATTTTCAGTCTATATCTATTTGTCACGTTAATCTCAAAATATTCTTTTCAAATCTTATTAACGTGTTATGCGAAAGCACTTTCCATTTACCCTTTGCTACACTAGAATCCCATTTCTTAGGTTCGAATCTGGTTAGAAGAAAATTTTTATAAGTATTTTCAAGTTTATTCGTAAAAGGAATGTTATCTTTTAGCTTTTATTTCAATTGAAATAATCAAAACTTTTATCTCTGTATTGTATAGAAACAATTGCTATTTAAATTATTACCTATCAAGGCAATCTATTAAAGTGGAATTTGACACAATATACTTCCTTTAAAGTAAAGTTGTGATAAACAATTTTGTGTTATTTTTAAGTACATTTCAAACTGGTTTAATTTAATTGTACATAGTCCAGCATCTATAAGGGGTTGAGCATGCACATAAAGAGTGACACAGTTTGACTTTTGATTGTTGTTGTGAACACCTAGTAGATGAAAAAAATCACGTGCAAACTTTGCACACCATTTTTTCTTTAAAAGTATGGCCCTACAAAAAAGTTCGTATGTGTAAAGTTGTATCTCTCGTAAAAATAGAGTAAACAACGTTTTTAGTTTATAAAACATTTTTTTATGTATATATACTTTACAAATTTGTTAGCCTGGGACAAACTATGCACAGAATTTGCAGTCATTGTGTATTATGGCCTTGGCCATAGATACAATAGTTATATTATGTACGGCACTTATTCGAAAAAGAGTTAATCGTTTTAGACGTGCGTCGATCACCGAGGGCATATCGGTGCCAGTCGCTGCGGCGCGACACTATAGCATTTATGTTGAGACAAGACTTTGACTTTGACCACAATTGGCATTATTTAGTCAATGTTGTGTGTTCAGTTGTTATGTGCGGTAGTGTTTGATATGTGAGTGATTTATTTAATGAACTATATTACAGCTACTGCATGATATCGTGTGGAAATACTCCAAGCAAACTATATCGCCTGATGTACATTAAAAACATTAGAACCTTTATCGAAACATGGCTTTCAATTTAAGTGTTACTAAAAAGAAAAAAGACTGACATTACGTTATGCTTGTTTTGCCAGGAAAAGAATGATGGTACTTTTATAAATAATCCAAGACAGTCATCTATAAGCAATATTAGGGACGTTAGTATACGTAGACGAGGCCGCATTCATAATTAGCTGGATTATGTGAAAAACTTATATAAATGGCACAGAAATTGCTATTCTTCATATGTTAGTGAGTAAAATGTCGTAAAATGTGAGAGACGGATAGAACAGTGCAAACCTAGTGACAATGTTGAAATCAGTACACCATCTTCGTCATCCACTTTAGTTACCCGGAGTATCGTACCTAAATGTGACTTTAGTAAATGTATTATTTGTCAAAATATTTCAAAAAAGGGAGTTAAAAAAACATTTAGGTTGAGTGAACCAGAACCAGCCAAAAACTTGTTAAAATTATCTAAAGAAAGAAAGACCACGTGTTTGTGAGATTAAGTACGTGTGCCGATGCAAATGATATATTTGATAAAATCTGTTTGCTAGAATACTTTTGTGATAAAGAAAAGGACGAATTACGATCTAAAACATTTCAACATTCTTCGGCATTAACTAACGCTTTTGATCAATTAGTTTTAGAAATAGATGAATGTAAAGTGTTTCGAGGTTTCCTATTTGACGCAAAGATTGCGTGAACTTAATGACGACAATAATTTAACCATAGACAACCAAGTGGCAAAAAGGTTGATAATCCAGCGTTATGGAGCTACACTATTCTTTTCCCACCTTTCTGATCGGTCAAACTCATCTCTTGTCTTCAAAACTAGTTTGGAACCACATGAATAAAATAAGAGGCATATCAAAAACCAGCGTTAATATAGACAATCTAAGAGAAGACGTAAAAAATAAGTCTTTGAACTAGATAACTTTTATGTATTGCATCAACAAATAATCAAGCTTTTCAGGCTTTCAAATTTACTGTTTCATGGGAGAACACAGATAGAACACTTACAGATGACCTGAAAAGGAAATGCGTATCAATATATATGGACTTGCACTACTTAATAAGTGATGGCAGACTTACACCAAAACATGTGGCTTTGGCGCAATGTGTCCACCACTATACAAGGTCGAAGTTCCTAGTAATTCTCTTGAATAGGCTAGGACATTCAGTAAGCTATACCACTCGTACAAAATTTGACGATCAAATATTGACGTACATAGTAAACAATACCAATGAAAACATACCCGTTCCATCAAACATAATCCGAGATTCGAACCCGTTTGTTCATGGGGCTATAGATAACGATGACTTTAACGAGGAATCATACGACGAGTAAGAAACGACTCATGTAACAGCAATGGTCATTTACAAACCTGCCAGTGAGGACATCCAGTGACACTCGCACAACCTAAACATTCCTATTCCTGAGACTATGACTAAAGTGTCAGAATTAATGGAATGTCAAACTTTTAAACGATGTCCAGCAATAACCAGAAAACCGGATTACTATCCAAAATTAGTTGAACTTGAATCCGCAAGCAGCTCGAGTGCAGATCATCTTATCTGGGTACTATCAAGACTGAATGTTGACTCTACGGGACAAGAACTTATACTACCAGAAAAAGCTTTATCACCAGGTTGGACTCCTTTTAACCAGACAATATGAAATTCAGATATACCTAAAACGTTGGATTCTGTACCCTATTTCCAGCACTACCAACCAGCACTGATTCGGCATATACCGTGATGTGTAATTTCTTGAAGCTAAATGACCAGCTTGGACAAACTAACGCAGTTCTTACTTGTGATATGGCTGCATACCTCTTAGCGAAGTTGGTGCATTCACAATCAACTAAATTCGAAAGGCTCTTTATTAGAATCGGGGCATTCCATCTAGCTAAGAACTGGATAAGCATCATCGGTAACTTTTTGTTAGATTCCGGATTTTCTGATATCATAATAGAAACTCAAATTTATGGAGAAAACACAATCAAATCTATTTTGCGTGGAGCGCATTACAAACGAGGCATACGTGTTCATACGCTCATGTACGAGGCATGTAGAAGATTGCAGTTAAAGAGGTTTTTTAATGAGATCCTTCAGTTGGGAGACTTCGACTAGACCAAGGATTTAATAAAACAACTGCAAGCGCAGCTACGATGAAGCTGGTAGACGACGCTTCAGTTATTTTTGAGCTATTGCGAAAGGAGCACCTCTACATTTTTGAAAGGTTTGTTGGTTTCTTAAGATAAGAATCAGAAAAAATGAAACATTTAAGTATTGGAACCAATATTGCGAAATGGTTGAACTTTTGTTAGATTGCGTAAAGGCAGACAGAGATGGAAAATAGGATCTCCACTTGAGTGTTGTTAAAAGAATGGTCCCTTATTTTTTACTGTTTAATCACTACAACTATGCTCGAGAGTGTATCTTGTACCTAGAAGATATGTTAAATTTATCTCAGGAAATAAAATCTCCATTTAAAAAGGGTTACTTTTCAATGAAAAGGCAACAAGGAAAATTTAACTGCGTTGCTTCAGACCATGCTCTAGAGCAATCTCTTATCCGATCGTCCAAAGTTCAAGGGGGTTTGATAGGTATCACATCTAACGAGGCAGCAATGAGGAAATGGTGTTTACTCTATCATCAAAAAGCAGACGTAGCCAAGGCTCTTTTAAAGTTTTGTGAAATGACTCAGGACCCAACAGGGGATGTAAGTGACTTACATAAAGAGTGGAGCACTTCAAGAATTAACAAAGATGAAAAAGATGTTCAATCATTAATTCAATTTTTTACTGATCACGATGACCCTTTTTCGGAATCTACCTCAACACTGAGAAATGTAGTTTACGGGACTATAGCGACAGAAGAGGCTGCTTCTTTTTTGTTAAACTTAGCAGAAAATGGAAAGATAAAATATGAACATTTAAAAACCGATAGAATGATTAAAAACTTGAAAAGTCTGTACGCTTCGTTGAACAAAGTTCAAATTGTATCATTCAACTATACAACAAAAGAAGAAAAAAGTATGAGGAAAACTAATACAAATGAAACGAACATAAGTCAGACCATACTTCTGGCTGTCTAAAGAGATTTCAGTTTGAAAGAGTTAGTACACCATGAGTTAGCGTCTTATCCGCCAAGCCTAGCACTTGAAAATGGACACCTGAAAAAAACATTAAATCAGATTTACTTAACGCTATCGAAAAAGACTGAATGTAATGAGACACTAGACAACATGAAATCTTTTTTGAACCAAGTACATATTTCTGATGGAATGGCACTAATTCATAGTATACTAACTGCAGTAATATCTAAATTGGAATATTTTGACAAAATATCAAATGTCACATATTTCGAATGTTTTGCAATTTGTGTAAACGTTGTGTACGACAGTTACGATAAAACATCAATTAAGAATGTAGAACATGAAATTCGAGCCGGTGAAAAGTCTCCATTAATCATTAACATCCACAGCAATTCGACAAAAGTCCCAAAGCAATGGTCACGTTTTTTATCGTTTTCGGAAAACAAAAGGTAGCTGATCCAATACATTTCTGCTGGTAAAAAGTTGTTTTTGTCTAGATGTTTCGGTGATGAAACATTATGCTTTTGCAAAGAAAAAAGTCAAAAAATTTTAGCACAACCGAACCTCAAGAGTAACAATCTTGAAGCAGACACTAGGATGTTTCTCTATCTCAAAGACTGCTTAGAAGTTAAGACTTTAAAAATACATGTAATTATACATAGTCCAGACACAGATGTATTTGTGTTAGGAATAAGGTTTTGAGACGTTTTTAAGCGAAATGGGTGTGAAGGATTATGGCTCATAGTTGGAGTAGGCGATATAAAAAGAGGTTTACGCTGTAATATAGCTGCAGAAGCCTTAGGTAGTAAGTTCTGTAAAGTACTGCCAGCATTACATTCTTTAACCGGTTGTAATACAACAAGTAAGATAGGGACGAAAAAAGCTGCCTATAAGTATACCATGAAAAATAGTGAAACACTTCATGTATTGCAGCTACTGAGTGTTCTACCTATCTGTGAAGAAACTGAACGGAAGTTAGAAACTTTGTATTTAAATCTCATGAACAAAAAAGGAGACACTTGCAATGCAAGTCGTTATATACAAATTTCTACGACTCCATCTGTCATTAACGATACTAGCAAGATGTTGTGCACGTCCGACAGTTATCGACTGCATGTACTAAGATGTGCTGCGCAGTTATATTTTTGGGGAAAATTTCTAAATGTCTTTATCGAACCTTTGGATTTACAAAGTTCGGATACTACAAAGATGAAAAAAGTAAACTACGCACACTTCTAATGATTCGACCTGCTTCACTCAGTGCGTTAATTGAACCTTGCACTTGCAAGAATTGCGCAAAGAAAACTTGTCGCTGTTTTCCTCGGCATTCATTGTGCTGTTCGTACTGCAGATGCTACAACAATTGTAAAAATTCTTTAAACAAATCTGACTCGGACGAAGAAAATCAAGTAAAGGAAGAAGGTGCATAAAACATTTGACAATAAGTTTCTTGTAAATAGTGTATGTAAATAGTATGAAAAATAGTTAAGTGACTTCAATATTTACGTTATCCAAAACCATATTGTGCTTTTTGTGCTCGCATCTGATCAACTCATGTAAGTTACAAACTTTTAAATATTTTTAATTAGCTTTAGTGTTTTTATGTTTTGCGGAGATACTAATGAGGAGCTATGAGACTAACTGGCATCTTATGCATAATACTCTAAAACAGGAAATGTTTTTTCATAAGTAAGAAATTTTAATCGAAAATACGTTTGACACTTGTACTTTGGCATTACTTACGAAATATTGACTTCAATTTTTTATTTGTATCAGAAAACTAACGTTTGACTGATTTTAATGAGAGATACGGTTTCCAGTATAAGTACCTTTTTTGTAGAGTGCGAAGTTTAAAGAAAAATGGCGTTCAAAATGTTTCTCTATATCTTACCGTTTCCGAGATAGAGGTGAATTCATATATAGCTCCATCGCACTTCTCCTTCCCTCCCTGTGTATTGCACACGGGGGGGGGGGGGGACGACATAAATTTGTTCATCTACTAGATGTCTCCAACAACAATCAATAGTCAAACTACGTCACTCTTTCAGTGCATGTTCAACCCCTTATAGATGCTCGACTAATATAATCTCGAATATTTAGGTTTTAAAGTGGAAAAATATATTTTGTACTATTGAAACAACACATTATTTAGAGCTAACATAACTTGTTTGTCTAATTTGAAAGAGGAACAATTATTTGTTGGAATAGTGAAAGTAGTGTTTCTATTGGTTAAACTATTGCATGGATTGACTTAAAATAATCTGGTTTCATTTCTTCTAATAATTCATAACAGTGCAAATTTGATTTAATGTATTGCACTTGGCAAAAACACAAATAGTTGAGTGTTTTAATTTTGCAGAGGAAACTCTTGACAAAAATAGTCGTTGTATTTTGATGTAAAATCATTTGGAGAGTTACCATAGCTTAAAACACTTGTATTTCTTTATTAAGGCAACAAATGGTCATTTCATAAGTTGTAGAAATTTGTAAATTTGTAGGCTTTTTGTTTTTTATTTTTGTTAGTAAAAATTTTATTGGTGGTATAAAATAGTAAACCTTTTGCTCAATGTTTAAATTTGGCCATCAACTAAAAATGGAGGTTACTATCATCGTAACTCATTAATTGTAGATAGAAGTTACTAACATTGTAACTCAACAGTTTAAACTCTGTAGTTTATTTATTTTCTTTTGTTAAGTATATTAGTGTTTGACCGCAATCTTTGGCATCGAGAAATTCAGATTCTATGTAGAGAGAAACTTCGTTTTACGTTGGAGAGAAACTTTGACGCAGGAATAAAGTTTTGTCTGATGCTGCCAATCAATTCTCCGCCAAACTGAAGACAAAGTATGTATTTTGTACTATTGTTAAGAAAATCTTTCGTTTAGTTTTTAATTTAAGAAATAGAAGCGGTACAGATGCAAGAAATTGACATGTTAAAGATTTGAAACCCGATTTTGGTTCTGATTCTGATATTTTGGTAGGGTAACGCCAGGATTAGAATTGGTATGTTCATGAGTTGTTTTTAGAATTTCTTTTTTACTATTTAGGATTTTTGGTCGATGACCAAACTTGCACATCAGCGACAAATGGAGGTAGTTGTTAAGAACGCTAGTTGAGATAAAATATTTTTCTTGGTTCTTTGTGATTTTTCTCTGGTATATAATGTTACTCAACTTTAAAATTGTAGTTAAATTTTGGTAATGTGTAGAAATTTCCAGTTGAGAATACTCGAAGGTTCTCTGTTGAAGGAATATTTCTTAGTTATTTTATTGAATGAAATAATTTTTTATTGATGTGGAGAATTACTAGGAAGCAATGCTTCGTTTAAGTGTTACTCTGTCGTTTATAGAGCACTGAGTATTCTAAGGTTGAAGCTCATATTTTGTCGGTAACTAACATTTTTTTAGTTCATATTTGTGAGGGATAGAAATTCAAACCGTTAGAAAATTTTTTGCTAAGCGTATGCTAATGATAAATATTGGCACCCAAGCAATTTTTTGATAACATTAAGTAGAGTTTTGTTCCAGCTTCAAAAAATTTATGTATTTATTAATATATAAATCCCTTTTAAAGTTATAAAAAGAAAAATCTTTTTTTGTTCATTCCTATAACTTCCCGTGTATTATACGACTGTAGATATACTGTTACAGGCGGATACTAAGTATATATTTTTCATTAAAATTATAAAATAGGGGCGGCCTGTAAAACAAAAATTAAAGGGGGGTCACCGGCACTAGCTAGCGGAAAGTCGTGGATCATATAGAGGGTTAAAATTTTGCAGACACGGCTAAATTAATATATAATATACTACAAAAAAAAATTTCGTACTTACCATTTATAAATATTGTGGCTTAATGACAATTACCAAGGGCGCCAGACAAGTCGAGAATGTCCAAATGTTCGTGCAAAACCTTGAGAGCTTGTCATCCCAAGGAGGACAATTGTTTCTTTTAATCAATTATTACCTTTTTGACAACTTATGCAACTTTCATGATCAAAAATTAAAAAATATAGACTTAATCAACGGTAAACAAAAATTAATCACCAGAGCAATAAACGTGAAACCACTTACATTAGAAAATTCATTGATTTTAATTTAAAAATGTAATTGAATGGTCGATATGGAATTCTGATAATTTTACGTACACGAGTAATTCCCAAATGCTTTATATAGAAAAAACTGATCTTATAAATTTTACACTAAATTAATCCTACGGTTTATGGCCAAAACGTCCTAACAAATAAATTAACTAAAAATTGGTCATGCTAGCTTAACTATAAAAAACTTACTTACTAAAAATCGTCAATTGTTTAATGGCTTGCCTTCCAACGCAGAACAGCTCTTAAATTGGGGGAGAGAATCTCGCTTTTTGCTCTTGTACTTAGCAATTATTAAATAATTCAATGGCACACGAACTCGGCAGGATCTTGTTGAGCTTAACTTAACTTGTGCATCACATGCATACAAGCTTTTTATTATTACTATATATCACTATAAATCCGCGAACATACGGGAGTAACCCTCGCGAACTGGAAGAGTTAATTACTCCTTTCCACTTTCACTATCGTGATACTAAGTGCAATATCATATCTGTGAAGCCGAAGAACGCTACCAGCGAACTTCTGTGGCTACGTTTCTACCTTTTGACAACGGACAACCCCATTGGAATCTCTGTCTCTTGGCTAAAGCCTTAAGTTATATATTAATTCCTACTCTAATCATTATTTACGTCATATTTCTGTTATCCAATGACTATTAATAGAACCTCCCTAAAACAAGATTTCAGAAACCCAAATCCAACCCCTTTCAAAATGAGGGTCACGGATAGCAATTATTTTCCTAAGGGTTTAAATATGTTGTATCTTCTTGGAATTTTAATTACTGAATTGTGGACCTTACCTATTGACGACAGTTGTCTGCCATTGACAAAAAACCGGATAACCCACTTAAGCCGAAATGAATTTTAATACAATGGATGTCTCGAGACTACTTAAAATTACTTGCAATCTTTGAACAAATCAAATTGGAAAATAGTTTGGCTATTTATAATGTTTTGTTTTCTGTAACCCGCTTTCAATCAACGAAAATATTAAAAAAATTAAGTTTTACAACTGAAAATTGCTTTTCTTTGTTTACGTTAAAAAGTACTATTCCATTTAAATTTATCAGATTCGTCAATCTATAACCGACATAAGCTTTAAAAAGGTTATTGTATTCGGATTTGCAAAGTAGGACCATTAAATTATTATGACAGTCGCTGGAATTGATAATATTTAAGCCTATAGCTATTTTTAAACCTGGTCTTTATTATAAGGGATGCTAACTAAAATATAAAAGTAATTTATGATGGAATTCTTCTTATAAGTTATGCAAGTTATCGAAATTTAATTGATTATTTGATCTGTTTAGAAGTTAACATCCTAAAATAATGTTACAATATTGATTGCGACTTTTACTGATTGCAACTTCTACCGATTGTGGCTTATACCGATTTTGTCTCTTTTTGGACGTGTGGTAGGCGAAGATACCCTCACACTCGTCTATCAATTTGATCGTTGATACATTTATTTATTTATACGGTTATTCGTTTATACATTTGTTCGTTTGTTAGTTTGTTGATTTTTTATGATTAAATTAGTAATTTCCATTTGTGGGTTTGGTTATTCATTTTAATTCATTAAACTTCTTGATTCTTTAGTCCCATTACTCAAAAACTATAGTAAAAGAGCAGATTTTAAGGGAATAATTTTGTAAGTAAAACTTTTAAAGGTTAACACCAATTACTTTAATAATTTTTTATTCAGCATTAATACTGTTGTCTGCCTTTCTTTCCCTGGAACAAGAAATTTTTTGATTTTTTTTTAGAGAAGGCTAGTGTAACATTTTTAAAAGGAATAATAGCTGCTGAAACAAATTAGAAAAAATTGAAAACAATCCGTCCAAACCACTTATTTACGGCAATAGGTCGATCTTCAATTTTCAATAAGTCCTATGTCCCATATGGAAAACAACAAGTTCGTTATTTTCTAATTTGATTCAATCACAAGGTTAAGTTCAACATTTCGTATCAACAATTTTGCAGAATACAATCCAGCTGTTATGAAACCTGGTTTGTAAAGTCAGAAATAACAATTTAATCTTTCAAAAGTCCGTGTAAACACCTTATGGATACGAAAACACCTCGTAGTTTCCAACTTGTTTCATACACATGACGAGTAGGCAATGAAAGTTTTCCTTCTGATAAGACTTCTCCCGCTTGAACTCTCCTGGGAAGTAATTTTTTAATCCGCATACTTCCACTACATCTTCGAGGCAAGCGGGCTGGAAAGTCGTTCAAACACTTGAATTTCTCAATTGATTTTTATTGCAGCGCTAAAACCCCTGTAGAGTTGGCCACTCCAATAGTGAGACAACCACATCGTAAATGTTAAAGAATATCCATATCATACCGCAATAGCTTGAGCTCGGCGACTTGTGGCCATACCGCTGGGACCTGTGCCAGATCGACCTGAAGGCTGCCGCCAACCACTTGTGGTTAAAAGTGAGTGACCTTCTGCTGGACCGCAAAAGAGGTTATATATTGCTTTGACAACACCCCCTTTCTACTAGGGCTAAGTCCCGAACCACCAAGTAGTAGTCCGTAAGACTGGGTATCCCAGTGTTAAAAGTCGTAACCTAGTACTAGCAAGTAAATTTTCTTATTCAAAACGTTTAATTCTTTAGAAATGATAGTTGATTAAACTTCTATATTTAAGAATTTACAGTTATAACTATTGTAAAAAGCTTTAAATTAAAGTATGTACCTGATAATCAGATCTGATGCTCATCCAAGTCTTAAGAGGCAAAAATGTTCTATAAGTAATAATTTTGTTTCATATCAATAAACTTTGTGTATTGATTTAATTTTTATTTTTTTTGATAAAAGTTACTTGTTATACAATAGATATTTTCTTATTCTAACAGGTTTAATTTTCTAAGTAAAGTAAATTAAAAGTTATAAAAAAAATCATTCTAATTGGGTTTTTGTATCTACCCTAAAACACCTTTTTTAATACTTGCCAGATACAGTAGCGTCCAACTTCACTTTATTTAATTTTCGGTTTAACGAAGAATATTTCAACCCTGCATTTTCTCATAATCTCCTTGGGGTAATAGCCAAGTTAGCGGCAGAAGCGGCAAGTTTTTATAGTCCTAATTTCTCTTTATTTAATTCCCCTACATTGATGCCCAACGTTGGCGGTTAAAAATTAGTTCGTTATATTAGCACGTACAGCGTGGGACTCGAAATGTGTAACAACTTTAGTTAGCTATAAAAATTAATCGGCTACAAACGTTCCAAATCAGATTATTGTCCATACACGTTTTATGATCATAATGTTCAATGCTATTTGCTATTGTATGTTGATAACATTTTGATTGTTAATAATAACTTAAAATTTTTAAATTCTTTTAAGATAAAATTATGCTAACACTTTAAAATGATAGAAATACGTAATGTGAATAACTCACCAGTCATGGCTACGGCACAGCAGAAAACTCAGTTTGTGATTTTGTTTATTCAATCGATTTCAGTGATCACAGTTCAGCGTAATTATCGACGTGAATATGGCAGTAATGCACCTACTAACACGGCAGTGGTATAATCACTTTCGGGAAACAGGTTGTAACAGCTTTTTTGACCACTGCAGAACGTCAATAAATTCTTAGTTTAACAAACCTTTGGTCTAGTCCATTATATCACGTAAACATTTTGAACTAAATAAATATCTGTTTTGGAATTATGAGGTCTAACAACCATACAGAGATGCTAGTTTGGTTGCTAACATCAGGCGTTAAATGTTAGTATGAATATATATCAAGGCCAAACAGCTTTCCTGTTTCGTGCACAATGTATCAGCGCTCACTTTAGCTAGAACATTCGTCAAGAAATTAACATGGGGAACCAAAGGGTTCTAGCAAGTAATTTGCGTGTGGCTTTATGCCGTAGTGGAGCCCAGGTGTAATGAACACTAGGCTCAGTGATTTTTAATAATGGTAAGCAGTTAAAAATAATTTACTAGACAAACTAAATAATTTTGTTGTGGCGTTCTTAAAATACTTCTTAAAATACTTTTTAAAATACCTCTTAAAATACCTCTTAAAATATCTATTACAATACTTCGTAAAAGTTTTAGTTAAATATTTCTTAAAATACTTCGTTAAAATATTTTTTCATACTCCGTAAAATCTTCAATTAAATATTTATTTTATAATTCTCCTGCAAATTCAGATGAAGAACTTTTAAATAACCGTTTTGTATATCAATTGTAAAGCTTCTTTGTATATTCATTTGTTAGAATGATTCCGCCTTATCTGGTTTTATAAAAATAAGGTCGTCTAAATGTTGTGTTTCAAGATGATATTAATCCTATTTTTGAATCTACGAATACCAAGTTATAGTTCATTCACGTCAACGTTGCGATAAGAAAATATTGATCTAGTATGACCGTCCTTCAACTTTACTAGAATAGTTGGATTTAATGAAATGTTCTGCGAGGAAACAGTATGTTTAAATTTTAAAGAAACGTTCTACAAAGTACATAGAAATTTTACGGTTTGGATCTAAAGTCCGATAATTAATAGAAATGGTGTTTTTGAAATTGCAAGTACGAAATTACAAGTAATTATGTGGACAACTACATGATGGTAATTATATTGGTAACGATCTACACATAGTAAAACCTCTAAGTTTTGTATTGGATTTTGGTTGGTCCCGTTGGTGCGTATAAGAAAAACGCTTTAAGTTCAGATGGTCCGGTACAAGGATCACGCAGCTGATTATGTGCTGTACAACATGTGGAGCCTACGTCAATTGTTTGCCCGAGGAACGTATGTATTAACACCTGTTCTAACATGCTGTAGCACCATCACATAAACAACATCTGTTGAAACGAGGTAAGATATTTGTATTATTCTTACATAACGTCTACAATTGGCGATCCTTGATACAAGGCTGCATCAGAAAATAACTTTGTGATGACCTATTACCATTAATCTGTTTAACAAACTAAAAAGGACTTTGATAAATTTTTATTGCCAATATAAATGCAGTGCAATCACAGTTACTATTATTAATGAAATTAAGCAAACCTAAAGAGTTCTTATTAAAGTTTCATTTATGCATAATTTCACTTACAGCTTTTGAGCATTGAATTAATTGACAATTTAGATATTTTATATATATATATATATATATATATATTATGCTGTGATAAGGGGTTGCTTAAGGGTACACGTTATAGCAAAGATAGTTCGGGAATGAGTAATTAAGATAGTCAGCAGAAAAATACATTTATTTAAAGAGATAATTAAGAAATAGACATAGTGTGTATATAGTAAGTAGTCAACACCCTGTATATAGAGTAGAGATAATTTTGGGCGACGCAGGTAAACTTGGGAAGACGTATAGTCGGCGTAGGAATGTGAAATAAATGTATTAAGTAGATAGTAAATATTAAATACCCTGTAAATAAAGTTGAGTTAATTTAGGTGAAACAAATAAGGATATTTTTCAGTGGAAGCACGCGTATATTTGATAAAGTGTAATTAGACACGCATTGAAAAGAAGAGTTCCAGACGATTAAAGTAATGCGGATATAGAAATAGAATTTCAGGTAGCTAATATAAATGCGTACAAAGATCTAACCATGTGATAAGTGAAATGATTAAAAATTGCGTGAAACATATGTAAACATGGAAATATAAAGTCGGGTTACATCAGTTGTTTATAGAAAAGCAGGTAATCTATCAAAATACAATATGTTGACTATCGAAGACAGCTGCAGGCAAGTTGTAATTATGGGAAAATGTCGAGCATTGCATCAGAAACAGCTCGTAATAAAATTATTTGATTGGTCCGGGACAACGACAAGTTCTAGATCACACCCACGGTTGGAGTGGGAATTCAAAATGATATTAGCAAGCTCCGTGATGGGGAAGTCAGTTTTAAACTCAATCAAGGCCGAAGTGCATTGCCATGAAACAGAGTAGTACGCGATATGTATAAGAGTAAAAATTAAATAAGTGAAAATATGATTACAATTGCCGTTTAAACGTGAGTATGTTTTTAATGAATTTATTGTAAACTAAGACATAGAAATAATAGGGCTTCGATTTCTGGTTCTGATTCTGATGTCTGGGGAAAATAAAATACAAATTAGAGGTCTGATGTTAAGAAAAATACAGTAATGCAATTTAAATGTCAAGGGAAAAGGAAGAATAATAATAATCTTGAAGTACAGGGGTGAAACAAGCTGCAATTTTAAGTCTGGGGCAAGAATGATGAAAGTTTAAGAATTGAAGCAAATTGGGGATATAATTTAATGGTGCTGATCAATAGCGTAATAAATTTGAATGGAATACAGAATTGGGGAAGATCAATTTTAGTGGGAGCGTCGATGTGAAAAGATAAAACCAGGTCAGAGATTTTTAGTTATAAGATATTTGTTTTTCTATATGGAGTATTATTTTATTTTTATATTGAATTTGCTAAATTACTATAGGTTTGTGAACAAGTCAACAAGAAAGGTTGCATATTATATGAATGAATAATGAGAAAACAGGTTTGGAATATTCCACGCTTTGTTCCTAAAGAGTAGTAAATGTTCTTTGGCGACTTTGGGGATTTTTGAGTACCAATTAGATAGTTGTTAATAAATCAAATTTATAAGAAAGGTATTACAAATAATTTCAAAAGCTGTATATAACATATTAGTTTCATTATACAAAATTTAAATTTACTGAATTTTATAATTGCAAATAAATGCTAGCCGAGGTCAAAGATTTAAATAGTAGAAAGGCGGAGTCACAAATTGAATAGAGAAGAGATAACGCGCAAGGCGGTAACATATTGAATTTTGTCATTGGTTGTTAAAGAGTTGTTTAAAGATAACGTCCAGTTTGATAGTGATATTGAGAAAACAGCTGGAGGAGGAGATAACTATATTTAATAGTGAATGTTAAAATGGTGGTACAATAATTTAATATCATAGCAAATAAAGATATCGAACCAAAGTTAGAGCACGATAATAATTCTTTTAATATTACAGCAAGTAAATATGTCTACCCAACGAAGGGGCTCGAGTATCTAATAGCACAGCAATTAAATATGTCTACCCAACGAAGGGGCTCGAGTATCCAATAATACAGCAATTAAATATGGTCGCCCAAAGTAGGGGCACGATATTATAGAGAGTATATACAGCAAATAAATAATGGCTACCCAACTAGGGGCGTGTCATAGCAATATATATATATATATATATATATATATATATATATATATATATATATATGTGTGTAAACCGAATAACAGATCTGAGTTAAATTTTGTAAAGCAAGCAACACTTAAAGTTTTTAATATTTTTTTTAAATTCATAATCCTACCTCAGGGCAGATGAAATTTGTATTATCTTTTCTTATACATAAATTTTATACATACAATTTTTTATGAAGAAACAACTTTTAATTAAAGAATCAACATTTAATTTTCTTAATTAATTTTTTTTATTCTGAACAAGTAAGTTCAGAAATAGTGTGCCCAGGTATATGAACAAATAGCATAAAGTGGTAACCCCGATCTAACAAGAAGCCATAATAGCCTTTTCAGAATTTGAAACATAAAATCTGTGTTCATAATATTGTGTGCATAATTAATCTTTTCTGTTTTTTTATATGAAGTAACAAGAGAATACCTCTTGTGTGCTCATTTTGTTGATTTAATTAAATTTTCTTTACAGCTTCTGTGTTAGCAGTAATACGATATTCCTCTCTAAGGACTTGCAAGTCCCCCTTAGGGAAACCCTGTGTTCAAAACTTGATGACTTGGTGGCGCCCTCCTTAAACCCCTGTTTTGTTAAGAATCAAGCCCTAGTAAGAGATTAATGTTTTGTAAAAAGAACCACGACCAATCCTCATAAGCTCTACCCAAGGAATAGACCCCTAACATAGTCGGAAGATATTTGCGTTCCATCATTTTAAGGAAATCCTTCCTTAAAGTTCACTGGTTCCATTTGGGGATATTAGAGAACCCCCGGTTACTTTAATTATACAATTAACCCCCACCAGTAGGTTTCCATTACGTTTTAAGGTAGTGTCTCATTAATTAAGCCTCCGAGTAGGCTTTCAGTCTCTGAACAAAATGTGGAACGGATGTAATAATTACCTAATCAACCGTCCGTCGAGGGCCTGTAAAGACCAGTCAAGACGGTTAATTAAGGCCAGGCAGACTAAACTCAGCGGCGTAGGTCGTGGTTCAAACTCTTAACTAAACCCTTGCTTGTACTTACCAAATATGCGATATGGATAAAAATCATCGATACATATATTAACAATTTATAATAAACATGGGCGCCAATCAGCGGAAAGGCACTGATACCTAATAAAAGTAATCATGAAATAAACTTCATAGTTTAGAAAAAGAAATAACATTTTATTATACCATCGACTGTCCGGAAAAGCAGATATATACACAAATAAATAAACAGTCTTGAACTCGAAATGAAATAGGGCCTACAGGGCCCACTATTCCGACATAATATAAACGTAATTCTATCTAACCTAATTGATATCTAGGGACGTGCACGTCGTCACATATACCTAATCTTTAGCCTAACTAGGATTAACTTAAGATCTTTAATTATATTAACAAAAGCACTGTGAAACACAACTATGCATTACTGTCTTTACAACACGGTATCCGTATGTACAGATTAAATCAAGGATTCCATGGGTTAATACCGTATGCTCTCTTCAATGATTATTTTTTGGAACACGCGAACGTAATTTAATGTCAATATAATTCACAAAAAAACAGACCGGACTATAGCTCGCAACACGGCTCCCGCACCCTGTCTTTAGCGACTATAGGTAGAACGAACATACATTTCCGCGATCAAAAGTAAACAGTATCAACTGGTCTATAATAATTAACCTTTACAACACTACAAAAGTTTGACACGTAAATCCGAAAAAGCTTTCTTTACTGAGCTATTAACAAAGGTTAGTTCACGTCTTTATTACGTTCCAATGACCGGTAGTTGAAGCAAAGGAATTTTCTTTTAAATAACCTAAGCAATAGCACACCGTCGTAGCGTCTATGTAGAATTAAAGTAATCCTTCCTACAAATTAATAAGACGCTACAAAAGAGACGCAGAATCGAAATAAAACTCATAGCAAAGGGTTGCTTTGCATTATTAAAAATGTCATCCAACAAAATAAATACTCACGTGTTCTAAGCACACACATAAACACGTCTGTCCCCAAAGACCACACACCAAAAAAAGCCAAGAATCATTGCTGTTTCTTTACATCTGCAACCACATTCCTGCAAAAACCCCAATGAATTCGTCCGGTCCTGCGGCCATAGGCCGCACCATATGTTTAAATACCAGAAACTAAACCCTCTCACTACATTGTATTGTAAATATTATGCGATCTCAGGTACCGTAGATGTATAACGAAAGCTTTTTAAAATATAGAAGAATTCGCTTGTATGAGGTTATTCCACCACGGTGTATGCAGGCTTTGTAAAACGTACATATAATTCCACCACGATTCGTGAAATATACAAGTGATAATTAAATTGTGTCAACTATTAATACTATAAGAATTGGTACGCAGTAGCGTAACATTATATAAAAAATAATTATAAAATTTATGCTCAACAAAGCGATTGAAAATCGGGTTGTTACACACCCCCCCCACAAAAGGTGAAATTGCGGGAAGATATTTCAACCCTTCAACCTCTCAACGTAAGGAAACCATACTAAACACATTTTGAACTTGAAATACGTTAAATTCACCAAGTCAATATTAGATTCTACACCTAACACCGATTATCGAAACTCTAAAACAAAATGACTTGCTACAACCTCCAACAAGTTAAAATGTTTCACACATTTAAGTGATTAAAGGTAACTTGAAAAACTATTAGCTCCAGCAACTATCGAAACAATAGTTACAAATCCAACTCTTGAAGCTAAGTTCCTAAGTATTAAAACTTAATAATCGGCAAATATCTACTTTAGAAGCCAAGCTTCCATTAAATAAAATGCGCAGTCCAAACTGCAACTACAGAGTTTGAATAAGCGAAAGTGAATGGAGTGATCAGTTCCAACACCAACGAAACTCAAATCCAATAACCCACAAAATATACAAAAAAAATAGACTTCTAGGCGAAATCCAAAATAAGTGTATGGACCAACGTCCACAACAACCTCTGCACCAGCAAAGGCAGAAATAAAATGTGAATACTAGTGAATGCACAAGGCTTAAATCCAATAGCTTGAATTCAACTTAACAACTGAGAACTGGGAATAAAGGTAATAGGAAAATATTTAATGTGGCTTTAAATCTTTAACATGAAAAATACCCAACGGTTTATCATCCACCGTCGCTAAGCGGTAAGTCGTAGTACCAACAACCTCAATTATCTTAGCTTCCAAATATTTAGGAGCTAATTTTTATTAAATGATTTAGTAGCATCCGACAGAACAAAATTCTTTCTCCAAACAATATCACCAACATTAAACTTCAAAGGTCTTCGTCTTAGATTATATGAACGGGTATTGCGCTCATACGCCAAATGAAGATTTCTTTTTACCTCCCGAAAAATTGGAGATAGTTCATTCATGTCTCGAACTAACTGTTCTCGATTTTCTAAAAACAACTCATCCTCTTTGAAATTCTTTAACCGACCAAAAAAATCTCCAGAAATAGGAACGGTACGGCCAAAAGCCAAAAATGATGGTGAAAATTTTGTTGATTCGTGAACAGCGTTTCGGAGGGCGTGTCCTATTTTATGGATTTCAACATCCCATTCCTTATGACTGTCTTTAATATAACTACGGATGGCTGTTCCAATAACTTTATTTACTCTTTCGACAAAATTTACCTGCGGATGGTAATTTGCGTTAAACCAAACGGATTGAACGTTATAAGTATTCATTAATTTTGAAAACAAAACGCTTTTAAATTGGGGACCATTATCCACCATACAAATTTGTGGAACCCCGTAAACCAAAAACACATAATTTTCAATATATTCACAGATGCGTTGTGCAGAGGCATTGCGCATTGGGTGGATTAGAGTAAATTTGGTAAACCAATCACTGATGACTAAAAGAACTGTATTCCCTTGTTTTGAACGAGGAAAAGGACCAACTAAATCGATAGAAAGGCATTGAAATGGGAAAGAGATCTGCTTTTCCTGGCCCATAAATCCATAATGATTAAATTGAGCAGATTTGCTTTCACAACAAATTTTACAATTGCGAATATATTTAGAAATGTCCGACTTCATTTTGGGCCAATAATATAACTCTTTAATCTTTGAAAAGTTTTGAAAACTCCTAAATGAGCCGAGGTAGGGTCATCGTGACACTTTGCAAAATCTCATTACGACTCGACTTTGGAACAACTAGTTTCCATTCCACCAAATTTGATTCAATTGATAAATTATTAGAAATATATTTATAAATTTTTCCATCTTCAACTCTCCAATCCGGATAAGAATCAGGTTTATTAGAAATTTCTGATAGCATCTTTTGTACCAGTCATCGATATCATCAGAAGAAAATTTTAAAGAATTAATTTCAACAGGAGCTCTGGAAAGAGCATCAGGTACAACATGTAGTTTACCTTTCCTATGAATCACCTCATAATCAAACTGCTGAAGCTTAACGCTCCAACGCGCTAATCGACCTGAAGGATCTTTTAGGCTATTAAGCCAGATCAAAGAATGATGATCGGTAATAACCTTGAAGTGTGTGCCTTCTATGTAAGGCCTAAATTTCTGAATGCCAAAATGACAGCTAACAATTCCCTTTCTGTCACCGAGTAATTTTTCTCAGCCTTATTAAGAGCACGAGATGCGTAAGCAATTACCTTTTCGTTGTCGCCCTCACCTTGAGTCAGCACAACTCCAACACCATAATTCGACGCATCACATTGTAAGTAGAAATGCTTAGTAAAGTCAGGGCTAGCCAAAATGGGAGCCTGGCCAAGACAAGCTTTAATTTTTGCAAAGGATTTAAGAGCTTCTTCATTCCAGGTAATAGATTGAGACTTCCTTTTGCTTTTAATAGGTCATTAATCGGAGCCAAAATTGTGGAAAAATCATTGATGAATCGACGATACCACGAACACATTCCAGTAAAACGTTTAATTTCTGTGGCTGTCTTAGGTAGCGGAAAATTGACTATAGCATCTATCTTAGAAGGATCGGTATGAAGACCGTCTTTATCAACAACATAACCCAAATATAATAACTTGGGTTTACAAAATTCACATTTTGAAAGATTAATGGTAAAATTCGCATCTCTAAGTCTTTTGTAAACTTCCTCTAAAATTTCAATATGTTCTTTAAAAGTACTCGATACGACAATAATATCATCTAAATAAACAAAAACATTTTGCGACAAGGAATGGCCAAAATAGACTCCATGAGCCGCTGAAGTGTACTAGGCGCGTTGGTTAAACCCATAGCCATTACATTATACTCGAATAAACCTCGGCGAGGAACTGTAAAGGCAGTCTTTTCTCTACTCGCCGCGTCTAAAGGTATTTGCCAAAAGCTTTCTTTAAATCAATAGAGGTTAAGTACCTGGCATTGCGAAACCTATCAAGTATGTCATTTAAAAATGGAAGAGGATACGCATCTTTTTTTGTTACAGAATTCAATTTTTTTGCATCAAAGCAAACACGAAATTCTCCCGACTTCTTCTTAACCAACAGCATCGGCGAATTCCAAGGACTAGAACTCGGGCTAATAATGCCTTGAGCCAGCATCTCATCAATCTCTTTATTTGCATGTGCTAGCATGGCAGGTGATAAAGGATAATAACGTTGTTTAATTGGAATAACATCGCCAGTAATAATAGTATGAGTGACTTTATCAGTTCGACCCAATTCTGGACGATCAAGTAAGTTAAATAAAGAAATAATACGATTCAATTCGGATTTTGACCTTCATCCAATTCATCAGCACATTTAATCATATGAAAAGTATCAATTTCAGAAGAACAAGCAAAAATTCTTTTGTAGAAAAATCTACTTTAATTTCAAATAATTGGCAAAAATCTACACCAAGGGTAAGGGCATTCTCAATTGTATCAGAAACCAAAATTGATAATTCATGAGTGAGACCATTAACACAAAGTGGCAAAGTAATCTTACCAAGAATAGACTGTGAAGTACCATCAGCCGTAGAGAGTGACGAAAACTCATCGTTACGATTTAATTTTAAATCGTATTTGTCAATTAAAAATATTCCCGATTTCCCTAATATCGTGGTCGTTGCGCCAGAATCCAATAGAGCAACTAAATTATCGTTAAAAATTTTAACAGCGATATGAGGTCTGGAATCTCTTTCAGAATTATAGAAATTAGAAGAAATTTTAGTAGTTTGTAAAAATTTTGACTTTTGAAGCCAATCGGGCCAAATCTTTTGTCAGCCAGCGCAAATTTTGGTGAAGAGGTACATCGGCTAACGAAATGACTCTTCGAAACTAGTTTTTTGACTTCTGGGAGCATTTTGGACAATCCAATGAAGTAACATCGTGTTGTCCGCACAAATAACAAAATAATGCGCGCTTTTCGGCACAGGTATGAAATGAATGACCTAATTTTTGCAGTTGAAACAAATTGTAGTAGACTTGGCAGTATTCGTTTTGAGAAATTAGAAATATCAGTTCTTGCTACTATATTTTTGTAGTAGGTGAAACAAGGACCCTAGGATTTGGACTGAATGGCAATCTGTTGGAAGTGGAAGCTCCTCGACAGGTGCATGTCGTAATTTAATAGCTTCAAGGTTTTACATAAAGAGATTAGGTGCGAAATGTCCGTAACCTCAATCAAAGCCAATTGAGTGGCATAAAAAGATTGCAAATTTCTTTTAATAATTTTCAGTTGTTCGGAGTTTGCAATAGCTTCATCCAATTGAGCAAATAAATTTACCATGGTAGAAATATAAACAATAGGGTACTCTTCAATTTTTGTTTTCGCGCCTTTATGTCGGCCAATAAATTTTCATTGTAGTCCTCGGGAGAAAGTCTTGTTTAAGTTTGTAAATTAATTCATCCCAGGAATGAACAGAGGAACGGGTGGCTCTAAACCAAGCCAAAGCCGAATCAGAAAATAGGTCAATGGCTCCTTCGAATAAATCTTCAGAAGAAACCTTCCGAGCAACCTGAAGCTCATTGCAACGTTGAATGAAAGATAAAACAGAAATATTTTCGGATCACCCGTAAACTGGAGACCCCATTTATAAATCGGAACCGCTGAACGAGTTCTATTAAGCGAGTCAATTAAGGTACTAAGGTCCTTAGTTGAAATACCAACTGAAGGCTCAGTGTGGGTGACAACGTTGGACGTAGAAGGTAGGTCTTTTCCGGTAGGAACATGAGTAGAGTCGCGATTAACACCTAAAGAAAAATACGTAAAGTTAGAATTAAATTCTTGTTCTTCATGGACTTGCTCTAACATTTCAATAGACTTAATACAACGAGAAAATATTTGTGAATGAAATGAAGAATATTCTTCATTGAAGGTTGTGTATGTTAACCTTCGATAGACGTGTGAAAGTCTGGTATGCAACCGTAAATATTCATTTTTCTTAGGAGTAATTTTATAAGAATGAAGCAAGGATTCCAATTCATTAATTTTTTGTTCTAAACAATTTAATTCGTCTTTTTGATTAATTTGAATTTTTCGTAGTTAGAAAAATTGAAACATCCATTTTTCTAATGCAAGTTTGGAACGTAATAATTTTCTTTTAACATCAACAGTTTTATCAGAAGGATCTGAATTTCGAATTAATAATTCGTGACTCAGCTCGTCAGCTTTTAAAGACTCTACTATAAACATTTTCAATAATAATATCAGTTCAATAAATTCAAAATACACGCATATGTTAACTCCACAAAAAAATTATAATGTACATTCAACTTGGCAAGTAAAAGCAAATGCTTCAGCACAACAATTCAAAAGTGTCTGCGTCAGTACAATTATGTTTGAAAAATTGAGCAACGTAAAACGATACAAAATTCGAGCCCCAAGCGTTAGGCGCTAGTGTAATAATTACCTAATCAACCGTCCGTCGAGGGCCTGTAAAGACCAGTCAAGACGGTTAATTAAGGCCAGGCAGACTAAACTCAGCGGCGTAGGTCGTGGTTCAAACTCTTAACTAAACCCTTGCTTGTACTTACCAAATATGCGATATGGATAAAATCATCGATACATATATTAACAATTTATAATAAACATGGGCGCCAATCAGCGGAAAGGCACTGATACCTAATAAAAGTAATCATGAAATAAACTTCATAGTTTAGAAAAGAAATAACATTTTATTATACCATCGACTGTCCGGAAAAGCAGATATATACACAAATAAATAAACAGTCTTGAACTCGAAATGAAATAGGGCCTACAGGGCCCACTATTCCGACATAATATAAACGTAATTCTATCTAACCTAATTGATATCTAGGGACGTGCACGTCGTCACATATACCTAATCTTTAGCCTAACTAGGATTAACTTAAGATCTTTAATTATATTAACAAAAGCACTGTGAAACACAACTATGCATTACTGTCTTTACAACACGGTATCCGTATGTACAGATTAAATCAAGGATTCCATGGGTTAATACCGTATGCTCTCTTCAATGATTATTTTTGGAACACGCGAACGTAATTTAATGTCAATATAATTCACAAAAAACAGACCGGACTATAGCTCGCAACACGGCTCCCGCACCCCGTCTTTAGCGACTATAGGTAGAACGAACATACATTTCCGCGATCAAAAGTAAACAGTATCAACTGGTCTATAATAATTAACCTTTACAACACTACAAAAGTTTGACACGTAAATCCGAAAAAGCTTTCTTTACTGAGCTATTAACAAAGGTTAGTTCACGTCTTTATTACGTTCCAATGACCGGTAGTTGAAGCAAAGGAATTTTCTTTTAAATAACCCTAAGCAATAGCACACCGTCGTAGCGTCTATGTAGAATTAAAGTAATCCTTCCTACAAATTAATAAGACGCTACAAAAGAGACGCAGAATCGAAATAAAACTCATAGCAAAGGGTTGCTTTGCATTATTAAAAAATGTCATCCAACAAAATAAATACTCACGTGTTCTAAGCACACACATAAACACGTCTGTCCCCAAAGACCACACACCAAAAAGCCAAGAATCATTGCTGTTTCTTTACATCTGCAACCACATTCCTGCAAAACCCCAATGAATTCGTCCGGTCCTGCGGCCATAGGCCACCATATGTTTAAATACCAGAAACTAAACCCTCTCACTACATTGTATTGTAAATATTATGCGATCTCAGGTACCGTAGATGTATAACGAAAGCTTTTTAAAATATAGAAGAATTCGCTTGTATGAGGTTATTCCACCACGGTGTATGCAGGCTTTGTAAAACGTACATATAATTCCACCACGATTCGTGAAATATACAAGTGATAATTAAATTGTGTCAACTATTAATACTATAAGAATTGGTACGCAGTAGCGTAACATTATATAAAAAATAATTATAAAATTTATGCTCAACAAAGCGATTGAAAATCGGGTTGTTACACGGATCCGTACATCTTGTATTCATAGCCCTAAAAAGTCATTAGCAAGGCGAAGTTTGAAGTTGAGAATACCTAAATCAACCGTGACAAAGTGATGCGTAAGAGGCTTAAATTACGTGGGTATAAGATTCAACTTCTGCATGAAATTAAGCCCAATGAAAAGTCTACATTTTGAACAGGATTGCATAAAATGAGAACTTTCTAGAAAATGTTATGTTTTCAGATGAGGCAACTTTTCACGTAGGTGGTTCTGTCAACCAACACAACTGTAGAGTTTGGGGGTCTGAGTCACCGCATGAAATCATAGCACATCAGCGAGACTCTCCCAAAGTCAATGTTTGATGTGGATTGATGCATGATCGTATTGTGTCCGTGATGCGTTGAATTTGGGTTTCACGGACAGGTGGATTGGTAGACGTGGGCCGATTGCATGGCCACCAAAGAGTCCAGATCTGACTCCACTAGATTTCTTTTTATGGATACACGTAAAAATATTGTTTCTTTCGAGAAGATCCGTGACATTGCTCATTTGAGGTAGAGGATTGTTGCAGCTATAGCATCTGTCACGCCTGATATGCTGCTGAATACATGTGAAGAAACTGATTATCATTTAGACGCGGCCAGGGCAACAAATGGTGCACATATAGAACTTTAATAGATACCAAAATAAACTTAAGAAGATTCTCTTTAATACTATATAAGTTTAAGAACTATTAATTTAACTTTACTGTGTACAAATAAAACTTTAAATCAAGGCGTTCTTTTAGAAACTCTCTGTATTTTGGTATTAAATAGTTAGCATGAATCAATCGGGTGTCAAAAAGTTTGTAATACAAAAGATGGCTTTTTCTTTTATGACAATTGATGAATGATGTTTTTTTTTAATTTGAGAAGTGTCTTGTCCCAACAAGGATTTTTGTAAGGTTCTCATGTTTGATTAATAAAAGATTTGTACACCAATGAATTTGATAAAACCTAACGATTGCTACATCTATTACTGCATACAATACGTTTTTCTACAACTGCTGTGAAAAACGGTACTTTAAACACGAGAAGCACAGTTTGAAAATAGTATTGTGCACACAGTGTTCGCAAAACCATTTTACACACACACCTCATTGTTCTCAAATTCTGCCAAAACTGAATTAAGAAGAGGCGTCACTATAAATTTGCAAATTATCAAATATGCTAGGTATGGATCCATAAGTCTACGTTGTTTCGTTTGTATTGTAATGTCAGAGGGTCGATTTACATACTGAACTCTATACAAAGCAGTATTCAATTACTTGTGATAAATGAAATATAGACAATTAATTTTCCACTTCATGGTTATATTGAAATTTGTAAATATTGGAACTGTTTGCCTTAATGGTAGGATTCACAATTAAATTTAACCATTACTGAAAATATTAACATTTGTTTGACATTTACAACTCCAAACTGGAAGGAAACAAACGAATCTGCTTGTTTAGAGGTAACTCGACCTGTGACCTATGGATTTGCTTTGATGAATGCTCAACCTGGTTTCATTCAACTTGCGCTGCAATTGAAAACGATTATGTAAATCAGCTTGGGATCAGCGAAATATCTTGGTTCTGTAAAAAATACTTATTACTTTCAGATATTCAAACGGAACAGCAAACCTCCAACTCTAGTAATGACTATCGTGTCACACTTGTCAGAGAAAGTTCAACACCGCGAAGGACTCAAGATCCACATGGTTGTATAATGAGATTGAAGATAATCCTTTAAAAAAATGTCGACTGTTCACGGAGCAATTAGCCAATATTGTTATTAAATGGAAAGTTTACCCGTGTTTTTAAGAAAATTCCCCAAAGGCGCAAGATTCTTAACAGCCACAAAATTGCCTGGACTTATGGATAATTGTGCTAAGAAAAATGGCAGGATCATAGGCGGCCCTGTTGACTTTTGCGTTTTCCTCCCTGTGTTCCAAAAAATCTACCGCGAAGGGTACTCTGATCCGTCTGGCAAACCAAAATATAAATCAAAAAGCTAATAATTACCCTGCCTTTACAAAATGCACCACTTCTCTTACTGAAAGAGTGGCCTTAAAAGCAGCAGAAGCAGACATTAGCGAAACTCTAAAAATTCTGTTAACATCAGGCACTTTGGCACCGGTTACTCTAGAAACTTACAATAAATTATTGACAAAATACCCATCTACTTCGTCTTCGTCCTTTGGCCAAGCAAGTTCGAGAAACAATTACAAGCTCTCCAACGCATCGAATTATGAAATTGATGGGCCACGCCCCCAGAATATAAAAGAACTTATCTCTCAAGGGACAAAAGAAGCTAGTTCTCGACTTTTGGCCACTCTAACCAATTTTTGCAACTTTGTACTTGCTGCGAAAGTGCACCTTGAAATCACACCGCCAACGTTTGCGTCCTAAACAAAAAAGATGGAATAATACGCCGCATTACAGTTGGAAACACTCTGCAACGCTTGGTGGCTTAACTGTCCTGTTCCTTCCAACTTCCCTCGTTTGGTAAATACTTACGATCAACTCAATTAGGATTTGCCACCAAGCAGGGGGGTGCGAATAAATCATGCACGCAGCTAGATATTTCTTGGCAACTAACACGGAATCAAAGAACTATTGCTAAAAATTGATTTCGGTAATGCTTTTGACTCGGTAAAAAGAGACACAAAGCTAAATTGCGTTAATTCTCGAAATCCCGAAATCTTCCCCTTTTGTGGCAGACACACTCGGCAACGTCATTTCTATTTCTTTCAAATATGGGTAACAATTTTAGAATCACAATGGGACTACGATTAGTATGCAAAAAAGTAGATGCGTGTGGATCACTTGGCTTAAGTTGTTCAAGTGCTGTCTGTTTTTACAGATATCAAAAAATTAATTCAACAATTATACGCTCCCTAACTTCAGCAAAAATTCCATGCCGTTTGGAACCAATAGAGCTAAATAGGGATGACGTAAAGCAAACTGATGGAATAACCTTAATTTCGTTTTATCGTAAAAGCAAATATTTTCTATAGAAATGCACTTTGTTTGCATTATACAGCTTTAAATTAATCATATAAATTGACTTTTGTATTACATAAATTCATTTTAAATAAAACATGTTCTTGAATTTTTGAGAAGAATATAGAAAATGCGTTATTTGTACTTAGAACAACGTAAATACCTAATTAATGAATTATTTATTAGCTTTCGCAATTACTGTAGGTGAGATGCGATGCGACCAGAAACCTTATATGTGTTAGAAAAGGACGAGACAGCGCTCGTCACTATTATAAATCAATCACGCAAGTCAACGCTAATGAATTTTTTCGTAAATCTTACATCATTGCGGTGTACTAAATTCCATGCTAAACCAGAACAATGTAGAAGCCGTGACGTAATCAAAATAAATTGTATATAGACCGGAACTTTGATTAAAAAAATGTATTCGTGAATTCGATCGCAAAAATGTTACTTTGATTAAGTCGCGAGCTTGTTGCTTAACGAAGATGATATTTTGAGTATGCAATATGCATATTGTAATTAATAATTAAAATGTAACGTTAATGATAAAGTTAAACGTAACCTGCATATAAATATAGAAGTTATTAAATGTAATGAACATGAAAAATTCTTCAAGATAAAAAGCTATTTAAAAATTAACTTAAATAATTAAACCGAGGATGCACATTGGTTTCTAAATGGAGATTTTATACATGATCTTGTAAACTGGGATTTGACGTCAATTAAAGAATGGAAGTGAAAAATATTTAATACTGTTAATTACGAATTGGAGAAGTGCTTTGTGGATTTTTGCAAGTATTACTTTTAGATTATTGTTTGTAACTCATATTTGAATATTTGTCATTAAGGTAGAATAAGTCCTAATTATTTTATTTTTGTAAGGATTTTTACCAGGAAAGTTTGTGATCGGAGTTCGAAATACTATGAATTTTTTTTATAGACTTTATGTTAAGAATTTTTTTGGCCCAAACAAACTTTACAAGCGTGAGAATAAAAAGCCAGATACACTATCCACAAGAGAAAAAATGTAAGTTCTATAAATTGTAAGCAACTTTAGGTGAGGAACATTTTTGATAATGAAGCACTTGTTAGGAATAATTTATTGCTTGAAAAAGAGCATGCTGTAAATGTTCTATATTCTTTTGTATAAAAGAAAATATTTTAGACTGTATAGATGCTTTGCGATATTGCTGTGTTTGATTTCAATTTATAAATTTCATTATTTTCGTTGAGATAGCCATGCAAAAAAAAGTTAGAAAAGATAGTAAGTCAACAATTTCAAATTTTACAATTTGCTGTATCTGTATTACGACACTCTTTTAGTGACGTCTAACGCCGGCCGTTGTTACAGCAATATACATAAAATGATGTGAGTAGAGGTCATGGAGAGATCATATGGCATCATAGAATTAACATCCAACTTCGTAAACACGAGAAAATTCGAGAAAATTTAATAAGTTCGATTATATAAATATTTATTTGTATAGAAAAACGCATTTGTGAAAACGCCCACTATGTGAAGTATAAATGCATAAAGATTGAAAACCGTTTCCATTTTTACTATATAACCTAATGATGAAGAAATGTTTTTTTGCGATCATAATAATGGTTTTTATTATATTCTACGCGAGTTACGTTTCGTGCCTTGGGAGCGGTGTTCTTAAAAACTACTTCCAATTCTTCGTAACAATTTATTTGTTTAAACAGACATTAATTATGGAATATCGACAAACTGATTTATAAAACTCTAAGTAGTAATAAAATGACTAATTGAACTAATATTAGGGCGAGTAGCCTAGGTAAACAACAATGCTAAAGCTGTAATACTCAGACTGACTGACTGGTCTTGGGGCTTCCGGGGTATTTATGTTGTCCCTGTCCCTCACAATTCTGTGGGAACTTGCAGAGCTCATGTCTGCTTATTCTTAATTCTATTCATTAATGCATTGTTACAATCTTACTTTCTAGGTAATTGCGGTATCTTAACCGTCTGTAACCTGCCACCTGCAGTATCACTATCGTCTGGAATACATTGTATTGTATCCGTTCTCATGAACTGTTAATAACCTTTTTATATCTATCCTTGAGTTACATTGTTGTACTCGACTTATGATTTCTTTAACAATTTCTAATATTTTCCTATTAGATTCTATTATATATAAAGTGGGGAATACATAACTCGCATAAGCAAGCATTTTTACAAAAGTTTCATCTACACTTTTATTATGGAACCATGGTGTTTGGAGAAACACTCAATTGTTAATAAAATACGCGTAAATGCAAGGACATATTCTAAAAAATTTTCAAACAAGCGTTTTTCAAAATATTGTAAATGCTCAATTTATATGAAGCCGTGTGCATAATATTTTAATTTTTATTTTCATTTAATTTAATTTAACAAGCGTGTTAAATTAATTTAAACATCAATCGTATCTTTAGGTAGTAAGGAAAGTGTTCATTCACCGAATTCTAGAACAATCAAATACTAAAACGAAACATAAGTAAATGCGGATAGAATTGTGAAAGAGATAAACTAAGAGTAGTTAAAGCAATAAAACCTTGAAGTTGCCAGTGTTTAGTGTGGGACAAAACAGTCTCAGAAACACTGGCCCTACCAATATTTATATGGCATTGAAGGAAACAGATACAGTTGTTGAAAAGGTAGAAGAAACAAAAATGAGAAAGTACGACTCAGTAACGTAACAGAATCTCAACTTTCTCCTTTTTGCAGTAGACGCTTTAGGACTTTAATGTAACGAACCATTGAATTTCGTATTTAAACTCTGTAGTTTTTTAGAATTACACGGTGGAGAGTCCATGTCACGTTTAGTTTTAGTTCAAAGGATTGAGTCGCAGTTTAAAGAGTGAACGCCATTTCTGTCATGGGGTATTTTTCCGGATTCTAAAGGATCCTTATCCAAAATATATTATATTCTTACCCGAGTAGTTGTGCAAACACATAATTACAAAGCAAATTTTCTTAACATGTTGTTTAGGAAAGTTTTTAGAATAATTAAGGAAGTAAATAGCAATGAAATTATTAATTTGTATGTTCTATATCATAATTATCCCAAATATAGGAGAGCTTTTTACAATTTTTAATAGAATTGAGAAAAATTAACGTTACATTAAAGCACGTGCAGTTATAACACAAAGTAGTCCTAGGCAATACAATAATGCTATCATACAATGTAGCTAATCAATTAAACACCGACGTTTATTTATTAAAACTGACAAATATCAGGTTACAGGTAATTTGATCATATCATACAATACAACGTAAAATGTTTCAATATATTCATTTATACTACTGAAGACGTGAAGTAACACTAAGCCAGTGACGTTAACATAAGTAAACCATATGAAATCATGCATCTTTTACGTGATTCTTCCCATAATCTCAATAGGAAAACTGCACTATGACATCTCCGAACTCATAAAGAGTGAGAGAAAAAGGGCGAAAGTTAAATAGCCGATGGAAATCGATTAATAAATTATTCGCGAGCCATAGACGAGAACACATGTGAGAATTACTGTTGCGAAGGTAATCCAGGACAACTCTTTGGTTATGAATTAGCAAAGAGAAGTTAAACGTTGTTATGGCTACTTGAATATTTACTAATTTATGCAATTTCAAAACTCTGTGTGTATACTTGTTTACAGAAATATTGTTATGTCGCTGATATTTAAATTTATTTAGGTAACTTTAAAATTGTGTATGCATACCTGCTTACAGGAATAAAGAGACAGTGTTGTATTAAAATAGATGTATGAGATGCAGCCAATCTATAAAAATGAACAAACTTTTTCTAGGTTAATATTTTTTGATTGTAAATAATTTTGATACTAGGTTTAATGGAGATAAGGTTCTAATAACTAATTTTTGAAAGAACTTGTAAAATGTCTTTGTCTGCTATCAATAGCTATGCGATTTGATGTTTTTAAAAGTACGTAAGGCTCTTTGTTATTTTAAATTAAAAATCCCATTTGCTTAAAGAAAGTTATTGTTTCGCGCACAACACCTATTTCATCGTTAATCACTAAGTTTAAGTTCAGCATTATGAACCTGAGTAAATTCCATTTGCACTGCTTGTCTTATACTTTACATTTTTTTAAATACAAGTCAAACTTTTTAATATTTTTAAAATTTGAACCGATTACACCTTAGAAAATCCTAAAAAATTTTCTCTTCATAATTCAATAAAGCGGAAAACCCACTCACATTATGATTTCCTACATAAGTATAGTAAAAACGAAATACATCTATTTTAGTTCAATTTTATGTGGTATCAACTATTATGAAATAATGTAGAGGAATTAATGCCATTAATGTCGTTTTTGTCAGACGCCAATCTGTGTAGACGACCATAACTAAGGGGACCAAATTCGTAAGGATATGGTTTTCGCCGCCTTGTGTTACACGCCAAAAAGCGCTTCACAAAATATTTTAATAAATAATTAACTGTAAGGAATTTTTATATAATTAATTTAGGTATATTACACATGTTTGTGTAATACAGTTAAAAAATAAGTCGTGTAGATTATCTTTCGGTGTTTTTTTAAAAATAGATTTATTATCGTGTAATACCGTGAAAAAAATGTTAAATATAATTTCTGACGGTTTACAATAGACATATGTCGCCTTCCCGACTAATCAGGACAGTGTACGAAGAAGAGTGATGGTCTTACTAGTTGTTGGAAGTGTTCCATAAAATTTATTCTTGTTTCCACTATGTTAATTTTAACTGCTTGTGCGGGACAAATGCATTATAAACTATGTAGTAGAGTATCTACCCGTCGACTCCCTTACCTTAGTCATTTATCGTACCCTATAATATCTGTATTCTCTGTTTACGTGTTTTTTTGTAGCTAATCGGCGACTTCAACACAAGAATATGAACTATAACAACGACAATCGCATCCACGACGTACAACCCTGAGATAAAAAAACAATTACCTGTTACCCAACTTGCTAATATGCAGCAATTTAGAAGATATGCGAGTATTAATTAATTTACATTGTTAATTTGAAACGTAGATTATGCTCTCTTATTTGTAAATTCTGTGCAATCTAGTACGCTGTCTATGTGGGCACGCGAGAAACTATACCTTTTCCGTACCTTTACCGCTTATAATACATAGTACTCAATTAAGGGAAACTACTTTGTTGTCGATACTGTGGTTTATTTAAATGTGGCGGCTCCGTGGCGTAGTGGTATGTGTGTGACTACTACGCCAAGGTCGGCCCGGGTTCAAATGCCGACACAGTCCGCTTGAAAAATGTTAGACGAGCATTTTTCACAAAAATACACCCTCGTTCGGATGAGAGGTAAAATGGAGGTCCCGTGTGTGAGTGTTGTCACGCACGTTAAAGATCCCTACCTTGCTTGGAACAGCAAGGGTTCAGCAAAATTCCAAATTTTCCAGGTAAAAAACTCGCTTCCTGACTAATGTAGTACCTTCGGGTGGGGCATTGGAAAATCACATGTAAGGTTTATTTAAATGGATACCGTAGTTGATATCATGCTCTGCTAATGTTTAACCTGTTGACCTTTTGTGGTGAACTTGGTTTCTCAACAGACGATTTTCTTGTTTTTGCTTTGCGCCGAATACATGGAGTACAAGAAAATCCCTTACAGTAATTCGCTTTTTTTACCTCTGCGAAGATAAATTGTCAACTTGAAGAACCAAGGTAATTGTAACTACCGTATGTGTTGGGCAGCAATATCTGTTCGGAAGGTATTGTTCTAGCTTATTTTAGTCACTTGGCTTCCACCAAAAAGATATCAATCTTATGGTCAACCTATTCAATGCTACGAAATACATTAAACGTTAAAGACAAGACTGATATTTCAAAATTTTCGAGATTAGCATTCTTAAAAAAATAGAACATTGGTTACTGCCATAAGAAATCAAATGTCTTCAATAAGGAAGACATCGATAAATTTTTTGATTGCGTCCCCTTGGATTTTCTTCCAAATTTTAGACTGCTCTGGTTATTCCGATTTCTGGTGCTTTGAGAAGTGAAGAATTATTTAAAATGAAAATAAATGATATAGAAATAACTGAAGAACGAATCATTATCATAATTCCACACACAAAAACGTACCGTTCTCGAAGTTTTGTAATAACGGATCTAAAATGGATTGCCATAGTTAAAGAATATACCTATTTATGTAAACATGCAGTAAACCAAAATTTTTTTATGCAAGTACGTCGTGGATAAGTTACCCGACAATCCTATGGACATAATTCAAACGCGCAATTCCCCAACGAAAATAGCAATGTTTTTAAAGTTAAAAGACGTCGACAAGTATACCGGACATTGCTTTAGACGGACAGCAACTACTCTACTTGATGATACTGGAGGCGACATTTTTCAGTTAAAAAAGTTGAGTGGTTGGAAATCTAGTTCTATAGCTGAAGGTTACGTGAAAAATTCTCTGGAGAGGCAATTAAAAATTGCACAAATGTCCGTTACCACTAAATCCGACGTACATCAATCATTGGCTCGATCCACTTTACCTAAGGCGTCAACTTCAAAGAAGGAGTTCAATATATGTCCAGAACGACCAGATCCACAACATGGTTTAAACATCAATATTAGTAATCAAGAAAATTCCAACGTAACAATAAATTTCGATCGCTCAATTCTTAATTACTTTTTTTTTTTACTTAATTTTGGCTATTTGTAATTTGTGTTAATAATTAAAAATAACCATATTTTCTATGTATTGTTACGTGCAAACCGAATTTGCACTTTAACATTGTTTTAGTTTAGTTTTCTTGATGTACGGAAGTTTCCCGCCATACTTTTTAAATACGCAAGACGCGGGAACATTTTAAATAGACTGGGCGGTGCTTCCGGCACGTCATAGTAGTGAGTTTGCGTAGTGTTTTTATCCCTAGAGGGTTAGGACAATACTAGACAATGGGGGGGGGGAGTTTCGCGGTTCTCGTCCTGAAACGTGGCTGTTTGCCTGGTGGTGTGACGTGAATTGGACGTTTCTTTTGGGTGACGTACCGTATCGTAGCTATGTAGAATCCTTTCTCTAATTACCTTTTTGTTGTCTACCTTTTACCTTCTTCCTGTCCACCCTTACATAGGTACAATCTGCGCCACCGAAGGACCTACCGACCTCAACATCTGTAGATGGAGAGATCCATGTCTACCGCAGTTAGCCGAGCTGTTTCTTAAGTATTTGGTAGCGTCGACGCCATCTCTAATTCCTCCAGAAGGAGCCCGATGCGTGGTTACCGGCCTACTGAGGGAAATTGCAGGCGGATGCAAAATACCTGATGTGAGTAACCCTTAATTAATTTGCATGCATTATTCTTGTGTTAGAGATTGTTTAAATTTACGTATTATTACGCAATATCTGACACGTATCAATAGTTGACCTCGCCCTAAATCTGTATAAGAGCTCGCGTTGCCAACTGTTGATAGTGTCTATTACATCACATTCACGGTGTAGTAAATATCGAACTTTAAATTGTAATTATCGTTATCTTACCGTTTACCTATAAGAGTATTCAATTATTTTCTGAAAATAATTCAAAATACAATAATCCCTTTTGGGTAACAGAAAGCTGCTGAAGTTCAACAATTTAAATGAATTAAATTAGAAAAAGAGGTCGGAAAGTAGCCACTTTCAACCCACTTTTGAGGTCGGAAAGTGGTCACTTTCCGACCTGAAATGTTAGTACACTTCCATCATTAGATGGCGTTTGAAATGTAAACTTTCGAACTTTTGACATATATATTAATCATAATTATTGTTACTAAAGTACTAGTATGTAAAGAATGCAAATAGGAGTGCAAACGATGTAAAAAAAATTAGAACAAGACCGTACTGCATTTAGCAGATAGTGAAAAATATAGGTTTGGGACATTTCAGGGAAATGTGTAGGTTAGCTTAGAATAAAAAACAATGGAGGTATGCGCCCAACCAATTCCAAGACGGAAACCTAATGATAAAAAAAGGTAATCGTATTTTTAAACTTGATGATTACACGGCTCCACTAAAATATCAAAATTTTTGTTTACAGGGGCCTGACCCGCCGTACTATATGTAATCGAACATGTTAAAACCGAATCCGGAGTTCAAATAACCTCATCATGTCAAATTTTTTTCGAACCTCGAAAAAATAGGTTAAAAGTCCTAAAATTCAATAAAAATCCACAAATAATACCCCATAATCATATATCCCATCATAACCCCATAATTCTAAACTCTAAACCTTAAAACCACATAACTCTTAAACCCCGTAACACAGTAGAAAATAAACTTGTGCACATTCAAGCAGTGAAAAATATGTGTCAAACACCTATTCCCTATAACCCCATCATCGCGTAATCTTAAAACCTCATAATCCTAATCCTCATAACCTTAAAAACCTTATAACCATATAACCCCATAACTGCATAGATAACGAGTCAGATGGGTCGCTTCTATCGGTGTAGAAAAAAGACATTTTTTGTGTGTTTGCAATCCAGGGTACCCCCACGTGGTTGATGGTGGGCAACAGAATTATTCTGTGATCCGAAAGAGACCCTGGATAACGGGTCTAAGTCGTCATGACAAACATGCAATACAAATTTACAATGCAGGGAGTCAGCTATCCAGTACCGGCGGCTAGTCAAGGTGAGCAAGCGGGCTTGCAGATGCTGTCATCATGTAATCTCAACTCTGTAGAGATTGGTATCTTGGCCTCTACAGAGTTTACGGCTTCGAGACGTAACACATCCAAAGGAACCCATAGACAACATGAACATGATGATCAAAACAACCAGGAATAATCCTGCGATTTTTGGTATGTTGGGTAAGCACCACCAAACATTCGGAGAAATATCACTCATCTTGCTTGTACTGCATACAGGTACTGTTTTGCAAAAAAAGTGCGAACTGCTATTATAGCAGCTCGCAGACATGATATTTGAAACCCAGGTTTAATCCTGATTCGATACATCACTATACACTATATGCAGTACAAGTAAAATCAGTGATATTTTTTCGAATGTTTGGCAAAGGATACATACCACCAACATAACAGAATTGATCCTCTTTGCTTTGATCGTCATGTTTATGTTGTTCATGGGTTCCTTTGGATGTATTACGTCTTGAAGCTGTGATCTCTGTAGAGGCCAAGATACCCACCTCTACAGGGCTTTGGTCACATGATGATGGCACCTGCAAGCCCTCTTGCTCATCTTGACCAGCCGCCGGTACTGGGTATCTGACTCCCTGTATCGTAAATTTTTTTCGTGTGTCTGTCATTGAACCGTGTCAAAGTTCCACGGTTCATTTCAATAAAATTTGTTATGCGTCCACGACTGCATTAAAAATATTTATTCAATGGAAAACGTCACAATAAAGCACATTGCAGAACGTATAGGCGTTGCCAATGTTGCAGATAGCTTATACCCCACTCATACAGGAAATAACGTTACCAGATATTCGTATTTTCGAGGACTTGTATTCCAGATGTAGTCAAGATAAGAATAATTTCGTGCAAGAAAGCACACTGGTTTTGCGTTTGGCGTGGGCAATGAGAATTGCTGTTAAAATAGTGGTGATGTGCTACTATAAAATTATGTGTCGATGTACACATACTTTAGTTTAGAATTGCGAGTTTTCTTTGTTGCTTTGGTTTATGAGCTTATGCGAGTTTTTTTTTTCATGAGCCGTGTTGCAAGTTTTGATGTCCTTTGGAATTTCTAATCTACGAAATTAAATATGATATGCTGAGAAATTCTTCGTGCTTGTTAATTAATGCAGCTATTTGGTGAAATTTGACGTATGTAATAAAATTGGTAGTTTTTACATTCAACAGAAGATATCCCATTTGTTAAAGTTATGTTGGAATTTGAACAATTTGGTAAAGTTTAACAATAAATTTCGCAGTATAGAGTACAAGGGAAACAGATGTTTTGATCCGCAAGCGTAACGACAAAGCATCTGGTCAAGGTTCGCTTCTATTGGGACGTAGGTAATGTGTTTACACCTATACCCATTACAAAGAAGGAATTCATGGCGAGTAGATTACTATTTTTGGCATGAAAACGTCGCCTTTCACACAGTAGAGGGCAGGTATCTTCTTTTGTTTGGAAATTACATTTTGATTGATAGGGCAGAACGCAGCAATTTGTTTGAAGTTTGATTTTGAGATTTTAATTATTGCTAATCGAATAAATTTAGAGTCTATAATAAAATATGCATACAGTTCATACATTTCACTAAAATTCTAAATTTATAAAAGTAAGTAAATTCAAAAGCAAATTCGACTTTGGTCGATTTATAACTGTAAATTGAGAAACTTAATTTAAACTTATGCATAAAATGAATCTGTTAATGAAACAGCTTTAATAATATTTATATATATATATATATATATATATATATATATATATATATATAAACAACTGATTTGATTAAAATCTTGGGATGCACTCGTTCTACCAGATAAAACTACAGCGTCAAATTGTAATTTTTATTCAACGTGATGCCAGGATTGGAAAATCTAATTGTGCTCTTGCGTCACATTTGCACAATACTAAACATACAGCGAATTTTGAGAATACTACTATATTAGATATAGAATCCAATTATCATAAGAGACTTTTCTTGGAATCTTTCTATATTCAGCAACAACCGAATCCACTAAATAACAAACTGGATATGAACAACTTGAATACGGTCTACTCTGCGCTCTACAAGTTTAATAACGGCCATTTTCGCAAATAGTGTAGAAATGTTTAATTATGTATTTTGTTTAGCGTGCTTCATTTACTAGTGTGTTCCATTTGTCCATTAAATTATTAAGATATAGGTTTTAGATTATGATTTACAGGTTTTCGATTATGACCATGTGACAACATGATCAATTATTAAATAGGATTAGTTTAGTTATGCTTGTTGCGCCGTATGATTAGGTTTAACTGCATGTTGTTATATGTTAATTTATTTATTTATTTATTTATTTTATCCAATTGACTGTGTTACATTTTAATTGTGTTGCCGTAATTAATTTTAAAAGTTTAACCAAGCTGTATGCCATGAATAAGTGTTGTTTGTTAAGTTTAAATCAGGTTTAAGTCATAGTAATTTATGTAAGTACACAGCTTAACTGTTTGATTTTAATTGTAATAATCTTCATTAAATTTTTCAGTCTATGAAGAAGGCATAAAGTCAATGCCGAAACGTTGAATAAAAATTACAATTTGACGCTGTAGTTTTATCTGGTAGAACGAGTGCATCCCAAGATTTTAATCAAATCAGTTGTTTACTTACTTTCGTTCGAGAAATAATACTAATTATATATATATATATATATATATATATATATATATATATATTGCTGTGAAACCTCCCTGTATAAAAATCGAGCCTCTGCTAATTGTGCGTCACGAATGCTGTGAATCCTACAAAAAGCTATTCATTACCTTAACTGTGTTGGTCCATTGACTTTCTTCTGTTAATCGCCTCGGCTGCTGCTCTAGATAACTTTCATCCTCATACATAAAAAAAACAAACACATTCCTACCACAAACATCAACGTTAACTCTATTTACATCAATATTCACAATACATTAAAATTTCAAAATTAAAATTCAGCATAAATTTTAATATCAGAGAATTTCAAATTAAATTTATTATCATTTTAAATTGCATCCAGAATTAAAGTCCTTGTAAGATGCCTACTAATTACTATAACAATATATGCAGAGTACAAAAAGAGCATCTACCACCCTTTACGTTAATTGACCAGGTTCGTCTAATTGAGCTCAAAGACATACCCATATTTTATCATAATCCAGAACATCAATACTAAATACCCTTTCTACTTAAACAAGCAAATTTCATCTTAAAATTAAAATTTTATGGTTAGTACAATTTCACTAATGTCCATTTAAAGTAAATCAATTATAAAGTTATTCAACACACACAAAAATGTCAAACAAAATAGAGTAATTTACCTGAAGGTTACTGTCCTCGTAGCTTCAATGTACATCGTCCCTTTAGTTAATCACACCATTCCAACAGGATTATATTTACGGCTTCTAATTCTCAACGCTTTTAAAATTTTCTCCATCACCATTTATTTAAAGTTGTTTCTGGGCTTTTCCGGAACTCATCTGTGTATATCTGACCCTTGTTTCGTGGATCCAGACACGTATTTGAACCATTTAATTATTAACACCCCCGAAAAATAGCAAAGAAATTCATACTTCTTTCACCAATATACGCCAAAACTGCCTACTTTTGTGTATACATTTGTCGTTGTAAATTTTGCTAATTGGTACAGTGATACTAAATTTTATTACCTTGTATCTAAGTGCACTGAAGTACATTCATGTTAGCACGTAAATAACAAACTATTTTGAATCACTAAAATATACGAGCAAAATTTTAAATTATTTTATCAAACTAAAATGCACTGTTTAACATCTTGAATCAAGTCGCGGATGTAAGAGCTTTTAACGCATCGAATAGTCAAAAGTCTAAGAGAGATTGTTTATATTCACCTCGGTATATATAGCAAAAAGCCTGTCTGTCGGTCTGTTCCCCAAAACGGGTAATTCTAAAGAATTTCTCATTCTATGTTCCCAGTCCGTCGCTCGCGCGTCGGTTTTTACGAATTTTTCACTCGCCCCATTTAAATCTCAGAAATTCTCACACGGCACGCACACATGTCCGAGAAAAACTAATTAATTTTGTACAGAAATTGTTGTTTCTACCTCTGATATTTGCATCCTATTTTCAACCAATTGTGACCCTCGTGACGTTGCTTAAATCACGCCTTTTACTATATGTGTCTTTGCTTGACGCATTTTCTCTTTCCTTTTCTAACCTGTTCGTATTGGTGCAAATTGATATTCTTTATTATCGATTATATTTTAGTCCATGTGGACTATCTGGGTTAAATAACCCCGTATCGCACATTCTCGTGAATATTAAGCCCCGGTTTCTCCAAGATTCTTTGAAACCATTTGTTATCTACACAATTTTCGCCGTACGTGATATTTAAACTACGCAGGTGTTCAAAATAATATTAATTCTCAGAGCTTTTAAATAAACCCTGTTTTGTATTTCGTGCTAAAGCATCTGACCGTTTCCAATATTCTTAGAATCGACATGTTTATCTAAACAAATTAAACTGAAATTGCCTTTTAAAATACGCAGGTGTGTTCAAACATCCTACTTCTAACTAACACTTCTAGGATTTGCTTTTTATTGGGTTTTACAAGTTTCTATAGATATTATCTGTTACTAACGATTCAATTAACTTCAATTAAAATTGACTTCTATCCTTTCATTTTAGCGAATACAAGTTAAATATTAATTATTATGTGTACACTTTGTTTTACTACCGGTTACTTAAAATAGGGTTAATTAATATAAATTTTGCACGTAATTTCTCTTTGTTTAGGAATAATTACATTACACGCAGAGCTTTTTTTTAATACTGTTTCTTTTGATATAAAGCGTCTTGTACATAATTTAAATTTCTTATTTTTACTGAAACGACCGAATTTATTTATGCTTCAAGGTTTTAATAAAGCGTATTATTTAATAAAATTCCTTATACACGGTGATTAAAATTATTTGATGTGATTATTTAATTTTCTACCCTGGTCTAAATATGAGTATTTTCCCCCTATTTGAATGCAAATAATCCCACTTATTTGAATGCAAATATAAAGCATTTAGACAAAAAAATTACAAAAAAAATTGCCTATCTCTCTCTACCCTTATCTATCTAACTTACCTACCTTATCTCCAATTCAAAAATATTTACACCTATCCTATATCCCTATCCTATTCCTAACTCTCTCCTAATTTTATAAACTGAAATTATCCTAACTTCATCCTACTCATCCATCTAATCCTATATACATCCTATATACCTATCCTATTCCTAACTTTTAACTAATCTTCACTATACTTTACTTCCCCCTACCTAATCCTATATGCCTATCCTACTCTTACTCTATTCCTAACTCTCCACTAATCTTCTATGAAATATCTACACTTAACCTATCTTATTTTCTTCCTACATTTACTCTTTATTCTCATCCTAAACCTATTCCTAATTATCTCATATTTATCCTATACCTAGCTTTATTTTCTATAAACACTTACTTCTACTTTTCTATATACACCTATCTCTATTCTTATCCTATTTAAATTTTACTCTATTATACACCTATTTCTCCTGTGGTGCTGGTTCTCCGGTATAAGGGAATAGTAGGTTGACGTGAAACCGTCCCCTCTCATTTCCCGTACCTACTTCCCTTAATAAATATGTGCACTCCCCTACTACTTCACCTATCTCAAAAGGTCCCTCATATGGCAAGTGTAGTTTAGCACATGTCATCCTATCTCTCTTCCCTACTCTCAAGCTTTTTACTACTACCTGGTCTCCCACTTTAAATTTTACCCTCTTTCTAATTCTTGCGTTCATCTTCCTTGTATATTTTTCAGCTCTCTTCATTAACTTCTCCCTCACATCTACCAAAAGTTGTTGAAATTCATCGTCCCTAGGCACAATTTGCCATGGTCTTTCGGGATACTGTTGCTTGATCAGCATAATGGGACTGGTTTCTGTCACGGTACTAGGGGTTTCATTGATAAAAGATTCAACCTTGGACAAATTGTCCTCCCATAAACGATGATTCCTATGTGAAGCCAAACGCAAGAACTTAACCGTCTCTTGAATATATCGCTCAGCTGGATTAGCTTGAGGATGCCTTATGCTACAAAACACTACTTTAATGTTTTGCCTCTCCCAATAATCCCTAAATCTTTGATTATTAAAATAAGTAGCATTGTCTGCTAATACTCGTTTAAAAGTTCCTACTTCCCTACAAAATTGTTCCAATTTCTTGTTTGTTCCGACTGTGTTACAATCCCGAGTGGGATATAATTTGGTAAATTTCGAAAACACATCAGTCACAATCAGCACATGTTTGTGGCCTTTTGTACTTCGGACTAGATTACTCAAATAATCAATAGCAACTAAGTCCAGGGGATTTTGTACGTGTATACTTTGTACCACATCTTGACTCGTACTATTTTTGTACTTTCCTAAAGTACATAAGTGACAAGTGTTGATGACTGACTTTACTAACCCTAAGTCTTTAGTTGAAAAAACGTTTCCTAAAATTAACCATGTCTTTCGGATCCCTATGTGACCATATCTTAAGTGCAGATCTTTGATAATTAATTTTGCTTGTACCCTATCCACTACATACACTTCCAATTCTTGAATTTTTACACAAAATCCGTTTATCATATGGAAGTTTTTAAATCCCGGTTCGTTTTCTAACTTCGTTCTAACAATCTGTAACTCCTCACTCTGCCTCTGGTTCCTCAAGATCTCCTCTTCTCCATATACTGAATCGTTTTGTAGTAGACTGTTCATGGCAATCATGATGTCACACGGTCTTTTGTTATCCTTGTCTCGGTTTCTACTAAACGCGTCTGCTATAAAATTGTTTTCTCCCTTTATATATTTAACCTCAAAGTCAAACTCCTGTAGTAACAATCCCCATCGATATACTCGATTGTTAGAAAATCTTGTATTCATCAACGCACACAACGCCGAATGATCCGTTTCGATTACAAAATGTCTTCCTATCAAAAAAATTTTAACTTCGTAACACCAAACACCACTGCAGCCATCTCCTTTTCACTAATCGTGTAATTTACTTCATGCGGCTTCAGTGTGCGTGAAACAAAAGATATGGGCACCTCTTCCCCTTCTTGTACTTGGTACAACTCTGCTGCTAATGCACTATCCGATGCATCCGTCCTCAGTACGAAACCAACATCAAATCTGGGATGCCTCAAAATTAGTTGGTCGTGAAATTGTTCCAACAGTGTTAGATATGCTGCCTCTTGACTTTCCGTCCAACTCCATCTTACTCCCTTCTTCAGAAGTTTAAACAATGGACCCGCTTTTTCAGCAAATCCGGTACAAACTTTTATAAAAGTTAAGGACCCCAAAAGCTCTTAATTTCCTAATGTTATTAGGTCTCGGATATGTCAAAAGTTCGGACAATCTTTCTTTATCGATACACATACCTTGAGTGTTCACCACATACCCCAGAAATTTAACGGTTTTGAAAAAATTCACATTTTCTATATTCAGCCTCAATCCTGCTAATTTAAGCTCTAATAATATCCGTTCTAAATGAGAGTAATGTTGTTTCTCAGTTTCACTAAAATTAAAATATCATCCACATAGTGTATGCAGAATTGCTCATATGCTCCTAAAATTGCTTGCATTGCCTTAATTAATGCTGCACTTGACGTTGACAAACCATACGGTACTACCTTAAAATTATAGATTTTTCCTCTACGGAAAATCCTGTGTACCTTCTAGAATCTTTGTGTAATGGAATCAGCCAGAATGAATTCCTTAAATCTAATTTACTAAAATAAACTTGCCACTTAATCTCGTCAAAAGTGTGTCCATGGATGGTGGACAATGGAATTGCGGTTTGGTCCGTTGATTAATTTTTCGTGCATCTAAACATAAACGAATGCTATCATCCTTTTTCTTAACTACCACCAACGGATTTATGAAATGAGTGTTTGATACCTCTATTATGCCATCTTCCAACATTTTATTTAATTCTGCCTTCACCTGCTCCCGATATGCTGCTGGAATTGGATAAACCTTTGCGTTGAACGGTTCTGAATTATCCACTTCCAATCTGTGCTCATAGCCTAACGCTGTGCTTGCTTCTACTCCCACTAATTCTGCATGTTTTGTAATAAAGCTTGAACCTCTACTCTCCTATCCTCTGGACATCTTATTGTGTTGATCTGTTTACCTTCATCATCCTCTACCTCAACTACATTAATACTAAACCCCGTGTCATCCTCTGTGACTTCATAACTGCCCTTCCATGGCACTACCCTATCCTTAATCCTTACTACCTTCCTTTCCATATCTATCAAAACCCCTAACTTCATCATACAGTCAACACCTAAAATGCTCTGAAACTTCAGTCCAGGTACAATTACAAACTCCTGTTCACAGCTTAAACCTCCTATATCTATCCTAAGCACCACAACACTATTTACTACAGCAAACTTCTTTTTATTTGGAGCTACTAAATGGCTACGCTTTATAGGCATAATTCTATCACAAACCTTATCCCTAATTTTGCTGACGAATTCCTCCGATATTAAACTCGCCTCTGCCCCTGTATCAAGTAATACTTCTACATTATTCTCAAAAATTTCTAAATTAATAATTGGCAAACATAAATTTTCCTTAGTTTCTGGCTCTACTTCCTCCTCAATTTTGAAAAATTCACGTGGATGTTCATATACATTTACACTGAAATCTAGTGGTCTGTCGCGTTCTAAAAATCCTGTCCAGGTCTGTTTTCCCTACTCGGTCCTGGTCTAGCCGTCACCTCAGCGTACGTCCTAGGCGTTTCCACTCGTTCCGTGTCTGTATTAGCAGTCCCGCTCATGTCTGGTGAACTATTCATTCTGGTAGGTCCCGGTCTCGGTGCAGGTCCCCTTCCTAAACTATTACTCCTAACGTATGGTCGTCTCTGTTCCCAATTCTGTCGCTGGTATCCGTAACTATTCCCCCGTCTAGCATAGTTGTCCCGTCTATTGTCAAACCTAACTGTGTTGATCTGTCTTTCCCTATTTTCCCGAGGTCGTCCACTACTTACGTCGTCGTACCTCTGCAGGTATTCCAAAACATTTCTCTGTCCACTATGTTCTGTAGTGCTACGTGCTGTCTTATGTCTACCTCGAAGTGTCGTGATAAATACTTAATAATTTGTCGGTCCGTCAGTGGTGGGTTCAGTTGCTTTGCTATGCTATACTTGCGTATAGCATATTGCTCCTACTTCCTGAAAATTCTCCCTTAAATTTCCTGTGATTAAGTCGTCTCGTACCTGGTCTTGTCTGTGGTCACTCCAGTAGTGCTTTAAAATTTGTTTTCAAAGTCCTGATACGTGTCTATGTCCTGTCCTACTAAATTGTACCATGCTTCCGCGTTGTCCTTTAATAAAGCCTTTATCGTATTCAGTTTAGTCTGTTCGTCAAATAAATTTCCCACTAGATTTCTTACACTATTAATAAAAATTTGTGGATTTACCCTGTTATCGCCATAAAACTTCATGTGTTGGTCCAATGATACTCCACCTGTAGAAAATCTGGGACCATCCCCGTTAAATTCGACATGTTGTATTTGATATTACTAACTTCGCGTTCTACCCTGCCTAACTGATCCCTACATGAGTCTGTCACTTCAGTCATTTTTACATTAATCTCTTCTTCACAAAAAATGCGTACTTCGGACCTTAAATGTCCCATTTCCTGTCGAAGACCTGTAATATCACGCTCATTTTTATCAACCTTATTTTCTACTTCCCCCAGTTTCACGGTAAGACTATCTTTAAAATCTGTAAATTCTCTCGTCGATTTTTCTATTTTATCCCCTAATTCCTGATTTAATTGGTCAAATTTCTTATTCGATTCTTCACTCATCCTCTCTAACATTCTCAATATCATCTCGTTTCCTTGATCCCTGATTCCGTCCTCGACTGATCTCTACTGCCTCCAGCTTCTTCCATTTTCGAATTTTTCCCACACAATGCACTATCGTCACTTCCAATTTCCACTCCTTGACTCCTTAACCACTCTTTTCTCTGCATACGTTCAAATCACTCACACACACTCTAACTACTCTTAAATTTATACACAAACAGAAACTCTCTCTCAGATCGCCAGTTTCCTGAAATAAAATCACAAAATTTTATTTGGAACTCGAGCCTCACTTTTGGGTCGGCAAAGAATGCTGTGAAACCTCCCTGTATAAAAATCGAGCCTCTGCTATTTGTGCGTCAAGAATGCTGTGAATCCTACAAAAAGCTATTCATTACCTTAACTGTGTTGGTTCATTGACTTTCTTCTGTTAATCGCCTCGGCTGCTCCTCTAGATAACTTTCATCCTCATACATAAAAAAAACAAACACATTCCTACCACAAACATCAACGTTAACTCTATTTACATCAATATTCACAATACATTAAAATTTCAAAATTAAAATTCAGCATAAATTTTAATATCAGAGAATTTCAAAATTAAATTTATTATCATTTTAAATTGCATCCAGAATTAAAGTCCTTGTAAGATGCCTACTAATTACTATAACAATATATGCAGAGTACAAAGGGAGCATCTACCACCCCTTTACGTTAATTGACCAGGTTCGTCTAATTGAGCTCAAAGACATACCCATATTTTTATCATAATCCAGAACATCAATACTAAATACCCCTTTCTACTTAAACAAGCAAATTTCATCTTAAAATTAAAATTTTATGGTTAGTACAATTTCACTAATGTCCATTTAAAGTAAATCAATTATAAAGTTATTCAACACACACAAAAATGTCAAACAAAATAGAGTAATTTACCTGAAGGTTACTGTCCTCGTAGCTTCAATGTACATCGTCCCTTTAGTTAATCACACCATTCCAACAGGATTATATTTACGGCTTCTAATTCTCAACGCTTTTAAAATTTTCTCCATCACCATTTATTTAAAGTTGTTTCTGGGCTTTTCCGGAACTCATCTGTGTATATCTGACCCTTGTTTCGTGGATCCAGACACGTATTTGAACCATTTAATTATTAACACCCCCGAAAAATAGCAAAGAAATTCATACTTCTTTCACCAATATACGCCAAAACTGCCTACTTTTGTGTATACATTTGTCGTTGTAAATTTTGCTAATTGGTACAGTGATACTAAATTTTATTACCTTGTATCTAAGTGCACTGAAGTACATTCATGTTAGCACGTAAATAACAAACTATTTTGAATCACTAAAATATACGAGCAAAATTTTAAATTATTTTATCAAACTAAAATGCACTGTTTAACATCTTGAATCAAGTCGCGGATGTAAGAGCTTTTAACGCATCGAATAGTCAAAAGTCTAAGAGATTGTTTATATTCACCTCGGTATATATAGCAAAAGCCTGTCTGTCGGTCTGTTCCCCAAAACGGGTAATTCTAAAGAATTTCTCATTCTATGTTCCCAGTCCGTCGCTCGCGCGTCGGTTTTTACGAATTTTTCACTCACCCCATTTAAATATCAGAAATTCTCACACGGCACGCACACATGTCCGAGAAAAACTAATTAATTTTGTACAGAAATTGTTGTTTCTACCTCTGATATTTGCATCCTATTTTCAACCAATTGTGACCCTCGTGACGTTGCTTAAATCACGCCTTTTACTATATGTGTCTTTGCTTGACGCATTTTCTCTTTCCTTTTCTAACCTGTTCGTATTGGTGCAAATTGATATTCTTTATTATCGATTATATTTTAGTCCATGTGGACTATCTGGGTTAAATAACCCCGTATCGCACATTCTCGTGAATATTAAGCCCCGGTTTCTCCAAGATTCTTTGAAACCATTTGTTATCTACACAATTTTCGCCGTACGTGATATTTAAACTACGCAGGTGTTCAAAATAATATTAATTCTCAGAGCTTTTTAAATAAACCCTGTTTTGTATTTCGTGCTAAAGCATCTGACCGTTTCCAATATCCTTAGAATCGACATGTTTATCTAAACAAATTAAACTGAAATTGCCTTTTAAAATACGCAGGTGTGTTCAAACATCCTACTTCTAACTAACACTTCTAGGATTTGCTTTTATTGGGTTTTACAAGTTTCTATAGATATTATCTGTTACTAACGATTCAATTAACTTCAATTAAAATTGACTTCTATCCTTTCATTTTTAGCGAATACAAGTTAAATATTAATTATTATGTGTACACTTTGTTTTACTACCGGTTACTTAAAATAGGGTTAATTAATATAAATTTTGCACGTAATTTCTCTTTGTTTAGGAATAATTACATTACACGCAGAGCTTTTTTAATACTGTTTCTTTTGATATAAAGCGTCTTGTACATAATTTAAATTTCTTATTTTACTGAAACGACCGAATTTATTTATGCTTCAAGGTTTTAATAAAGCGTATTATTTAATAAAATTCCTTATACACGGTGATTAAAATTATTTGATGTGATTATTTAATTTTCTACCCTGGTCTAAATATGAGTATTTTCCCCCTATTTGAATGCAAATAATCCCACTTATTTGAATGCAAATATAAAGCATTTAGACAAAAAAATTACAAAAAAAATTGCCTATCTCTCTCTACCCTTATCTATCTAACTTACCTACCTTATCTCCAATTCAAAAAAATATTTACACCTATCCTATATCCCTATCCTATTCCTAACTCTCTCCTAATTTTATAAACTGAAATTATCCCTAACTTCATCCTACTTATCCATCTAATCCTATATACATCCTATATACCTATCCTATTCCTAACTTTTAACTAATCTTCACTATACTTTACTTCCCCCTACCTAATCCTATATGCCTATCCTACTCTTACTCTATTCCTAACTCTCCACTAATCTTCTATGAAATATCTACACTTAACCTATCTTATTTTCTTCCTACATTTACTCTTTATTCTCATCCTAAACCTATTCCTAATTATCTCTCATATTTATCCTATACCTAGCTTTATTTTCTATAAACACTTACTTCTACTTTTCTATATACACCTATCTCTATTCTTATCCTATTTAAATTTTACTCTATTATACACCTATTTCTCCTGTGGTGCTGGTTCTCCGGTATAAGGAATAGTAGGTTGACGTGAAACCGTCCTCTCATTTCCCGTACCTACTTCCCTTAATAAATATGTGCACTCCTACTACTTCACCTATCTCAAAAGGTCCCTCATATGGCAAGTGTAGTTTAGCACATGTCATCCTATCTCTCTTCCCTACTCTCAAGCTTTTACTACTACCTGGTCTCCCACTTTAAATTTTACCCTCTTTCTAATTCTTGCGTTCATCTTCCTTGTATATTTTTCAGCTCTCTTCCTTAACCTCTCCCTCACATCTACCAAAAGTTGTTGAAATTCATCGTCCCTAGGCACAATTTGCCATGGTCTTTCGGGATACTGTTGCTTGATCAGCATAATGGGACTGGTTTCTGTCACGGTACTAGGGTTTCATTGATAAAGATTCAACCTTGGACAAATTGTCCTCCCATAAACGATGATTCCTATGTGAAGCCAAACGCAAGAACTTAACCGTCTCTTGAATATATCGCTCAGCTGGATTAGCTTGAGGATGCCTTATGCTACAAAACACTACTTTAATGTTTTGCCTCTCCCAATAATCCCTAAATCTTTGATTATTAAAATAAGTAGCATTGTCTGCTAATACTCGTTTAAAAGTTCCTACTTCCTACAAAATTGTTCCAATTTCTTGTTTGTTCCGACTGTGTTACAATCCCGAGTGGGATATAATTTGGTAAATTTCGAAAACACATCAGTCACAATCAGCACATGTTTGTGGCCTTTTGTACTTCGGACTAGATTACTCAAATAATCAATAGCAACTAAGTCCAGGGGATTTTGTACGTGTATACTTTGTACCACATCTTGACTCGTACTATTTTTGTACTTTCCTAAAGTACATAAGTGACAAGTGTTGATGACTGACTTTACTAACCCTAAGTCTTTAGTTGAAAAAAACGTTTCCCTAAAAATTAACCATGTCTTTCGGATCCCTATGTGACCATATCTTAAGTGCAGATCTTTGATAATTAATTTTGCTTGTACCCTATCCACTACATACACTTCCAATTCTTGAATTTTTTTACACAAAAATCCGTTTATCATATGGAAGTTTTTAAATCCCGGTTCGTTTTCTAACTTCGTTCTAACAATCTGTAACTCCTCACTCTGCCTCTGGTTCCTCAAGATCTCCTCTTCTCCATATACTGAATCGTTTTGTAGTAGACTGTTCATGGCAATCATGATGTCACACGGTCTTTTGTTATCCTTGTCTCGGTTTCTACTAAACGCGTCTGCTATAAAATTGTTTTCTCCCTTTATATATTTAACCTCAAAGTCAAACTCCTGTAGTAACAATCCCCATCGATATACTCGATTGTTAGAAAATCTTGTATTCATCAACGCACACAACGCCGAATGATCCGTTTCGATTACAAAATGTCTTCCTATCAAAAAATTTTAACTTCGTAACACCAAACACCACTGCAGCCATCTCCTTTTCACTAATCGTGTAATTTACTTCATGCGGCTTCAGTGTGCGTGAAACAAAAGATATGGGCACCTCTTCCCTTCTTGTACTTGGTACAACTCTACTGCTAATGCACTATCCGATGCATCCGTCCTCAGTACGAAACCAACATCAAATCTGGGATGCCTCAAAATTAGTTGGTCGTGAAATTGTTCCAACAGTGTTAGATATGCTGCCTCTTGACTTTCCGTCCAACTCCATCTTACTCCCTTCTTCAGAAGTTTAAACAATGGACCCGCTTTTTCAGCAAATCCCGGTACAAACTTTTATAAAAGTTAAGGACCCCAAAAAGCTCTTAATTTCCTAATGTTATTAGGTCTCGGATATGTCAAAAGTTCGGACAATCTTTCTTTATCGATACACATACCTTGAGTGTTCACCACATACCCCAGAAATTTAACGGTTTTGAAAAAATTCACATTTTCTATATTCAGCCTCAATCCTGCTAATTTAAGCTCTAATAATATCCGTTCTAAATGAGAGTAATGTTGTTTCTCAGTTTCACTAAAATTAAAATATCATCCACATAGTGTATGCAGAATTGCTCATATGCTCCTAAAATTGCTTGCATTGCCTTAATTAATGCTGCACTTGACGTTGACAAACCATACGGTACTACCTTAAAATTATAGATTTTTCCTCTACGGAAAATCCTGTGTACCTTCTAGAATCTTTGTGTAATGGAATCAGCCAGAATGAATTCCTTAAATCTAATTTACTAAAAATAAACTTGCCACTTAATCTCGTCAAAAGTGTGTCCATGGATGGTGGACAATGGAATTGCGGTTTGGTCCGTTGATTAATTTTTCGTGCATCTAAACATAAACGAATGCTATCATCCTTTTCTTAACTACCACCAACGGATTTATGAAATGAGTGTTTGATACCTCTATTATGCCATCTTCCAACATTTTATTTAATTCTGCCTTCACCTGCTCCCGATATGCTGCTGGAATTGGATAAACCTTTGCGTTGAACGGTTCTGAATTATCCACTTCCAATCTGTGCTCATAGCCTAACGCTGTGCTTGCTTCTACTCCCACTAATTCTGCATGTTTTTGTAATAAAGCTTGAACCTCTACTCTCCTATCCTCTGGACATCTTATTGTGTTGATCTGTTTACCTTCATCATCCTCTACCTCAACTACATTAATACTAAACCCCGTGTCATCCTCTGTGACTTCATAACTGCCCTTCCATGGCACTACCCTATCCTTAATCCTTACTACCTTCCTTTCCATATCTATCAAAACCCTAACTTCATCATACAGTCAACACCTAAAATGCTCTGAAACTTCAGTCCAGGTACAATTACAAACTCCTGTTCACAGCTTAAACCTCCTATATCTATCCTAAGCACCACAACACTATTTACTACAGCAAACTTCTTTTTATTTGGAGCTACTAAATGGCTACGCTTTATAGGCATAATTCTATCACAAACCTTATCCCTAATTTTGCTGACGAATTCCTCCGATATTAAACTCGCCTCTGCCCCTGTATCAAGTAATACTTCTACATTATTCTCAAAAATTTCTAAATTAATAATTGGCAAACATAAATTTTCCTTAGTTTCTGGCTCTACTTCCTCCTCAATTTTGAAAAATTCACGTGGATGTTCATATACATTTACACTGAATTCTAGTGGTCTGTCGCGTTCTAAAAATCCTGTCCAGGTCTGTTTTCCCTACTCGGTCCTGGTCTAGCCGTCACCTCAGCGTACGTCCTAGGCGTTTCCACTCGTTCCGTGTCTGTATTAGCAGTCCCGCTCATGTCTGGTGAACTATTCATTCTGGTAGGTCCCGGTCTCGGTGCAGGTCCCCTTCCTAAACTATTACTCCTAACGTATGGTCGTCTCTGTTCCCAATTCTGTCGCTGGTATCCGTAACTATTCCCCCGTCTAGCATAGTTGTCCCGTCTATTGTCAAACCTAACTGTGTTGATCTGTCTTTCCCTATTTTCCCGAGGTCGTCCACTACTTACGTCGTCGTACCTCTGCAGGTATTCCAAAAACATTTCTCTGTCCACTATGTTCTGTAGTGCTACGTGCTGTCTTATGTCTACCTCGAAGTGTCGTGATAAATACTTAATAATTTGTCGGTCCGTCAGTGGTGGGTTCAGTTGCTTTGCTATGCTATACTTGCGTATAGCATATTGCTCCTACTTCCTGAAAATTCTCCTTAAATTTCCTGTGATTAAGTCGTCTCGTACCTGGTCTTGTCTGTGGTCACTCCAGTAGTGCTTTAAAAATTTGTTTTCAAAGTCCTGATACGTGTCTATGTCCTGTCCTACTAAATTGTACCATGCTTCCGCGTTGTCCTTTAATAAAGCCTTTATCGTATTCAGTTTAGTCTGTTCGTCAAATAAATTTCCCACTAGATTTCTTACACTATTAATAAAAATTTGTGGATTTACCCTGTTATCGCCATAAAACTTCATGTGTTGGTCCAATGATACTCCACCTGTAGAAAATCTGGGACCATCCCTCGTTAAATTCGACATGTTGTATTTGATATTACTAACTTCGCGTTCTACCCTGCCTAACTGATCCCTACATGAGTCTGTCACTTCAGTCATTTTTACATTAATCTCTTCTTCACAAAAAATGCGTACTTCGGACCTTAAATGTCCCATTTCCTGTCGAAGACCTGTAATATCACGCTCATTTTTATCAACCTTATTTTCTACTTCCCCCAGTTTCACGGTAAGACTATCTTTAAAATCTGTAAATTCTCTCGTCGATTTTTCTATTTTATCCCCTAATTCCTGATTTAATTGGTCAAATTTCTTATTCGATTCTTCACTCATCCTCTCTAACATTCTCAATATCATCTCGTTTCCTTGATCCCCTGATTCCGTCCTCGACTGATCTCTACTGCCTCCAGCTTCTTCCATTTTCGAATTTTTCCCACACAATGCACTATCGTCACTTCCAATTTCCACTCCTTGACTCCTTAACCACTCTTTTCTCTGCATACGTTCAAATCACTCACACACACTCTAACTACTCTTAAATTTATACACAAACAGAAACTCTCTCTCTCAGATCGCCAGTTTCCTGAAATAAAATCACAAAAATTTTATTTGGAACTCGAGCCTCACTTTTGGGTCGGCAAAGAATGCTGTGAAACCTCCCTGTATAAAAATCGAGCCTCTGCTAATTGTGCGTCACGAATGCTGTGAATCCTACAAAAAGCTATTCATTACCTTAACTGTGTTGGTCCATTGACTTTCTTCTGTTAATCGCCTCGGCTGCTCCTCTAGATAACTTTCATCCTCATACATAAAAAAAACAAACACATTCCTACCACAAACATCAACGTTAACTCTATTTACATCAATATTCACAATACATTAAAATTTCAAAATTAAAATTCAGCATAAATTTTAATATCAGAGAATTTCAAAATTAAATTTATTATCATTTTAAATTGCATCCAGAATTAAAGTCCTTGTAAGATGCCTACTAATTACTATAACAATATATGCAGAGTACAAAGGGAGCATCTACCACCCCTTTACGTTAATTGACCAGGTTCGTCTAATTGAGCTCAAAGACATACCCATATTTTTATCATAATCCAGAACATCAATACTAAATACCCCTTTCTACTTAAACAAGCAAATTTCATCTTAAAATTAAAATTTTATGGTTAGTACAATTTCACTAATGTCCATTTAAAGTAAATCAATTATAAAGTTATTCAACACACACAAAAATGTCAAACAAAATAGAGTAATTTACCTGAAGGTTACTGTCCTCGTAGCTTCAATGTACATCGTCCCTTTAGTTAATCACACCATTCCAACAGGATTATATTTACGGCTTCTAATTCTCAACGCTTTTAAAATTTTCTCCATCACCATTTATTTAAAGTTGTTTCTGGGCTTTTCCGGAACTCATCTGTGTATATCTGACCCTTGTTTCGTGGATCCAGACACGTATTTGAACCATTTAATTATTAACACCCCCGAAAAATAGCAAAGAAATTCATACTTCTTTCACCAATATACGCCAAAACTGCCTACTTTTGTGTATACATTTGTCGTTGTAAATTTTGCTAATTGGTACAGTGATACTAAATTTTATTACCTTGTATCTAAGTGCACTGAAGTACATTCATGTTAGCACGTAAATAACAAACTATTTTGAATCACTAAAATATACGAGCAAAATTTTAAATTATTTTATCAAACTAAAATGCACTGTTTAACATCTTGAATCAAGTCGCGGATGTAAGAGCTTTTAACGCATCGAATAGTCAAAAGTCTAAGAGAGCTTATTTATATTCACCTCGGTATATATAGCAAAAAGCCTGTCTGTCGGTCTGTTCCCCAAAACGGGTAATTCTAAAGAATTTCTCATTCTATGTTCCCAGTCCGTCGCTCGCGCGTCGGTTTTTACGAATTTTTCACTCGCCCCATTTAAATCTCAGAAATTCTCACACGGCACGCACACATGTCCGAGAAAAACTAATTAATTTTGTACAGAAATTGTTGTTTCTACCTCTGATATTTGCATCCTATTTTCAACCAATTGTGACCCTCGTAACGTTGCTTAAATCACGCCTTTTACTATATGTGTCTTTGCTTGACGCATTTTGTCTTTCCTTTTCTAACCTGTTCGTATTGGTGCAAATTGATATTCTTTATTATCGATTATATTTTAGTCCATGTGGACTATCTGGGTTAAATAACCCCGTATCGCACATTCTCGTGAATATTAAGCCCCGGTTTCTCCAAGATTCTTTGAAACCATTTGTTATCTACACAATTTTCGCCGTACGTGATATTTAAACTACGCAGGTGTTCAAAATAATATTAATTCTCAGAGCTTTTAAATAAACCCTGTTTTGTATTTCGTGCTAAAGCATCTGACCGTTTCCAATATCCTTAGAATCGACATGTTTATCTAAACAAATTAAACTGAAATTGCCTTTTAAAATACGCAGGTGTGTTCAAACATCCTACTTCTAACTAACACTTCTAGGATTTGCTTTTATTGGGTTTTACAAGTTTCTATAGATATTATCTGTTACTAACGATTCAATTAACTTCAATTAAAATTGACTTCTATCCTTTCATTTTAGCGAATACAAGTTAAATATTAATTATTATGTGTACACTTTGTTTTACTACCGGTTACTTAAAATAGGGTTAATTAATATAAATTTTGCACGTAATTTCTCTTTGTTTAGGAATAATTACATTACACGCAGAGCTTTTTTTTAATACTGTTTCTTTTGATATAAAGCGTCTTGTACATAATTTAAATTTCTTATTTTTACTGAAACGACCGAATTTATTTATGCTTCAAGGTTTTAATAAAGCGTATTATTTAATAAAATTCCTTATACACGGTGATTAAAATTATTTGATGTGATTATTTAATTTTCTACCCTGGTCTAAATATGAGTAATATATATATATATATTGCGCTGTTTATATTTTTTTAGTTGTGTGCACCCTTATCAAAGATCTTTGATCAGATAGGTCCAGTAACTTTTAGTATTTCAGTAATAAATTAGTGAAAAGCATTACTAAATTTGCATTGTAAATCAATATAAAAAAAGATGAATCATTTCAGTAGTGAAGGGATTGATTCCAATTGTATATAACAGTATGAAACTTTGTGAAAAATATCTGTAAAATACGAGAGAAATTAATAGAGAAAAATTAAGTTTGCATGTTTATTTCCTGATGGATTCACGTTTGAAATTAATGGTGCAAAGGTTAAATGATTTGCCTATTGATGACATCATCTAATTGGGATTGTCTGTTTTTCATTTGGGGACACTAAGAGTGCTCCTATTATTTTTTTTGATAATTATAATCATGCATTTATTACAGGTCCTATGGTAATAGCAGCAGTGTCTTATTTATTGAGATCTGAGGTTTCGTGTTAAAGGAAATATTTGAGGGTTTTCTGCGTTTTCCCTTGCATGTTTCATGCCTCCGCAGGAATAAACCCCGAGTTAGTCCGAAAGAATTTTTAGTAACTATCAATCACATAAAGAGGCCAGTGTAATTCAATCCAGGGTAACCGCCCGCATAGGGGAGAATAACAGTTCACTGACGCCTAACATTCGGGCTCGACTTTGCTGAAATCACTAGCGCTCAAATGGTTAGTGCTTGATTTTGTTTAGTGCTTGATTTTGTTTAGTGCCCAAGTAGAGTTTTCGTCAATAGCGACCAGTTTATAAAAATTTTAATTTGATGAGTAGTTCGATTTTGGTTGGTGGTGCATTTTAGGGTAAAACTAAATTTTGCTTAGTGCTTGATGTTAGTTAGTATTTTTGGTGTGGTATTTAATTTTGATTAGTGCTCAAATTGGGTTAGTCTTTGATTTGTTTGAGGTCTAGTTGTTCAAAACACAATATAATAAAAATATTTATAAATGATAATAAGTACAATCAAGATGGCAGAAAATTTTTCAATAGTTTGTATACATCAGTTGAATTAGAGTATGAACTTAATATTAGGGGATCATATAGCAGTTAGCTCGTAGTGAATAAGAGAAAAATTTTAGCAAGGTTGATGTCGAAAAAAGTAGAAAGGCCTGGTTGTCTAATTGATATGTCAGGGTATAATGTGAAATTTGCTAAAGAATGTGAAGAGATACATGAACCATTAGAAACTGTAAAAAGTATTTTGCCAGAATTTAATGGGGATCCATCAGATTCTATTTTTAAAAGTGTTTGATCAAAATTAATTCATCTAGCAGGTAGAGTAAAAAGAATAAACATTCCAGACGAAAAAGAAAAAAAGAGATTGCATTATATAAAGATGAGACGTTAGCGGCAGTAATTCTTTTAGAGGCAGAGTTGTATGAATGTGTGGATAAACGGACAGCGTCTGATAGCTCGAATGAAAGCTTTCGCGAGCCTAGTCGTTTTGAAAGTGTCTCAGCTCAGACAGGTACGTTTGTTACACCACCCCCACCTATTGGTTCGTAATTCAACCGAGGGTAACCGCCCCCCATAAGAGAGAATAACAGTTCACCATGACAGCATGAACGTTGTTCTCCAGGGTCTCTGCCGGATCACGGAATAACTCCGTTGTCCACTGTCAATCACGTGCAGGTGTCATGGATTGCAAACCCGAAAAAAATGTTTTTGCAACACTATTAGAAGCGACCCTTCTGACTTGAGTTATGGGGTTATAGGGTTATGGGATTTCTAAGGTTATGAGATATAGGATTATGGGGTTTTAAGGTTACGTGCTTATGGGGTTAAAGGGCATAGCTGCTTGATATTGATATTTATTTTCACCGCTTGAAATCGCATAAGTTTCTTTTCCAAATTGGGTTATGGCGTTTAAGGGTTATGGGGTTTCAGAGTTCAAGGTTATAGAATTTAGGGTTATGGGGTTTTAAGGTAATGGGATTGTGAGGTTGATGGGATTTATGATTATAGGGTTTTATTTGAATTCTTATTGATTGTATGACTTTTAGCCTATTTTTGAGGTTAGGAAAAAATCTGACGTAATGGGGTTATTTGAACTCCGGATTCGGTTTCAACATTCTTGATTACATATTAGTACGGAGGGTCAGGTCCCGGCGAACAAAAATTCTTTTTTTTTGTGTAGCTGCGTTATCGTAAACAGCTACAGGTATTGGTACTGCAATATTCTCAACAAATGTTGATTGTGCGAAAGGAATAATTGAAAAACTATTGATTCGGCAAATGTCCAAGTGGTGCGATCTTGGTAGCCTCCAGGTTGTAACCCCTTTCGTGTACCACTGAACGTCAATGAAATAGGGTATATTTTATAAAACAAGGGAAGGGGAAAAGTGCAAAAGGTATAATTTAGCACAAGACCGTGCTGTATCTAACAAGAAAAAGCAGCTGTTATGTTCGAAGACAACAAACATAGAAACAATGAAAAAATGTTGGAAGCATATGTGTGGAGCACAACACTGTGTGGTTGTGAAAATGGACAGTAGAAGGAGTGGGCTGAAAAAAATAGAAGCCTTTGAAATGTGGTGCTACAGATATATATGGTGATGATGATATCATGGACAAAGTTAAGAACAAAGAAGTTCCAAAAACAGTGGGAGAAGAAATAGGTAGAGGTAGAGGTAGACCCAGATTAGACTATGGCATACAGATAGTGAAAGATGTAGGCTGTGGAAATTTCAGGGAAATGTGTACATTAGACAAGAATAGGAAACAATGAAGGTACGCGTCTACCCAGTTCAAAGACCGATGACCTAATGATGATGAAGATGGTGAATATTAATAATAATTATGTTCATTTCACTTATATAAATAAAAAACATCTGCAGAACACTCCACGCACTTTAAATAAACGCTAATTTCTAAAAGAAAGTCTTAATTTTAGCTAAATTAAGACTGAAATTAACTTAAAGCTTAATAAATTGGCGTGCAAGCAATTTTTGTTCTACCACCAGCTGCGTGTTGTGATTTGTGCAGCACCCTAGTTTTCGCATTCTATAGTATTAGAAGCGCGTTGACATCAACCCATAGAACTGCTGCTTAGAACAGCTTTCTAAAACTAATTTTTTATTTTATGCTCAAGATTTATTTTACTGCAAATTACATTTGAGCTCATTTCGTACCTTAAAAAGACAAAGTTAATAATTTTGTTTAAAAGTTTGTTAATTTAATTTCAAAAGCTATTTTCCTTTGAAATTTTATATTGCTCATTTAATGCTTTGAAAAGGTATCTGCAAATTTAATTTGTCTTAGTCTTTTTAAAAGTTATATAAAAGTTTAAAGCACATTTTGGTGTGCTTTGGTGAGATCTATAAGTAATAGAATTATCTATTTTTTAAATACTTCTAAGGTTAGAATTAACAAAAGTATGATAATGTTTTTAATGCCGCTTACTTTAGCAAAATTACGGCAATCAATGATTATTTTTATGCAACAGTTGAAAAATATTCAAAAGTTCTAGTTAACATAATCGATTTTAAAAGCATCATTTCAGAATATCTAATCCTTCTAGCGAACACCCTACTAATAGAAATATAAATGTCAAGCATTTTTGATTTACCTGTTAAATTCATCAAGGATCTAGTATCTTCAGCCACTTGAATACATATATTTTTAGCATTAAGAACGATTTAATTTCAAGTAAAAAAATAGAACTAACTCATAATGGGCACTTGATTTTAATAAACTAAGATTTGTAATATTGCTTTAAGAATTATTTCTTTATTTAACATTATCAGCACCACTATGTATATTAATTACTAAGGGTTGGTTGTACGTTACGCACGACGTCGATGTTAAGCACCGCGACGCATGTGTAGTAAGGTGTTTACTACGATTTCCGCTAGTCGGAGCCACTATTGGACAATAAGTATTTGATCAATATCCTAATTTTGAAAAAGGTATTTTCGAAGTTTAAATGTTACGCTTTGAACTCAGGTATAAACCTTTCCAGTTGAACTTTACAATCATCTACCATAATTATTAGTTAGAAAGTTATTTCGGAAAGGTATCAGCCTACGGCTTAAATGTTTCTAAATTTATATATAATTTCTAAATTTGTAAATTTAATTTAAAAATGCTCAATATAAGTGCCTATAATGGATTTGTAGGAATTATATTCAGTCAAGCCAATATTGCATGAATAGTAGCAAATTTAGGTTATGTTATTCTGTGAAATTGGTATCCCAGTGCGAAAGTGGGAATAAACAAAAATAGTTTTTAAATAGGGTAAATTGCTTAATCATTTTGATGGAGATTACATTGTTCACATTTGTCGATTAAACAGAATTGCTTTCATAATTAATGGAACTAAAATCATGACATAATTAATGTAGTTTTTAGACACCTGGAAAATCTTGATTTTATTTATTATTTAACCCAATAAAACCCCGAGGACTTTTTTTTAGTAAAAAATTACTTTTGTATGTGTAACTTCGTAATAGCTCTATTTCAAGCAAAAAAGCTAAATGCAACCCCTATTCAGAAATTTTAAATTCAGGAAATAATTATATGCACTCACATGAGTACACAGGGGTGATATAATATAAAAAATTTAAGTACTGAAACTGGTTTTATTGAAAAAAAGAACATAAGTTTATATTAATTTAGTTAATTAGAGCAGTTTTAAGTGTGGTAATTTTTAAAAAAGTCTTTTCCTATGTATAAAGTGACTTTACATTTTAAGCAAATCCATGTGACCCTTCGATGACTGTTGGCAACACATCATACACTAAAATTGTAATCCTGGTAACGCTTAAGTGAACTATAAAAGAGCTTGAGGTGAAATACAAACATTTAAAAGGTCTACCGGTAGAGTCGTACCAAGATGTTGTACCACAAATGATTATCGGTCTGAACAATAAGCACGTGGCCATGCTAATGAAGTTTAGAGAAGGCAAAACTACTGAACCAGCTGCTACTAAAACACGTTTGGGATGGACAATTTATGGAGTGTTAGAAAAAGAAGACGTTTGTGGGTCCGTAAATGCGAGCTTTCAGTTACACATTTGCGAATGCGCTAGTGACATGGCATTACACAAACCTGTTAGCGAAAGTATGAAGCTTGACAATATGGGCTCCGAAGACCTAGTGCGAGATCACGCCAATTCCGATAAATTGAAAATACTTGAAGCGCGTGTAAAACGAACGGGAAACCACTTTACTTCTAAGCTTCTGTGGCGTGCAGACAACATAACTTTACCCGATAATCATAATATGGCTATGCGCCGACTAATATGATTCGAAAAGAAGTTAAATCAGAGGCTCAAGGTTTTAGTAGGTACGCATATACACAGCATGGGACAAAAGCAGCATGTACGACAGCTTACTCCATCTGAAATAAAGCAAGAGAACAAGCGGAAATGGTATTTACCTATATTTTTAGTCCGTACTAGTAGACGCTTTGAGTCAGTTGAAGCATGAGGCACCTCACTCCCTCCACATCATTCCACATCCCTCCATATCCCTCCACATCACGCCACATCACGCCACATCACTCCACATCACTCCATACCACTCCACATCCCTCCACATCCCTCCACATCATTCCACATCCCTCCATATCACTCCACATCACGCCACATCACGCCACATCACTCCACATCACTCCATACCACTCCACATCCCTCCACATCCCTCCACATCGTATAGGGAAAATCACATTTCGCTATGCTCTCGGCTACCTAGTTTCGACTACTTTTCCAAGGTCCTGGTGACGTCATAGCCTTTTATAAATAAAAAGTAATACTCATCATCATCATTGGGTCTTCAGTCCTGAAACTGGTTAGACGCGTACCATCATTGTTTCCTATTCTGAACTAACCTACAGATTTTCCCGAAATTTGCACAGTCTGCATCTATCACTATCTGATCTAGGTCTACATCCGCCTCTTTTTTCCTATCTCTGCTTGTCATATATCCCATACTATTCCCCACTTTAGAACGTATTCTACCCTTTTATTTCTCATATTTTTTCCCAAAGATATCCTTGTTCCCTTACTGTTTCTATAACCTATTTGTTATTATCATTGTCTGTCCATCCTCAAACATCTGAAGCACGGCATTTCAAAGGCCGCTACTGTTCTTCTGTCTGCTTTTCAGACTGCTCGTATTTCGTAGGCATATTGTCTGTGCTGTGCTCCACACATACGCTTTCAACAACTTTTTGTTCTATGTTTGTTGTCTTTCATCATAGGCGCCGTTCTTTCTTGTTAGATGCAGTTCGGTCACCTTCTATTGTTTTACAATTATATACCCTATTTCTCCGACATTCAGTGGTTGCGAAGGGGGGTAAGCAGCCTGTGGCTGCCAAGTTCCCCCAGCACTTGAACATTTACTGATTTAATATTTTTTCCAATATGTCTTTTCGCACAGTCAACATTAGTTGCAGATATTTCACAACAAACAACTAGTTGTTTATAATAATCATCAGAATTATTTTTTCGTCATTGGGGTTTCCGTCTCAAAACTGGTTGGACATGTACTTGCACTTATTTCTTTTCTAAACTAACCTACAAGGTTCCCTGAAATTCTCACACAGCAATATAGCTCGGTTCCCCTTATATTGTTTTCTAATATTATGCCCTATTTCACAGAGATTTATTGAAGGGGGTTAAGCAACCTGTGGCTGCCAAGATACCCCAACACGTAGACATTTGCCGAAATAATAGTTTTCCAGTAAATGCTTTCACGCAATTACCATTATTCGAGAATATTGCCCCTCCAATGCTTGTAGTTGCTTATAATAAATATCATGTTTCTTCTATTGTTTTCTAATATTATGCCCTTTTTCACTGAGATTTATTGAAGGGGGTTAAGCAACCTGTGGCTGCCAAGATCCCCCAACACGTAGACATTTGCCGAAATAATAGTTTTCCAGTAAATGCTTTCACGCAATTACCATTATTCGAGAATATTGCCCCTCCAATGCTTGTAGTTGCTTATAATAAATATCATGTTTAAGTGCAGCTACTTTCTTCGTCATTAATTTATCCATCTTGGGACTGGTTGGATGCGTACCTCCATTAATTTCTCTTCTGAGCTAGCCTACACATTTCCCTGAAACTCCTGCAGCCTACATCTTTCACTATCTGTGTGCAGTAGTCTAACCTAGGTCTACCTCTTCTTCTCTTTTTTCCTATCTCTGCTTCTAGTATATTCCGCACTATTCCTTCATGCCGTAGTATGTTGCCTATCATCCTATCTCTCCTATTTTTTACCGTTTTCCACATATTTCTTTCTTCCCCTACCATTTTTAGTACCTCTTCGTTCTTAACTTTGTCTGTCCATGATATCTTCATCATACGTCTGTAGCACCACATTTCAAAGGCTTCTACCTTTTTCTTGTCCGCTTCTCCCACTGTCGAGGCTTCACAGCCATACAGTGCTGTGCTCCACACATATGTTTTGAGCAATCTTTTCCTTGTTTCTATGTTTGTGGTCTTTGAGCACAGTAGTTGTTTTCTCTTGTTAAATGTAGCACGACCTTGTGCTAATCTTTGTTTTATATCTTTTGTGCTTTTCCCATCGTGCGTTATTTAGCTTCCTAGGTAGCAGAAATCCTTAACCTCTTGTAAGTTCGTGTTACATATTTGTATTATTGTTTTTGATTTATTTTTCGCTCCTTTGCATACTAGTACTTTAGTTTTACTTTTGTTAATTTTCATACCGTATCTCTCTGTTAGAACCGTTTCCATTTCATTGAGAGCAGCTTCTAACTCTTCCTTGCTAGACGCTAATACCGCTATATCATCTGCAAATCTAAGCATATCAATTTTTTGTCCCTGCATAGTAATTCCAAATGTCTTCCTGCATTTGACAGTATTCATTGCCTCCTCAATGTACAAGTTAAAAATTAGTGGGGATAGGGAACATCCCTGTCTTACCCCTTTCCTGATGTTTACTTCTCTACGTTCCTGCTCTAATTCTATTACTCCTGTTTGCTCTTTGTATAAGCTATGTACTATCCGTCTATCCCTATAACTCACTCCAATCTTTTTGAGTATTTCGAACATTTTTTCCATTTTACATTGTCAAATGCTTTTTCCAGATCTACAAACCCTATATACACGCTTTCCCCTTTTTCTATTGTTTTCTCCATTATCACCCTCAGAGCTAAAATAGCCTCCCGTGTTCCCCTGTTTCGCCTAAACCCAAATTGGTCTTCTCCTAGTATTTCTTCAGTCCGTTTTTCCATTCGTCTTTGTACAATTCTAGTTAATATTTTTGATACGTGTGCTGTCAAGCTTATTGTTCGAAAATTTTCACATCTATCTGCGCCGTTCTTTTTTGGTATAGTTACTATGATGTTATGTTTGAAATCTTTGGGTATCTCGCCTGTCTCATACATATAGCTTACAAGTTGGAAGAGACGTTCTATTACTGCTTGACCAGCGGCTTTTAGAGTCTCCGCTTGCACCTTATCTGTACCCGGCGCCTTACCCTATTTCAGACCCTTTAATGCTATTTCAAATTCATCTCTAAGTATAGGGTATCCCAAGTCATCATTTTCAATGTGTGATTCCTTTTCTAATGCAGTTAGTTCTTCTCCTGCATATAAATTCCCTATATATTCTTGCCATCTACCCACTTTCTCTACATTTTCTATAATGACATTTCCTCCCTCGTCCCTTATATTTTTGCTATACGGTTCTATATCCCTAAAATTGATTCTAATTAGTTTGTATGCTTCATCTGTCTTTCCTACTTCCATCTTAGCTTGTACCTCTTTGCACTTTTCATCAATCCATTGTTCTTTAGCTTTCCTGCATTTTCGAATAATTTCCCATTTTATGACTTTGTATCTCTGTTTTCCTGTTTCGTCTGATTTATTTTTGTATTTTCGTCTTTCTTCTATTAAATTCAGGATATCCTTTGTTATCCATGGTTTCTTATTTACTTTTTGTGTATACCCCAGAATATCTCTGGCCGCCATGTCGAGGCTGGATTTAATGTTATTCCATTCTGTTTCTACTTCCTTAGTATCAGATATTTTCCCGATATCTTTGAGCAATTCATTTGACCTTTTTTTGAATCTTTCTTGAATATCTTTCTCTTTTAGTTTCTGTAGGTCCAAGTGCTTTTTTCCGTTTATTTTTCAAATTTTTTAATTTAAGTGCGGTCTTCATAATTACTATGTTGTGGTCAGTGTCTATATCTGCTTCTGGGTAGCTTCTACAGTCTTTTACTTCATTTCTAAACCGTTGTCTAACAAGAATGTAATCTATTTGATATCTTCCTATATCTCCTGGCATCTTCCACGTATATCGTCTTCTAGCATGATGTTGAAATAATGTGTTTGTAATGATTAAATTGTTCTTGTCGCAAAATTCTACCAGCCTATTTCCTCTGTCGTTTCTAGTGCCTAAACCAAATAAACCTACTATCGCTCCTTCCCTACCCTCACCTACCACTGCATTAAAATCCCCCGTAATTATTAAATTTTCATGTCCTTTTACGTGTCTTAATATGTCTTCGATATCTTTGTAGATTGCTTCTACCTCTTCGTCACTGTAGCTAGAGGTGGGCATGTATACTTGTATTATTACTGTGTTTACCGGTTTAGATTCTAATCTAACCATGAGTACTCTTTCCTTCTTTTGTAAGTAATTTTCTACACAGTATCCTATCTTTTTCCGCATAACTATCCCCACACCCAAATTTCCTTCCTCGGCTCCTGTATGAATTACCCTGAAGTCTCCACTCCTAAAATCCCCCGCCTCTGGCCACCTAACTTCGCTGATTCCTACTATGACTAATGATAACCTATTCATTTCGATTTTTAGGTTCTCTAGCTTACCCACTTGCTTCATAGTTCTAACATTCCACGCTCCGACTCGCAAAATGTTCCTGACTCTTATTCTTAACTTTCCGATCGCATCCTCCGAAGTAGTCCCCTCCCGGAGATCCGAATGGGGGACTATTTTAACTCCGGAATCTTTTACCCCAGAGAATGCCATCATTTTATTATAATTTAGGTACGCTGTGTACTTGGGAGGTAATGTGGTGGTTTCCCGTTGCCTTCCACATCGCGGTAGTGTGTCTTAGACTGCCATACCGACCCCTATGGTCTCTGCCAATCTAGGTACCGAAAGAGCCGCTGCCCTCTTTCGTAATACTATTCTAAAATTTTTTATTCTAACATTATACAGAACAAAATTTAAAAATATTGAATGTCAAGCATGCAGTCATTTAAATTTAATTTTAATACAAAGTTATACACAGAAAACAATCCTTTCGTTATGCTTGTTTGAAGTGGTCTTAATTTTATCTAATTTTATTCACAGCTTAAAATTTAAATCGACACCCAAGTCCTCTATCTCCTTTTCTAGCCAATAGTTTGATACATAAAGACCGTCTAAGTTTTCGAATTGTACAATGTACTGAAGTTTGTCTCTATATATAAAGTCTTTAATTCCATCGACAACCAGATCCATTCCTTCTAGCAGCTTGTGACAATCTTTTAATCACGGCTTTCCCACTATATCCTGCATACGTATCTTGTTAGTTTGATTGACTTCTTCTTGTCGGTATTGAAGGGAATCCTTATTCTCCCACTCACTGTTGCGTAGTTGCATGTCCACCACTTTTGGGAATATATGGTTGTAATAGGTTGTAGAACCCTCGGTTTTAAATGATCCGAAAGGTTTTTTACTAGGCAGATATACAATATTTAGAGGAACCCCTTTGCGTGTGGTGTACGCCAAGGTTGCGAAACCCGCATTCCTTAGTTCGTCTCTGCTATCTACCATTTTGATAAATACGTTTTTAGAATAAACTTTTAAAAAGTATACGGATTTAGTACCATCCTTTTCCACAAGAACGCCTACATAACTAAAAGAGTCTTTCTTACTAACCACAAATGCATACAGCTTGTAGAACCGGATGTATCTAAGTCCTTCGGTACATAAAATAATCTTTTAATTCTTCCTTATTTTTTCTAATAAGATGTTCTTTGTCTACTAACACATCTTTGTATTGTTTGTTACGTGCCAATCAAATTGGCCCTTAAACGTTGTTTTTAAGTTAATTTTGATGTGCGGAAGTTTCGCGCCATAATTTCAAAAGACTCGGGGCGCGTATTTCCGTTACGTCACAGTGCGTTGCGCCAGATCACGCGACGCGAGTGGAGTAGGGACAAAGTGGTGAGAGGTTTCCGTTAGACGCTTGAACGTGGCTGTTTGCCTTTGATCTTCAAGGAGTGTGGTCGTGTCAGGTATCGTATCGTGCCTTATCTTTACCTATGTAGATTTCCTTGCCTGATTGTCTTTGTTTGTCGATCTTTACCATGTTCCCGTCTTTCCCTGCATAGGTAGGTAATCTGCAGCCTTGGCGAACCGTACTCCACGACCCTAGACAAGCCGGATGTCCATGTTCCGCCGACAGCACCGGAGCAGTACCATCTTTAACTGCCTAAAAGGGCCAGCATGCCGCACTTATGGACGTGCTGACGCCGTCTTAACCTATCCTGAAGGACGATTGGCGTACTTCGTGGGAATCTGGACCTATTATGTGAGTACTTCATAGTTTAATTTGTTCGCGGATATAATCAATTGTCTTTAAAGTTATATGTTTTCCGATTATTGCGTCTTAATTTTGTGCATTGGTGACGTCATTGGCAGATGGCCGCGCTAAAGCCTGTGTAAGCTTGGAGCTACCACCTGCCGTGGCATCGCTTTTTCATCGCGCTTGCGCGATGTATTTATGAACTTTTTAACTGTATTTATCGACGTTTTTTAACTGTAAGAATCGGCTTTAAACCGTAAGAAAATGACGTGGTTTTAAACGTAAGATGTTCGCGTATTGTCGCAGTGTTTTCCATATAGTCCAACTTTCGCCTTTTTGCATCCATTTCCTCTCATTCCAGCTGTATTTTTCTTCCACTTACAGCGTGTGGTTTGCATAATGGGCTAATTTTCTTTAACGTAAACGGATATAGTTTACTGCCAATATTTACGCGTTATCGCACAATTTCTGGGCGAATGTTAGCCGTATTTATCAACCCCAATTCCGAAACGATTATTTCTTTAGGAATTGTAGAATATGGTGTTGTAGATTGTGTAAAATATGTGCTACCTGCTTTAATGTAGCACTTGTGTAACCTTTTTATTTTATCTTGGCTGTCTTCCTCCTCTACTATCTCCAAATAATTTACAGGTAAACAGTTAAAACTAATAGCCCAAAGCACATACTTTATCAGGAAAAATTGATAGGTTAGATCAGCGCCGCGGCGCTGACCTAACCTATCAATTTTTCCTTCTATCTAACCTAAGTCCACACAAGTCCAACTACTCTAGCCTAACTCCAGACAACATTAGCTAACCTAACTCCTGACTAACTCCCTAACTAACTCCAACTAACCTAATCTAACTTCAAACAACGTAAACTAACGTAAACCCTGCCCTCGTACCCTACTTTGTCCTTCTCTCTCCTCTCGCATCCGTATGACATGCATCCGACATACATCCAAACTATATCCGATATACATCCGATCAGTATCTTGTTGTCTTTGTAATCTGCAAAATTTTGGTTGACTAACAACGCGCACCAGTTGTAATTATTACGGTTAATAAATTTCCTAAACATAGTCTATGCGTTTTATCAAGTTTCCCTTCAAAGGTTTAAATTGATTTTTAAGGTATTGAGAAAAATATGTAAGTAATTGGGTGTCTTTAGCGCTTATAATAGCTGATCTTATTTTGAAAATTACTAGAATTAGCACCCACGCAATACTTTTTATATGGCTAAAATTTTAATAAGGGTACAATTTTTTTGAGGGTAGCTCCGATTTAAAAAATTCCTAAAGATTTGGGTCCCGCGGAAAAATCTAGACCAAACTTATGTGTCATACCCTAAGACGATTTGGACAACTTCCGAAAATCCGGGGTGTAACTCGGCAAGGGGTGGTTTGATTTCAACAATTCGAACAGAATTAGAATGTTCAAAAATTCTAGATCAGGCTGAAATGGTTAGTCGAAGAAAACTCTTACCTAGGTTAGATATGAATGAGCAAAAACTCGGGGTACGGGGCTTTAACAGGGTGTAACTTTGTAGAGCAAAAATTTAGAAGTTTGGATCCTTAAATTGTGTAACTTTGTAAAGGGCGGTTGGATTTAAACAATTCCAACGGTTTTAGATTGCCCGGGAACTTATAGATAAGGTTAATATGGCTAGTCGAAGAAAACTTTTATCTAGGCTAGATATAGAATGCAAAAAATTGGAGGTTTGGGGCTTTAATGGGGTACAACTTTGTAAGGGATGGTCCGATTTGAAAAATTCCAACAGGGTTAAATTGTCCTGGAAATTCTAGATTAGATAAACCTCAATTCCGAAATAATTATTTCTTTGGGAATTGTAGAATATGGTGTTGTAAATTGTGTAAAATATGTACTATCTGCTTTAATGTAGCACTTGTGTAAGCTTTTTATTTTATCTTGGATGTCTTCCTCCTCTACTATCTCCAAATAATTTACAGGTAAACAGTTAAAACTAAAAGCCGAAAGCACATACTTCATCAATTTTTCCTTTTCCTCTGGTTTTTCGGACAACTTAATTCGCATGCCAGTCAATTTCTTTGTATTGCTATTCCCCTAATACATGTACTGTAGTAGGTTATTATACACTAAACAGCAGCTATTTTGTAGATTGTCCGATAGTTTACTCCACATTTGGCAAGTGGTAGCGAGTACATTGGCGCCTTTAGGAAGTATAACTTACTATCTTCCAATAAGGTTAAACACTCTTTTAAGGGATTATACACCTGTTCCGCAATGACATAGTTTACAATTGTACGGTTGTATATAGTCGTCTCCAATCGCGTAGTACCATGTTGTTTGACCAAAGTACACGCGAATGTTTCCCTTAAACGTGCATCTGGACAACGTAAAAAATCTAGTATATGATTTCCAAGTTGTTTATTAACACCAGGACTTGTCATCTAACACACAAACTTGTTGTATATCTTAATTCTTGCATTGGTTGTTAACCATGTTAAACAATCGATTCCCACAGTTTTATCGTTGTCAGCTATAACATCGCAGTTTTCTTCGTATTTGCCCTTGTAGCAATAGTTATGGCTTGTAGTTAAATAATTACACATCTCCATCTTGCTAAATATGCCAGCAAAGTCTTGGGTTACATTCATGTCAAAAGGATTGTAATAATCTTTTTTGAATATGTCTAATATATCTGGTAGTTCTTCCAATAAAGTTTCCAACTTAACATCTGCTGGTTCCACTTTGTACGAAACGCATATAGTATTTTGGAATTTTTTATTAATGCTTTCGAGGCCTTCTTTTCCGATAATTTCTTTTACTCTTCGGCCCAACTTGTTGGTGCTTTCCAGAGAAAAGGGAAGCTTAGCTTTAACACCATGCCTAGCGAAAACAAATCGGTCGACTTTTCCTCGTAGATAGCTATTAAATGCACCACAAATTTCTTTTTTTAGGATAAACATCCTTTTTTTTGCAGATGTTTGCTCGGCATCAAAAAGGTCGCAAATTTTAACTAACATTGTATTGTCACAAAATGGTTCTGTAATTGGTGTGTGTAGTCCACCAGTCAGCATCTGTTCGCCTTCGACATAACAAATATCACCAATACCTATCACCAGATTATTGTTGCACATATTTTCTACCAGCAGCCACTATAAAAATCGCTCATTTGTTGGTTTCACTTTATTCCCAAGAAGTTGAGAAACGTTAATCAACTTGGAGATGCTCATATTTACCGTTCTAGCTACTGCCGAATACTAAACTGAATACGAAAAATTGCCCCGTATGACCCTACAGAGTGGGGGCGTATATTGCCGAAAATACCCGAATACACCCGACAGAATGCGCAACCACCCTGAGGCGGCCGTGTTTCCCCGTCATGGCGGCCATGTTACTCCGATCACTTTACCCCGCCCGCCATGGCGGTCTTAGGTTAGTTGGTATTTTCTGGAGGAAAAAATGATGGGTTAGGTCGGCGGCTAAGGTGGAGGGTTTAGGTTTGTTTACGTTGTTTGGAATTAGGTTAGTCGGTGTAGTCTGAAGTTAGGTTAGGTTAGTTGGACTTGTCAGGAGTTAGGTTAACTACTGTTGTCTGGAGTTAGGTTAGGTTAGTTGGACTTGGGCGGACTTAGGTTAGATAGCAGGAAAAATTGATAGATTAGATCAGCGCCGCGGCGCTAACCTAACTCCAGACAACACTAGCTACAGTAGAACGCTGACAGGCTAACCAGCTCAATTTTTGCGGATTATCCCGTGTCCAGGTTCCCTGGAGAGTTTTAGGAGACCTGAGATACGCATCTAATCTAGAATTTCCTGGGCAATCTAACCCTGTTAGAATTTTTTAAATCGGACCACCCTTTACAAAGTTGCACCCTTTTAAAGCCTCAAACCTCTAATTTTTTGCATTCCATATCTAGCCTAGATAAAAGTTTTCTTCGACTAGCCATATTAACCTTATCTATAAGTTCCCGGGCAATCTAAAACCGTTTGAATTGTTTCAATCCAACCGTCCTTATAAAGTTACACCATTTAAAGATCCCAAACCTCTAATTTTTTGCTCTACAAAGTTACATCCTGTTAAAGCCCCGTACCCCGAGTTTTTGCTCATTGCATTCATATCTAACCTAGGTAAAAGTTTTCTTCGACTAACCATTTTAGCCTGATTTAGAATTTTTTGAACAATCTAATTCTGTTTTAATTATTTAAATCAAACCACCCCTTGCCGAGATACGCCCCTGATTTTAGGAAGTTGTCCAAACCGTCTTAGAGTATGACACATAAGTTTGGTCTAGATTTTTCTGGGGGACCCAAATCTTTAGGAATTTTTTTAATCCGAGCAATACTTGGGAAAATTGTACCCTTATTAAAATTTTAGCCATATAAAAAGTATTGCGTGGGTGCTAATTCTAGTAATTTTCAAAATAAGATCAACTCTTATAAGCGCTAAAGACACCCAATTACTTACATATTTTTGTCAATACCTTAAAAATCAATTTAAACCTTTGAAGGGAAACTTGATAAAACGCATAGACTAGGTCTAGAAAATTTATTAACTGTAATAATTACAACTGGTACGCATTGTTAGTCAACCAACATTTTGCAGATTACAAAGACAACAAGATATTGGTCGGATGTATATCGGATATAGTTTGGATGTATGTCGGATGTATGTCATACGGATGCGAGAGGAAAGAAGACAACGTAGGGAGGAGGGGAGGGTTTACGTTAGTTTACGTTGTTTGAAGTTAGGTTAGGTTAGTTGGACTTGTCAGGAGTTAGGTCAGCTAATGTTGTCTAGATTTAGGTTAGATTAGTTGGGCTTGTGTGGACTTAGGTAAGATAGAAGGAAAAATTGATAGGTTAGGTCAGCGCCGCGGCGGTGATCTGACCTATCAATTTTTCCTGAATAGTATGTGTGGTTTCGGCTTTTAGTTTTAGCTATTTACCTGTAAATTATTTGGAGATAATACAGAAGGAAGACAGCCAAGATAGAATAAAAATTTTACTCAAGTACTACATTAAAGCAGGTAGCACATATATTACACAATCTGCAACACCATATTCTACAATTCTTAAAGAAATAATCATTTCGGAATTGGGGTTGATAAATACGTCTAACATTCGCCCAGAGGTTGTACGACAACGCGTAAATATTGGTAGTAAACTCTATCCGTTTACGCTAAAGAAAACTGCCCCGTTATGCACGCCATACGCTGTAAGTGGAAGAAAAAGACTGCGACAATATGCGAACAATACACAGATGTGTTGGAGAAAGAACATTTTATTAGAGAAAATGAGGAAGTATTAAAAGATTATTTTATGTGTCGATGGACTGACTTAGATACATCCGGGTTCTACAGCTGTATGCATTTTGGTTAGTAAGAAAGACTCTTTTAGTTATGTAGGTATCCTTGCGGAAAAGGATGGTACTAAATCCGTATACTTTTTAAAAGGTTATTCTGAAAACGTATTTATCAAAATGGTAGAAAACATAGACGAACTAAGGAATGCCGGTTTCGTAACCTTGGCGTACACCACACGCAAAGGGGTTCCGCTAAACATTGTATATTTGCCTAGTAAAGAACGTTTCGGATCATTTAAAACCGAGGGTCTTACAACCTATCACAACCATATATTTCCAAAAGTGCTGGACATGCAACTACGCAACAGTGAGTGGGAGAATAAGGATTTCCTCCAATACCGACAAGAAGAAGTCGATCAAGCTAACAAGATACGTATGCAAGATATAGTGGGAAGCCACGATTAAAAGATTGTCACAAGCTGCAAAAATTACACGAAGGAATGGATCTAGTTGTCAATGGAATCAAAGACTTTATATGTAGAGACAAACTTCGGTACATTTTACAATTTGAAAACCTAGACGGTCTCTATGTATCAAACTATTGGTTAAAAAAGGAGATAGAGGACTTGGGTGTCGATTTAAATTTTAAGCTGCAAATGAAATTAGATAAAATTAAAACCACCTCAAACAAATATAAAGAAAGGACTGTTTTCTGTGTATAACTTTGCACTAAAATTAAGTTTAAATGGCTCCATGCTTGACATTAAATATTTTTAAATTTTGTTATGTATAATGTCAGAATAAAAATTTTTAGAATAATATTACGTTGCCCTTTATTTATAAAAGGCTATGACGTCAACACGACCTTGGGAAAGTAGTCAAAACTAGGTAGACGAGAGCGTAGCGAAGTGGTGATTGTACCTATATGTTGTGGAGGGATGTGGTGTGATGTGGAGGGACGTGGAGGGAGTAAGGTGCCTCATGCCTCAATTGTCCCAAAGCTTCTATTCGTAATCCTAATAAGCCGAGTAAAGTAAAATTAGTGTGGGACGCAGCGGCAGTATACCATGGTACCTCTCTTAATGAATATCTTGAACCAGGCCCAGATTTGCTACGCCCGCTTCTGCAAGTTTTATTCAACTTTCGTATCGGTAGAATTGGAATTTATAGAGACATATGCGAGATGTTTCATAGAATTCACATTGATGTAGAGGATCAGCAATGTCAAGGATTCTTGTGGCGCAACAAACGAGAAGAATCGGCTACCAGATGTTTATATTTTGCAAATTATGGGCTTTGGTGCATGCTGCTCGCCATAAGTAGCGCAGTATGTCAAAAACAAAAACGCCGAAGAATTTTCTAGGGAGTTTCCACGCGCCGCTAAAACTCAAAGAAGCCAATCCGAAACTGAGTCTAAAGAAGTGTGACCTACTAGGTAAAGAGGAGAAATACCTAGGGCACGCTGCCCTGAAGTGACCACTACAGTTTAGAAACCCCGAAGGGCAAAGCGCCAGATGAATAGAAAGGCTGTAGGAGTATTGCGGATGTGCTTTCTAAACGACTTTGCCCTGAAAATTATAGCCATTGCTCACGGTTGGAAACAAGGTGCGATCTGCTTGGTCGGACTAACCGTGATAAATTACGATTGGTAACCTGTATAGATCTGAATGGAACAGGAAAATCATAATGACCTAGGTGTTGTTCTGGGTTGGAAAGCCAGAGGAGAACATCCATCCTCGCAAGACATTAGCCCGTTGAGTAGCACCCAGAAGTCGTACTGGGCACAATGGGATTCCCTGAAAGTAGACAATGGGATCTTGGTGTGATCTTTGGAGAATAGAGATCGATCCGTGAGTATGCTTTAGGTGATGATTCCTAAAAGCTGAGTGTTTTTAGAACATCTCCATAATGTAACCTCGGGATGACACTTCAGAGTTAAGAAGACTCTGAAGAAAATCCAAGCAATATTTTAGCGAGTAGGCTGCAAGGACGATGTAAAAGAGTAGTGCTGCAAGTATCAACTCTGTGTACCATTGGGAAACCACAAGGCTTGAATGTGACTACAACGTGGGGAGGCTCTTTGAGAGGGTAGCAATCGTTATCGCCTGTACATTCCCAGAGACCGACTGCGGAAATAAGTACATCTTGGTAGCCATGGACTATTTTACGAAGTGGACCAAAGTATATGCTATACCCAACCATAAATCAGCACCCGTTGCTGACGTTTTGGTGAAGGGACTGTTCTGCCGTTTTGGAGTTTCCATACAGTTCCGCGCCGATTAGACCAAAAATTTTGAGTCTGCGTTGTTCCAAGAAGTTTATAGGTTGCTGGGGATGAGAAAAATTCGAATAAGATCATTGCACCCGCAATCGGATGGTGTGTTATAGCGCATGAACCGCACCTTGAGCAAGTAGTTTTCAAAGTGGTATTCCAAGATCAGAGAGACTGGAACTTAATGAAATACATAAAATACATACAGTTGAGAACCACCGCCAAACTACTCAAATGCTAGGAAAATTTAAATTGTAATAGAAGTGTTAAAACTTGACTTAATTTTAAGTTTTATAAAATTCAAGCCAAGTGTAAAGCCACATGAAATCATCTCTATGGTAAATACTTTTTCTCGTTAGTTTTATTGATCTCTAAACGATATTCTGTTGCCTTTGCAAGCTTTTTCAAGTTGACCTATTTAAGAATACTGGAGGCCAAAGCACTTTACACCTGATGGCAGCACTTTGTGCCTATACTTGTAGAAAGTGCAGTACCATTTCCAACACAAAGATGTTTGCTGATTCACTTCGCACTCAGATTATGTGCGGGCGAATTCATTAAAACCCTCCTCTTAACTGATTAACGTACTCTGCACCATATCCCTAACATAAGCGTTAGACATTTTATCTTTCGCTTCCTGCATACTGGCGCTATTACTCCATGTTTAACAGATACAAATTTTAAGAACTTACCATGTAGATATTTATTACAGGTATGTTTCTAAATGACATAATTATGATGATTGATTTTCTATAGCAATCCACAATATCGACCACTCTAACTAGCATTGTATTATTACAGAAGGTTAAGTAACTAGATTGGGTAAGTTCATGCTGTTAGTGTTAAGTGAACTAACTCGTACCACTCTATTCTTAATTATTAGATTACTAGTTTCCATTTTTTATATTCATTAAATTTACTGTATTTAGTTTAAAAATAAAAATTATCCCTTTGTATCCTGGATCCACTTTCTAGTTAGTGAAGTGAGCGGACGTGCTTTACGGAGCTCCCGCTTCAGCAGCAAACAAGTAAGATTTTATATAGGATTTTTAATAATATTTTATTATTTGAAGCTTTGTTATTTATTGTATTTATAGTTATTTATTATACAAGAGAAAAAGTACTAGGTGTGTTTGTCTCCCGACGCAAAGCGGAGGAAGACTAAACACCGACAGTTAAATTCTTACATTATTACCCGTGTATAATACACTATTTTTTTCTGTGACAGGAAAAACTGTGATTTAATATTGAAAAAAATATTACAATATATTAAAATCAAAAAATCAATCGATGTTTGAAGTTTCAAACAAGTAATCAAATATCTGTAAATTTAATTCTGCGCGTGGTTTCAAAAATTGTTTACTTAAGTTGTTTATCTCGGTTGTTTTGAACGCAACGAAGTTATGATACTATGTTATGTTACCTCCAAATGTTACAAGTGTGGACCCGGCTATAAATTAAATATCTTCGTGTTCTTACTTATTTGCATATACTCGGGTAAAAAAGTAAATTTATAAAAGTAACATTTTGTTACCTGTCAAGAAATATTAAATAATAAATGTCAAATTTTTTTCCCGCCACAGAAAAAATTTTATTATTGTGTGGCATTAATTTTAATACAAAAAGCAGTGCAATAAAATCAAAAACAATTTTAATGGATTAAATAACAAATAAATCGGGTTTTTCTTTGAATTTTAAAGTAAAATTCGGGCTTAAACACAAACTAAATTAAATTTCGGGCGTGTAATTCAATAACAAATTAAAAACCAAAATCTAAGGCCTTTTGAATTAAACAAATAGCTTAAAAATCAAAAATTTCTAAATAATTTTAATAAAAATATTCCATATTTTAAGTACACGCGTACATGAACATTCATAAAGTCGAGTTTTTAGTGCAATTAGTGGTGTAGCACTTGAAGCTCGTACCAGGCACTGAGTATACACGGGGTAAGTACGTTTCCGGCACCGCATTCCAATAGCATGTGCTCTTGTTTGTTTATTTTAATATTTAATGTAAAGTGCAGTATCTAATAGATTTTATTTTTAAAAAGTAATTAGCTTATGTATATTTAAAATTTGATTTTTCGGTTTTAAAAAATTTAAATAAATAATAACGGTGTTGTTTACGGTTTATTTTAATCGAATTATTTTTATAGGGCTAGCGATTTTATTTGGTCGTAGTTGTTATTTTCACGTTTAAGTGTTTATGGTATTTTTGTAAAATTTAAAATTTAATTTGGCGGTTTGAAGTTTAATTAAATACGTTTTTCGTCGGTTATTCTTTGGTCGTTAGCTTTGTTAGCATGGTGGTCCACCGAGATGAAGAGCCGTTGGCAAGGAAGAAGAGAGGAGATCGATCGGAGTCAGCTATGTCGAAGGCGTAATTGGAGGGATGTAATGTTAAGGACTCAGAAGGAGGTGGAGGAGGTTGGGGGCTTAGAGAAAGAGCCTGTGTCTGCGGCGGTCGTGTCGGGGTTTCCTGCGGTGGTTAGGGCGCCTGAATTGCCCTCTACTTTAGGGGGCCAGCGTAAGACGTCGACTAGCAGCAACGGCAGCGTTGCCGCTAGCGACCTCGATGAGCTGGAAAATTGAAGTTCAGGGTAGGGTAGGCGCACGCGGTCATCTCCAGGAAGGTGCCGACAACCTCCGCCACTATCGTCGTAGTGGACAGAAAGGTGATTCTTTACGCCGTGTATGATATCCGCGACACAACGAATCAGCTTATAGGCATGGTTATGGCGCTTAGACTTTGTTTAGAGAATTCTGGGAAAGATAGTGTTGTCGGGGCAAGTTCAGCGAAGGTTATTTCCGTTTCAGGACAGCAGAGTTCCCGTAGCCAGGAGTTGGTGATGCCGCGCAAGGTCTCGTATGCTGCAGCAGCTTCAGCTGCTACGCCTACGTTTGTAGTCAGGGTCGACGCCAAGCCTGGTAAGAAGGAAGACGTTACGTCGACGCTTAAGAAGAAGGTCAATCCCACTCGTGATGGGTTTGTTGTGGTCGGAGCTCGTCGAACACGTAGGGGCAGTGTTGCAGTGGAATGTGCCGGTCGTGAAGACGCCAAAAAACTGCAGTTGAAGATCGGCGGGAGCTGCATAGAACTCGAAGCGAAGACCATCGAGAAGAAGCGTCCACGAGTCGTTCTTTCTGGGGGGTCAAAGCGGAGATGAAGGCGGAAGAGCTGGTGCGGTTGATCGCGAGCAAGAATCCTCGCTTCTGCGATTTGAAGCTGGAAGGCCACCTGAGAGAAAAGTTCAGGTTTGGCCGAAAGGGCCCTAGGGATCCCTTCGCCAACGTAGTCTTCGAAGTGACCCCCACACTTCGAAGTCGGTTATTAGCTGATGCTATCAACCTCAGGTGGCGAAGAGTATTGGCCCGGGACCACTTATCGATGACGCAGTGTTTCCGGTGCTACAAATACGGCCATATAGTGCAAGGAGAAAGTACAGTGGTGCGGTAACTGTGCCGAAGTCGTGCATGAATTCAGGAATTGCCGGAAGGCAGTCCCCTGCTGTGTAGTTTGCGCATGGGCAAACGACAGAACTGGCGGTGGCGCGAAGGTCGATACGGGCCACGACGCCAAGTCGAATAGATGCCCCATTATGCTACGTCTGAAGAACGCAATCAAACGTAACATCGATTATGGACCGTGAAGAAACAGAAAGATTTAAAAGAAACAAGAAAATTAAATTCGAACGACTAAACCTCGGGAAAGGCAAAGGGGCAGCAAATAACTTCGTTAAGTTATTCATCGAAAATAATATCGACATCGGGCTTATACAAGAACCACACATATGTAGCCATAAAATAACAGGTTTTGAAAGTGGGTGTTACCGTCTTAAACGCGAATAACAAACAACTGCGCAGCGAAATAATAATAAATAATAGGATGTGTGCCGGAGTTATATTAAATAACTTATTAAACGATGGCTGAAATAAAAACCGGATTAAATAAGTTTTACGTGATTAGCGCGTACCTCCCGTCGGTTGATTCCCGTCAGGAGAATATCCAAACTGAGGACTTGATAAATCAAGTAAAAAATATTATTCGTAAAATCGGCAGAAATGGAAATCTAGTCATCGGGGGAGATTTTAATACCAAGTCGCCACTATGGGGTAGCCCTATAGAAGACGATAGGGGTTCGCAGGTTACTAATCTTTTAACGGAATGGGATCTTAGTGTGATAAACACTAATGATTCACCTACGTTTGAAGGGCATAGAGACAGCAGTTTTATTGATATTACTGCAGCCTCGCACGAGATGTTAGATATCATTTGTGATTGGAAATTAAGGTCGGACGAAGAAACGCTCTCTGACCATAAATTAATAGCATGGGACGTTGAAAACAAAACAAGCGCAAACGAGCAGCTAACTATATTTCCGCGGTTCTATAATAAAAAAGCAAATTGGGAGTGGTTTAAACAAAAATTTGGCGAAAGTATCCCTGCGCTCGAAAACGAGCTATTTAACAGTCAAGAGGCAGACGAAATAGAAACACTCGCGGAAAATTCAAACGACGCGGTGGTAGACGCGTTGTCATACTCCATGCCGCGAAAGAAAACATTTAAAGACAGCGTACCCTGGTGGACCCGTGAACTAACCACCAAGCGGGCAGAAATGCGTAACCTAAGGCGCCGTTATCAACGCGCCTGGGGAGATATAAGAGAACAACGGAGAACAGAATACAATCAAAGTTACCGCGAATATAAGATATTAATAGAAGAAACGCGAACAAATAAATTCAAAGAATTCTGCACGCGAAACTCAGAGAGAGAACCTTGGGGAACCGCATAATAATAGGTAAACAACAGAAAATCGCGCTCGGTAAGTAGGGTTTTAAAACCACGGCGGAATGTTTATTAGAGAAATTCTTCCCTTGGGATAATCCCGTTTCCTCCATTTCTATTTCCGGTTTCGGTTTATCAAACAAAACACTATCACTGCTTCTAATTTCTATTCATTGACTCCTCAACCACTCTTTCCTCAACATACGTTCACAACACTACACTTACACACACAAAAATTAATATTTACAAAAATCTATAACACATATAACCCCAATCTCCAGGTCGCCAGTTTCTGAATTAAATTTAATTTATTTGAATTCGAGCCACTCACGTTCGAGTCGCCATAAATATCACGAAGTTTACCGGGATTGAAGCCCCTTCTCTATGTTGGCCTAAATACTTTCAGCTTTTTGCTATAATTAGAAACTCATCTTCATTAGTGAAGTGGCCACGGCTGCTCTGATAATATCTGAAAAATACTACCCTACTATTCTACCAAAGAAAACTCGACTACAGAAATTCACCTCAATTTATTCAGACAGAAAATTTAACACCAAAAGTCTTTATCATCAGTAAATTACATCCATCCTCGGTTTTAAAATAGTTCATTTTCTTTCAAATATTTTTAAAATAACATTTTGTTCATAAAAAAACAATTTAAAGTAATAGAGCTTAAGCATAAACCTTACGCTATCCTGGTTTAATACGAGCTCATAGTAGAACCTTTTAAACACTCGTGCTAAATTTTGCACTGCAAATTACCCAAAAGTCCCTCTTACCTTGTACATAACCAAATATTATAAAAATTATTTTATGAATATAAATTCCTACAAACATTTGTCAAGTAATAAATTATCAACATTCAATAGGTAACTCCTTAGTCCACAAAGTTTATAAAAATATACTCATAAGGCACAAAAATGTCATAACACTCCAAATAAACACATAAAAGCAATGGTTCACAAAAATCTGTTACCTGGAATGCACCACCGCACATGGATCAGCAATCAAATCATCGATGACGTTGCCCTCATCAATGACTGCACGTTCTGGAACCACCCTCAAGTTGAATCACACCATCCGTGACGGCAATCTGTTACTCAATTCTCTCAAACCAATTTACGGTACATCCAACTCCTCCAATTACTCTATTGTTCCATTTACCATAGGTAAACCACCAAATCAATTGATCAATACACTATATTCCATTTGTGTGCGTAACTTGCACTAATAACCAAATTATAAACCAGTCTGTACTTAAATTACTTGCACAACCTTCGCATTTTTCAAAATATATTTCAACAACTGTGTATGTTGTTATCAAATTAAAATACTAAAATCACTTGTTAAGAACCAACAGCAATTTTATTCACCAATACCAGTGTACGCATCAATGACCAGGAAAAGAAAGCTCTATCACCACCTCCTTGTGATCACATAGCCACATCTGCTCCCTACACTCGAAATTTCTCGTAAATACACCACCACCAACAAACTAACACTCTTGGTAATCTTTTAAACAGTTACAACATTTCCCCAAACTAAATTTTCAACCTCCACTCAATTCTCACAACACACAAGCTAACCTTTAACAATTTCCTGTAATTTTTCTATCCGAGTACCAACCGTCTTCGAAATCTTGGAATTTTGAACGATACAAACAAATAATTACTATAAAAATACTCGTTTAGCTTCACAACAGATCTTGTGTTTGCAGAATTCTGGCCTCCACTAAAATAAGTTTAGCGTCTAAAGCACGCCTCCATAATACGTGTATTAATGTCATCTCACTCTAACCTACACATGAACATTTTCCCTTTCTTACTTTGTACTCACACCATATTTCATATCCCGACGAATTACCTCTATCCCAGTCTACCATGTCTTTTACATCCTCTATCCTTTTTACACCATGTTTGCAAGTTCGTTTATCCCTATAACAACTTTTGTCCCCTCTAAACAAACTTAAAATTATCGTCTGTCCCTCTTCTATATATGAAATCCAATAATCTATCTCCGTTCCTCATATGCAATTTTGTCTATGACCACGATATCTATTCCCTACTCAACACATTTCAAACAATGTCTATACAAACGTGCTGCATCTCACTCGTACCTATAAACTGTACTCTTTCCTTGTCCCACAGTTTCTGTCAAAGTTAAATGAACCCTTAACATATGATATTTTTATCCCACTCTAATGCATGCTAAGAATAATCTCTTCTTATCTTATATCGAAGCCTACCTGTTTATCTGTTAACTACCATTCGTAGAATAGATATTGTATTTGAGCACGTTCTCTGTCTGCCTACTGCGAAATTTTGCAACGGTTATCTTGTTTACAACACTATTCAGAAAACTTTCAATAGCACCACGCTATCGAGAAATCCTTGAAACTTACTTTAAAATTGTTAATTGCTACACTAGAGTATTGGAAATCGTCTCCAATTTTTATAGAGTTCTATTTACATGAGTTGTATTTACATCATTTACATGATGAAATATATATATATACTATATATATATATTTCTTAACACAGTTTCTGTCAAAGTTAATACCTTAACATATGGATATTTTATCCCACTCTAATGCATGCTAAGAATAATCTCTTCTTAATCTTATATCGAAGCCTACCTGTTTATCTGTTAACTACCATTCGTAGAATAGATATTGTATTTGAGCACGTTCTCTGTCTAGCCTACTGCGAAAATTTTGCAACGGTTATCTTGTTTACAACACTAGGTTCAAAAACTTTCAAATATCCGACTTACTAAAATCTAATGCCTACAATAATCAAGAACCCCAAACATTGAGGAACTTACTGTTAAAATTGTTAAATACAGCAGACATGTAAATGACATATAAATGACATATGAACAGAGCACACCAAGGAGTTTTTTTTGTTTAAACTTAATATTAAATATCACATCTACTTGATATAAACAGACAGCCAAGACTGAACAATATTCGAAAACCAGTCTGCATAAATTAGGTTCCATATGTACAGTTAGATTAAACAATAATATATGTTTGCAATGAGTCTTGACTTTATACAATTGGAAATAATTATGTTATTTTGTAAAGATTAGAATAAATAGGATGTAAATTTTGAGTATCTTGTCTAAGGTTAATTGAATTATCTTCTCTATATAGTAATACGCTTCAAAAGATCCGAAGAAGCGTATTATAAGAAAGATAATTCAATTAACCTTAGACAAGATACTCAAAATTTACATCCTATTTACTCTAATCTTTACAGGATAACATAATTATTTCCAATTGTATAAAGTCAAGGCTCATTGCAAACATATATTATTGTTTAATCTAACTGTACATATGGAACAATTTATGCAGACTGGTTTTCGAATATTGTTCAGTCTTGGCTGTCTGTTTATATCATATGTTTATAGTATGTTAATGTATATTTTAAATATTATATTGAATTTTTATTTAAGGCAAACGTAGAAATAAAAATTATAAAATAATATCTTCACTTGGATGTGCTATGTTCAATTTGTAATTCTAGTAATGCATTTAATGTTGCTTAGTTTTAAAAGAGCTCATATTTGGGTTACTTTGATATATTGATTAGATATAAGCGTATATTATAAATGATTATATATGAATAATATTTTTGAAGTAAGTTTATGGCAACAATAGTAGAAAGTTAAAATATTATAAAGATGAAAGATAAAGGTATCATTTGGACACAGGTAAATTTGAAAAGAGAAATTGTTAAAAATTGGATAGTGTATTGTAAAAGGAGATTTGTATATTTAGTAAGTATAGGTTGTTGATTTTATAGTATATATAATATAACATAAGGGATTGAGTGTTTCGAAATAGTAGATAAAATATTTTATGAAAGACTGCGTAAGTGAAGTATTTTGGAAAGAAAGATGATTTATATGTGTATCAACGAGTATTATTTAGTAGCAAGGTGTGATTTTATAGCAAGCAAAATAAGAAGGGACTTATCGATGAAGATAAAGGACGAGTTTTATGAAATCTAGGTTAAGTTGTAAAAATTTTTGAAATGAGGTTAATAGTGACAACGGGAATTAGTAAAGTCGTAGTGATCGAGAAGATAAAGGGACGATATTGGTAAGTGGTTATTGAACGGTAAAGTCAATGTCATAAAGAATTTGGAAGTATTTGACGGGAAAGCGACGATTATTTAGTTTTGAGAAGATTGGTGTTGGTTTTGGGATAGATTTGGTATAACGGCAGTAGGAGATTTGAGTGGATACAGAAGGCAACGACGATATATATAATTTTGGAGTGATTTGAGCAGATTAAACGGCAGTAAGGACATCGTATGGATAATTGGAATAGCAGGACTAGGAGTGATTTATAATAGGACAGCGGGATTGATTTGGATTGAGCGAAGAGAGGATTAATTGGGATACGAAACAGAGGAACAGGAGATCAATATACGACGAGGAAGAATTAACGCAGGGGAAGTAGACAACGGTTTTTTTGCTAAATTCTAAATTGGGGTAAAATTATTTCAGGTTTGGGTCAACGAAATTGGTTTAAGAACACCTGGAGGCAGTACGCAAGCGGACAACATTGGAGAATCTTTTGTGAAAGTGCGTACGGTGATCTCGAACTTGAGCCAGCAGTTAAAAGAAGGCCTTCAGCGCGGTATAATTCTGGTAAGTACCGTGAATATCTTAGAACGTCAGAAATTAAAGTCATAAATAGTTACATAAATTAATTTGGCATCAGGCAACTTTGATCTGTTAAAATTTGGCATACATAGTAAATTCAGTACATTAAAAAGTGGTAAAACAAACGAGGGTGCAGTTTGGTTGGGTAGTGCACATCTACTCACGATTGAACTCACGGTGAGTAGGTGAAAACCCTGAGATTAAAGTTTCAAATAGTCGAGGCATAAAATATAGTAATTAGTAAATAAAGAACTAACCAAACGTTTGCTAAAGCACCTCGATTTGAAGTCATACATTGAATAGTAAATTAGGGACGACGACAAAAGTCGTGTAACAAATTTTGTTTAAAGTTTAAAGTGTAAAAAAATAAAGAAGGTAAAGCCCAAAGTAAAGGGGGTAATACTAAAATATATATATATATATATATATATATATATATATATATATTATAATATAACCCCTTTAGGATTGATAATTATAATATATGAGCAAATTAGAAATGCACCAAATTGCCCTATAATTTTCTTTCTTTAATTGATTTATGAACTTCTCTATTGGTTCTTTAAATCTGCGCCTCGACCAATGAAACTCTTATCTCAGGTTAATTTTGTGAAAAAATCTATATCTGCATACAGCGTGAGTTCTGAACCATATACAGATGTATGTGACACTGCCAGTCAAATGACCTCTAGTTAATTCTACTAAAGCAATTTCTAAAAGTGACAGTGTAAACAATTACTTAAAAAATACGCACAGTAAAACAGTTTATATTTGTTAATAATTTAAGGTTTAAATCGAGTATAATGGATTAAGTGTTTAAATTATGACAGTGAAAATAATACAACCTGAACTTCCAATGAAACGTCTTGCTGCTGAACAATGAAGCTCCACTGCCTACAGTGACGATTCGAACTTGATGTGGGTTCTTAATACCTGTGGATAAGTAAGTTTTAAAAATTTGTATTACTGAATTTACGCCTTTTATTTTAGGGTTTTAGGTACGCCAAAAATTCTTTAGAGACACTTATACTTATCGTCGTTGGTCTTATCAGGAAACTCAGCTCCGTGAAATCAACACCGTGCTCGACACCAAAAGTTCAGCAATTCCAGCGTTCTGATAGCACCACTTTGGAACTCCTCTGTCTACACAAAAATACTCCAAGAAATCAATGGTCAATAATAAGACAATGACAAGGACTCTTTCATTTATCACTTTTTAATATCAACAGTTCCTTTATACTTTGAATATCACAATTACAATTTTCATATGTTGAATTTTATGTAGGAGATTACAATAATAAAAGGTATACAATTCGTAAACTGTCACCAAAAAAAGATTATACTTTTTGTTCTATAGTTTGTAAAGTTCTTTTTCAGTTCTTTTCAAATCAGTTTTTTCTCTTAATTTTTATTACAACAACTCTCTTTTTAATTTTTTAACAACTGTCACTTCTCTATGGAGATGCCCCTTAAAACATTAAACCAGCCTACTCTTTTACAATTCTTTTCCAACTAACATTCTATGATCCAACTTTTTATTAATAGAACTTAATACTCTTGTCAAATTCTAATTTGGAGTAAACTAATACACAAATGTCATTGACCGAAAATTTATAAATTGATATTTTAATCCTAACAAGTGAAATTCAAATGATATAATAAGACTTACAACTATATACTGAAAAGTAAATAAAACTTCTACATCTTATAACTAACTTAAATCTAATAAAAACATACTACTTGACTTTTTAGGCTTTACGTACATATTCACATGGCAGTGAAGTTTCCTTTTAAATATTTTAACACAATTTTTTATGATATACAAACAACAGCAGTTCACTTCATTGGCACAAACTTTTCAAAATTACTTTATGAAATCACCATCACCCAAGTTGAAATCTTAAAACTTTCTTTTCTCTTAAATTATCATTTTAAATATCTTTAACAAGTAACTGCCCTCACCATCTCCTTCATCAATCATTTTACGAACTAGAAGTCTATATCTGAGTGGTACTTCAGTGCGCCAAGGTTCAAATCTCATACATATCACATAATATCACAATATATATATATATATATATATATATATATATAAAATTTTTATAGTAACGACCTTGCTATAATCATATGAATTGTTTTTATTGCGGGTTTTAGGTCTGCTGGTAAGTAGGTATATAAACTCTTTCTTTAACTGCCTAAATTTTCGGATTTATTTTTGTATCCTTGATCACAGGCTTTCTATAATTATACAAAAATGAATGCGCTAAACTACACATAGAATCTGTATAAACTTACAAAATTGAGATCAATAAAAAGATTGCATCTAAATTAAAATGTAGTCGTAAAAGTAGTTTGCATTTGGCTAAGGTGTAAAATTAAAAACTTGTATATTCTATTAAAGTATTTGAAATGTCTTTTTTGAAGTTTTTATAAAAACAGCATGACACAATTTGTTTATTTATCTGTATGAGCAAGTGTATGTATGCATGGAAGCATATGTGTGTGAAGTAGTTGGCATGAATATGGAGGTAGTGTTTAAATTCTATTTGTATGTATACCCATAAAACGCATATTTATATATTTATATATTATAGTGGTTTTAAAGGATTAAAAATAAATACAAAAGAAATAATTTCAAAACACCCTGTAGAAAGGAACAAACAGAAATTACGTGCAAAATTTATATTAATTAATTCAATTTTTAAGTAACTGGTATTAATCAAATTGTACAAATAATAATTAAAAATTTAATAGCTTTGCAAAGAATTAAATGGCAGAAGTCAATGCCATGCTTTTATTAATTTAATTGGAGTTAATTGAACAATTATTGATATATAATAAGCATAAAAGCCTGTAAAAACCCAAGGTGAAACGCGTTGCTAACAAACGGATATATTAGGAGGGTTGAAATACCATGAAACGAAGCGCGGAGAATTGTATTTAAAACGTTCGTTACGATCAAACACCTGCAAACTTTTAAATGTCAAGTTCTAATAAATTTGAGTAGATAAACATGCAGACGCTACGTATATTGGAAACGGTTGAATGTTTTAGCATGAAATACTAAACAGGGGTTATTTAAAGTCACGTCGCCAGTCCACGTGTGTTTAGACAGTAGATAGTCACGAATATCGATTTTGTACCCCTCAGACCAGGGTAGAAAGAGACAGAGAAAATGCATAAGTAAGAGACACTAATAGGATAGGAGAGATTTGTGAAGCGTCATTAAGTCTACGATTGGTCGATAGGTTAGTTTGGTTTGAAACAAGCACGAGGATAGTGGAGCGTGATCTTCTTGAAATTTTATAACGAGGTATTGAAATTCGCGGAGTTGAAAATGGAGTTGAGTGCAAAATTGCGAGAATGTGTGGTGTTAACAGGGGATTTCGCGTTAAGCAGGTATGGAGAGGTCACAGTCGGAGTGTATAAATGCTTTTAGAGAACGTGGTGAGGGCCCTTAAGTTTTCGATCGCTCCAAACAACGTATCTAAGTATCACGAGTTGTAAGTATTACTAAATCAGTTAAATTATATTACAAGGTGGTAGTCTCTTAATTAAATACGCGGTTAAGTGTGCCGAAATTACATTTTAATAGAGATATCATCTATAATTATAATCATCTCGTGGCGGGACATTAAGTAACGTGGTTTGAAGCATCTAATTAATGAAGAAATAATTTTAAATGAAATTTAGAATTGGTTACACCGGGGAGGCCGCGTTTGCAGTTCAATTTAGATGGAGTTTTTCTAGTAACAGCTAGAAACGACCTGCAGAACGGACAGAAGAAATAGATGGCATCATCCTCAGAGCAGAGATCTACTATAAAATTCCAGGTAACGATTTGAATTGTGACTTTATAAACTGTGAATATTGGGAGAACGTATGAGTGAAATTCCAAGGTAGAGTGTATTATTTACGTATTGAACTTAATACGCATAAAAACTTTATCATGGTATTTAACTAGAAAGTTGAAAGTGTCTATAAAGCTTTTAAATGTTCCATCAGAACGTGCAATTTTTGTGAAGAGTACATGGCTTTGCTTTATTATTTGTTTTGAAAGTATGCAAATGCATAATTAGCTGGGTTATTCTGAGCTCACCCTACCCCAGAGTTTAGTTAAGAGTAAAATGAATAAATAAATTATAAAGAAGGAATTTTAGAGAAGGTATTATTCAAGGACCATTTACTCCAGGTGCCATTTATGTGTTTATTTTATTTTAAATTAAAATACTGGACATTATAAAATAAGGTTTTTCTGAAGTGTAACGTGATAAGTGGAATATGGACTATATTGCATTTCATTTGTAAATAGTTATAAATAAAAGCTTGTATGTTGGTTGTATTTGAGGTTTTATTGCTAGTGTGTGTATGATTGAGAATATGCGAGTGAATCTAGATACCCAAGAGGAGATCCGAATGAGCTAGCCGGAAGCAGTTGAAGAAGGCCGTTCAACCGAGGAAGAGAGGAAAACGGGTAAGGATAATTTTTTTGAATTAGTTAATTTTTGAAAATTTGTTTATTGTCGAATTTGAAAAGTGTATAAAATTTTCGGAAATAATTTATGGTTGGTAAACATCTTACCCGAGTTCCACGGCATAATTTTGACGCCCACTTCAGGAGCTGAGGCGATTCGTATAATGATACACAGCAATGTATATATATATATATATATATATATATATATATATATATATATATTATTCAGGAATACTTTGTTACATGTAAATTTGATACTAGTGACCCTCAAACATAACAGAAACAATTTTTCCAGCTAGCTTTAATGACGATGGGGTAAATTCTATGAAAGCAATAAGAATTCTTTCAAGCCTATACACTTTTAACACCTGCACTCTACCTGGAAGAAAGTCAATTTATGCAATGTTGAGCGACTACTTACCTAATGCTGTCGTCTTTGGGCCTTAAATGGATGATGAGTAATCTATAAGACAACTAAAGGATTATTATTTTTTATTCTACAGGCTAATTGACTCTGTTCACATACACGTTTCTGCAACGCTAATCTAAACATATAAAGAAAGAAAACAGCAAGATTGGACAATATTTATTACTAAATTCGACTGCTTAATGTATTTTCACAAACATTTAATTTATATAGACATTAAACGTATTTATTTAACAATCGATCAAATAATTTATTTCATAATAATTGAGGATTCATACTCAAACTTAAATTAAACTCCCTGCTGGTTCGTACAGCTTACATACCTAATGCTTCCATATATTACCACAAATTACAAGACTCCTCTAGATTCTTCACTGTTGCATGTTTATTAATGGTTCTTTAAATACTCCTTTGTGGCTATCAATCATACCATTGTTCGTCTTTAAGATTTCTCTCATTCAATTTAGATGTTCTACAATCTTGTTATAATCGACTACAGTATAACACACCCAATTTTTTTAATAATTGCTGCTCATTCATATGATACCTGTAATATATCAAGCACAAAATCATCCCCTCTGTTAAACTATAAATCGACTAAAAAATTGACAGTATACTTTGATCCAAAATTCTATACTATAGTATCCACTGGTGTAAAAAGTATATCTAATATTAACACTTAAAAAAATTGATTAAAGAGCATGTTGCAGAATATTCAGATAACTATTTGCGCACACTACGTTGTTATGCGTAAAATAAACGTTACATTAATCAATTTTGATTAAATCTGAAAGACTCCCGTAACAATGTATGGGTGCGTCGATTAACTGCGGTGATAAGTGGATGGAAAAATTATAAAGGAAAAGAGAAAAATTTGAAATAAAAATAATAAATAAAATGGCTAAAATATAAAATACTACTTTCCACAATCTCGCTTACCCCGAGATGCTTTATCCATTTGTCAAAATCGAGGGGTGCCAAACCGTTGGTCATGGTAATTTCTTTTGATGTTATTTCTATACGGAAGACGGTTTTTCCACATAAAACTCTCTTGCTTTGGTATCCTAAAGTTGATCGCAATTCAGAAAATTTCTCAATATATACTGCTCCTTCCAAATAAGACTATCACTGGGGTAGCTGGATATCTTTAACAATTTGCTGTCTTTACCTATTTCTTAAATAAATTGAAATCAAATCAACCTAAACTTAAAATTTTATTAACATAAAAACAATTTCAGTACACATACAGATATACTTTCCTAGAAACAAATTTTTCATATTTAAGGATAAGACATTCATAAATCTCCAATTATTGAAAACGGCATTCACAAAAAAAACAAAAAGTTAAATCTCAATTTTTTCTGTATCTTTTCATTGTCCATTCCAAAATTACTAAATTGAAGCTTAACTTGCCCTAAATTTCACTAATAAATCGGGCATTTGAAATCATTAATTCGTTCAACCAAATAATTATTTTCACTTAATGTCTTATTGCCAAAATACACACAACATTAAAAAATCCATATTATTGCTTTTTAAAATGTTACATACAAGTTCATAATAGTACTAACTTTCTAATGGCAGAATTTTCAACAACCACCAGTAATGTTCCTCCCAATATTTCTTACATATTCAAACGCAGCAACTCCTGACTAAACACACAACAAAGTTCCAATTGAATGAAGAGATTACTCATCAGGCCCTATTCCTTTGTTTCCAAACGATTCTTATGACAATATATATGCATGCTCACATTTATGAAACTAACCTGCCGCCCTTTAGAAATGCAATGCTTTTTTGGAACTCTGTACATTCATCCTTACTTTCTTAATTCACATATAAAACTAACATTTCAACACCCCATCCCATAATCACATCTGTGCTCGTCTATTCACGTGTCTCTCTACGTGTTGATATTCACTTATTACCAGTTCCCAGAAAGCTAACTCATTCTCAGTCAGATGTAATTATTGTCCATTAATTACTCTTCTACTTCGTATGTTGTTGGTTTTCCAGGTTGTTGCACAATCTTGGCATGGAGTTTTTGACAAATGATATGCAGGAAGTATGTATTATCATGTAATTTATGTAGGTTTTTATTTTCTTTCCTGGTCTAAAGCCATCTAAAATGCACACATTGTAATCTATTATATGGAAACGATTAACGCATCTCTGCAACCCTACACTATGTATTCTCATTGCATAGCGACTGGTTTTTTACATTGTATTAAAGTATATGTGGTTTTCTTTTGTGGTAATTATAACTATGTCTATTAAAAATTGTCATATTGCACATTTAATAAACTAAAATTTCTAAAGTTCATATTTAAGATGCATCTATTGAATAAATTTACTTAATAATCCTAAAAGCTTTCTTAAAAACATGATATGCTTCCACTATGAAATTTTACAATTATAATAGGTTTTCTTCTTAATCTTCTTTGGGGATTAAACCACTCATAGTTTTTAAAATTATCTTTATTAACGTTTCGATCCATAACCTAGGATCGTTTTCAAAATAATAAAAACTTAAAGTTTGACATTTATGACATAAATTGAAGGTGACTTTGATTTATTGTTGTTTGAAATATTTGGTTTGAGTACATTAAGCAAAAATTTTTAAAGTTTAAATGAATAATTGCCTTCAATTTGTGTTACGACCTGGGACCGACTTTTTTTGGTAGCCAATACGCTTAACGTGAAATCAGCTGATTAATTGTTATTGTAAAAATTCAATAACTTGGGAATTGGAAAACATTTTTTGACATGTTTCTATTTATACAAAATTATTTAGAGTGCTTTAATAATACGTTGTCCGTTTTAAATTACTTTTTCCCTCTTTCTAAAAAAGTCGGTCCCAGGCCGTAACACAAATTGAAGGCAATTATTCATTTAAACTTTAAAAATTTTTGCTTAATGTACTCAAACCAAATATTTCAAACAACAATAAATCAAAGTCACCTTCAATTTATGTCATAAATGTCAAAGTTGAAGTTTTTATTATTTTGAAAACGATCCTAGGTTATGGATCGAAACGTTAATAAAGATAATTTTAAAAACTGAGTGGTTTAATCCCCAAAGAAGATTAAGAAGAATACTAAACAAACCACAACAAACATACAGGGAGTATTTATAATTGGTTTGTTCACACTTTCGTGGTTTAAAATAATATAAACCTTGAGTTAAAATATGTATCTAACAGAAATAAAATGATTATATTTGTGGTTTCAACTTTATGATTCAAATAAAATATAGATTCGATTGCATGTGTTGTTTTTGAACACTATTATCCATGAAATTAGAATTATACAGGGTGCTTCAATAACAAGTTTGTACATTCAAGATTAAATTTGTTTTCTTTCACCTCTAATTTATTGTTAACGTAGTGGAGCAATGTGTTACACGTCCCTAACTACATCAGTGTTGGTAGTTGAAGTCGAAAATCCATGGTCAACCATGTGGACCTTCATTTATTATTCCATAATCAATGGGATGTTTACGACAAACCTCTTCGTTAACCCCACATCTGTTTATGTTGACGACCTGTAATTAAATTACTTAGTTGTGGTGGTTGTCTAGCAATGTCATTATCCCCATTTTTTTACGTTTCCGAGGGGTAAACGTAACATGTCAAAAATTCATGCATCATTTTTATTTTTGTTAACAACAATCATGTCTGGTTAACAATTTAATACCTGTGAGTTTCATTAACTCCTATTTTGTGTTCTGTTTAACAACATTGTAAAAACTGAATTTTTTATTGCATCTGTTATAGCATTCTGTGTGGAGAAGAAACAAAAGTAAAGTAAGCAGGAAAATAGTCCGCATCAAATACCGCAACAAAAAAGGAATCCAAAGAATGTCGTGCTAGTTAGAAATTCACAGAGTGGTGTGGGTCAACCAGAAAAGAAGACCTCAAGAAAGAACACCTTTAATTAATAAAAAACAAGTTACAAAACAAGGAAAACCAACCCGCGGAAAAAAAACATTTACTCAACATATCGCAGAGAATTTATTCAGTACTGATTTACCTCACACTAATGTTTACCCTCAAACCTAATATTTACATAAAACAAAATTAATTACAAAAATATATAGTGGATTGTATAAGTCCCTTGTTTAACCCAATTTTAAAATACCTTATATTCACATACAACAATTAAAAAATATATCTATATATACTTACTTAGTGTTCACAAGCATTCCTTAAAAGTAATAGTAGTAGATAACAGTAATACAGAAAAACCATATACTGGCCGAAATGCATTTCGCAGCAGCAGTGTAGAATTTGATAATAACGTTGCACCTAAACAATAACTCTAAATTTTATATAGAAAATCTTATGGACAGTCAATGTTAATCTTATTTCATCATTAATTTTCAAACCATAAAAGCTGTCACCAATAGTATATTTACAGCATTAAACCAAAACAATTAAGACTTGTTTCTACAAAATTTTGTTTATTTCAATATTACTTGAAAACAATAACATTCTGTATATCTCCAAACTACATTATTAATAGAAACCTGAATACGTAAAATTTATCATGCAATGAGCAAATGTAAACAACCTATTTGCACAGGTTTATTGGAAGCACTGAAATATTTTGATCGCAATAAAGTACATTTATAAATTAAATTATAAATATTTATGGCTCCGAGTTGACACCGTGTCATCTTATAAACCAAGGTTATAAGATGACACGGTTCCAACCAGGAACCATACATATTTATAGTGACTCCGGCCGTGAAAGCCTCCGACATTATAAATTACAGTAAATTATAAACAAGACATATATAAAATCCACCATGCAAGCTGATATAAAACCAAAATATCAATACACAGAAGAAAAAAATCTAATATACCACCTATACATTGGTGAAAGACGATCCACCAAATACACCTTCCGGGGCTTCGTACTTCATGGAGTCGAGAGCTTCAAAATCCTACAGCACAGCCCATGTCCAAGACATTCAGCAAAACAAATAGCATCGCTTCTCCCATATGTCGTTCAAATTCTAGCATCTGCGGCGAAACCATGGTCGATGATGAGTACAGGGATGGATCTAAAATTTGTAGTTGCAGGAAAAACAATCAAACAGTCTGTGATGATTATATTATTGGGCAATTTGTATATAGCGAACCTCACATTCATTCACAATCTGGTCAACTATATTTAAACCGGTATTAGAATACATCAAAATAATTGTTTGTAAAAATTGTAGAAGTTCAATACTGTATTTTTAAAATTTTCGTGATCAAACAGCTAAATTAAACACAATGCAGAAATGTACAAAGATGTACTGTCCAATACTGTATATGTATGTATACAAACCAATACAAAGTGCATTTAAAGTATATTTTTAATATTTGGAATATAGTGAGCTGCATTACTTGTATTACAGACAACAATAACCCGGATCGTTAACATTAGAAAACTTAGAACAAACTACCACACTATATTACATATAACAAAACTCATTTTTACAACGGAAAGCAATTCTTTTCCGTTCAAGCAAGGAACACAGGTACAATCATAATAATAAAGCAATCAAATCACAACTTATCTCGAAAACATCTATTTGTAGATAATTTATCTTCCTTCATCCAAAATGTGTTAAATGTTCACTTCTAGATTTTAGAATTGTCTAGTTAAAAGTATAACAGTTCTGAATTGTAAACAAGAAAATGAAGAATTATTTAAATTTAGATTGCCAGTACAATCTGTGGAGGTACGGCAAGAAAATGAATCCAATAGTCCCATTTTTTTGTGAACTTGTGTCACTGTTCACTAAAAACATTCCACAAATTGTATTTTTTCCTTATTAAAAGAAACAACATATTTGTAATTTTACACAAAGGAAACTGTTTATTAAAAAGAATTATCCACGATACATGCCGTACAACCAACTTGTTTTCATTTTCACCAACGGAACTACAATCGATAATGGAAAAACCCTATTAACATCTACTAAGCAGAACCGGTTGTAACGCTCTAACAACATGAATATACATAAAACTCATGAAATGATGAACAACGCGAAAGTTGCCTAACTTTCAGCAAAAAACTATAGAAAATGTAACATACCAATTAATAGTTTATATTAGATATGGAGTAACAATAAGCGAACCCGAAATAACCTTGTAGAAAACACGTACATAACATCATTGTAATATTTCTGAAAACAAATGTTACTTGCTAGTCGAATACCACCTTTTCAATGATATATCAAAATAAAATTAATTGAAGCATTTTTAAACTGCAACTAAATATTTTAATAAAATTCTACAGAGTGATAAATAAGCAAGCAATTGTTTAGAATTGAGAAGGTGATAAATATTATTAATAAATACTCAAATGCAGGAACTGCATGTAACACGTCTTACATACTATGTAAATGATATCTATAATCAAGTTGGTGTATCATTAAATGGAATATTTTAATGAACGATATACAAAAACTTACTTAATATTTTATGAGAAATGTATTGAAACCAGTTTTCCTTTTTGGTTGCTTTTAAAATAATTAATGAATACGAGTTTCATTTTAATATGTATTGTACAGAAATAAAACAATGCTTTTGATACTAAGTTTATGATTTTTATAGAACCTCTATTTATTGCAATAGCTTATTAAACACATACTGAAATCAAAATTATTTAGAGTGCTTTAATAATACGTTGTCCGTTTTAAATTACTTTTTCCCTCTTTCTCATTTGATTTTTATTTACCGTAATTCCCAAATGTTACAAACTATAACATAAGGAAGCAATGATATGTTTAGGAGGTAATGTCAGATTATGATGCACTTTATCACATACTAAGTAACTTGATACAATATAGCAATATCTGAAAAGAACAGTTCTGAGGATACAAGATGTGTGTTGGTTTGATACAATATCAAAATGAGTCACTAAAAATTTAATTTCAAAGCAATATACAAATCGACAAATTTCTTATAAATAAATATATTAAAATTAATAACAAAATATTAAAACTATTGCAGTTTTAATAAGAAAAACTACCCTGTTGGCTATATTATAATAAATAGGCACAATTTAACATTATTAAGTAACACAAAATATTACTACATAAAACAAGGATTGACTACTGCATATTGAGTAATAAATAAAACCTACAGTAATCCCAAGTAGGTGCAACAAATTATTGTAAATTTTCCTACAATTTCACAATCGTTCGTATACATTATTTAAATAGTACCATAATTAGGCAATATATAATATATGCATTATTTTATAATTACTTTCACTAAACACGCGGAAAAGACCCCAAATACTCCTAATTTGCATTGCAAGTTGTGCTTAAAATAATAAGCGTTACTATGTGATTTATATAAATTACCTAGAACAAATATATTGAAGTACAATATGTATAACGGGTTCAAAGTTTAACAAAAACCTTCACAAGGCCATTTAAAAAGTTCAAATTTTATCACTAGGTGACAATTTTAAGCAGCAGCCATACAAGTTGTATAGAACATAAGTATGATTAAACTGTTTAATATAGATTCAACCAACAATACTGTGTTAGACAATTGCACTTCATGTAATACCCTATTTAATATATCAAACTGTATAACATGCATATATACACATACAATAATTAATCCTAGTATTTGTTATAAAAACTTCAAAAATTTACCTACACACAATAATTAATTTAATTAATACAATAATTTACTAGCTTCTACGTAACAAAAGCTACACTTAAGTTTTTTGAAAATTTAAGTGTAATGAGCAACAATATACCACCATTGAGTTTGGAATTCGGTTCGATCAACAATTTTAATTTTTACAATAAGTTTAAACTCAACAAACTAATCGCTTCAGTAAACCATACTTTTTAAGTTATAGAACACAAAAAATTGTAGATAGCAACCATTATCTAAAAACTCATAGCTATCCAAATTGTTTTGTTATTGGCATCTAATTTCTAATAAAATTTATAAACTTTCATATAAATTCTCCAGTTTCATAAACATTAACATATATTAATAATAATCCCAATAGCGTTAAAATCTAAAATAAGAACAAACTTAGATTACATTCGAGCTCCTTTATGACAATTGGTTTTGATAATTTTTATCTCCTTGGAGTCGAGTTAAAACATTTAATTATTCAATGCATCGATTTAGTATAAACTATATCCTTAAAATCTTGGTGCAGTATTTTTACATAGTATTTCGTGTTGAAAATACTAAAAAGAATAAGTGACATGCATTTGAAGAACAGTATAAAAATATAATCGTAAAGTATAAGCGCAAGATTAATTGTATTATGAAATCAGTAAAAACGTATGCAAAACTTTTTAAACTTCCATAAGACCAGAATAGCAGAAGTAATGCTCATGAAGAGGTTTTTAAAAATATTGTTTTTCTTACATATAAATGACAATTCAAAAATGCCAAAAAGAAACGATAAATTAAATAAGATAACACCCTTGATGAAAATATTAAATAAGAATTTCTTAGCGGCTTTCAATCCTGGAAGAAGTTTATCAGTGGATGAAAGTATGGTTGCATTCAAAGGCAGAACTAGCCTGAAGCAATATATGCCGTTAAAACCAATAAAGAGAGAAAGTCTGGTCTATTTCTTAAGCTAAGATGGGATACCTTCTGTAATTTTCCATATATGAGGGGAAAAAGGACAATGAGGAAGAGGGACCTCTAGCTGAGCGAGTTGTTCTCCAACATACAAAATTATTCCAAGAAAAAATTATTGCATCTTCTTCGACAACTGCTGAACAAACTCCTGGAAAGATCTTTATAGGGGTGTGGAACTATTCGTACGAATAGAAAGAATTTCCCGCAAATCGTCCTTGCTAATGATGTGTTCGGCTTCTGGACAATGTGATTCTGTAAATTGTCGTGATATTTCAGTTGCAAAGTGTAGAAATAAGAGAAAGAAATGCATAGTTGTTGCAAGTACAATGCACAATATACTGAAGCTGAGACAGTTTTGCATCTGAACAAAGATTTTGAAAGGATTTCAGCAGTGTCCCTTATCAATAGCTGATTAAAATAAAAATATAAAGGTATGGATATGTTCGTAATAATGGCGATTGAAACTTTCTATCATTTCCTTGAATGTGCTATCTATCATCAATGCATATATATTACACAAAACTGCATCGACAAAGATAAACCAATAACCGAAATATCATATTTCAATCAGAAGTATATTAGTGAATAAACTTTTGGGCAAATATTCTGACCACAAACAGATGGCCTCATAGTTGATCACAGGAAAGAACAAGATTAAGAAGACAGATGGATGTACAATCACTGTTGAAAATACGACCAGACTGTTAAATGTTGAAGATCATTTACCTAAGTCGATTACTTCTCGCAGGTATGCTAAAATACGATACAGAAAAACTGAAAAGCTCAAGTGTGCAATGTTTTATGTGCATGGTTGCCCTGTATATAGGATGTTTCGTGCGTTTTTATAACCAAGACGTGCAGTAAAGTTGTTAGTGCTAGAGGGATACTGGTTGAAAAAAAGCAACTAGAAAATACCAAGTAAAATTTTCAGTTTTTTTTTTGTAAAATTCACAATGTTTATCTTTTTTGTATATCAAACAAACATACTTTTGCAACTTTTGCAACAAAGATTGCCTGTAAGTAATAAATCTAATAAATATTAAAACTGGTAGTATATCGATACTGCTTTAAAAATATAAACAGAACTTAAAATGTCAACAGTATTCAATTTTATATTTTGTACAAGTTGACAGGTTTTAAGTGTTAATTAAAAACACAAAAGGAAAAGTCTATTATTTTCTGCCTTAGATATTTCCGAGATGTTATTTAAGCTGTCAAATGTTAAAGTTCTTTTAAAAGGACAATTGATATATTTATTCATGAATATTTTAATTTTGAGTTGTCTTTGTTCAAGCTAAATGCGTGGATTTTTAACTTCTTTTTTCGAATATCAGAAATCATAAGATATATTGTAATTTACATTTTTAATAGAAGATTAATGTTATTTTTTTCTTTTAGGTACTTTACTCTTCACGAATTACTAACCAGTTTAGAGGAAGGAGCCGGAATGACTACTAATTAACTAACAGTACCAGAGCTACCAACAAGAAAGTGAATATAACTTAGATGTCTTGTACAAATGCCTGCGTTGATCTACTCAACGAAGATTCAGACGAAGAAGTTTTGCCAAGCAGCTAGCTTAGAGAGGAGACTGAAATCCGTAATTTTAATCATGACAATAATAGCGATGATAATGTACCACTATCCAGTGTACAGTTAGGATATAAAAAAATCAAAAACTATCACTGAAGCAGTAAAGACACGAAATACAATTGAATTCAATTGCTAGTGCTTCAAAGCAAAATAATTTGTCACCGGTGGAAATGTTTCTCAATGTGTTTAACGATGAGATAGTTGGTTTGTTTGTTAAATAACGAATTTCTATGGTGCCAAGAAAAACAAAAGAGAAGATGTGACAGGCGAAGAAATAAGAATCTTCGCAATTTTACTTCTCGGTGGCTATGTGTCTCTACCCAGGAGGAGACTGTATAGAGAAGGTACCGAAAATACCCATAACGAAGTTGTTTGAAGAGATAGATTTTAATTTATAATATAAAATCTTCATTGCTGTGACAATGGTGCCCTGCATAAAACTGACAAATTTGCCAAAAAAATTCTTAGTTTGCTATTCCGGCGGAACATTATAGTATTGACGAATGTATGGTGCCATATTTTGGAAAATGGTTGCAAGCAGTGTATTCTCAACAAACCAGAAAGATTTGGGTTCAAAGTTTGGAGGGGTTGAACCAGCGATGGCTATGCAAACTGGATAGAACCATATCAGCGATCCAAATCCTTTATCAAGGATACTTATCTAGATTTTGATTTAGGTCCATCGGTTGTATTAGAATATGCTGATATAACATTTCAGTTGTGGATTATCTTTACCACCTTTTCTTCGACAAAATTTTAAACCACTATCCTCCGGCTGGAATCACCATCACTAAAAGGTTTATAAGTGACAGGAACCATTCTGGAAAATTGGGCTGGTAAGTGCCGAATTGGCAATAAGGCAGAGGTTAAAAAAACGATAAAAGATTTTACGAATACCAATCACTAAAAATTAAGAATATATACTGGATAGAACCATATCAGGAATCCAAATCCTTTATCAAGGATACTCATCAAGATTTTGATTTAGGTCCATCGGTTGTATTATAATATGCTGATATGACATGTTCAGTTGTGGATTATCCTCACCATCTTTTCTTCGACAAAATTTTTCACCACTATTTCCCGGATGGAAGCACCATCACGAAAAGGTTTATGTGTGACAGGAACCATTCTTGAAAATTGGGCTGGTAGTGCCAAATTGGCAATAAGGCAGAGGTTAAAAAGAACGATAAAAGATTATACGAATACCAATCAATAAAAGATAAGAATATTTGTAGCAAGATGCTATGACAATAATAAGTATTGCTTCAAACACTATTTCATTTAATCCTGTGCAGATTGTGTCAAGATACAGCAGAAAGGAAAGAAAAAATTAATGTTAAACAGTCTATAAATATTTATAAGTACAACAAAAATATGGGTGGTGATCGTTGTGACCAGAATATCAACCTTTATAGGACTAACATCCGAGGCAAAAACGGTATTTTTGCTTGATTGGATTCAGTTTATAATTTCTAGAGCAAAATGTGTGACTGTTGCATAAAAGGCAAGAAGGAAAACTAGATCATCTCACTTTTAGAAGAAGAATAACCTTTTCTATCTTGGAAAAATCTGAGAGCAGAAAAAGAGAAAGGCCATAAGCCTTCGAAAACATAAGACACACCATAACCAGTTGCATCATTTAGCACGTCAACAGGAAAACCATATATGTGCAATGTAAAGTTGCACTAAATATTGTTTTGCATCATATCACACACTAAAATTTTTTAATTATAAAGCAAATGTTGGCATTTTATTATTCATTTATTGTATTTACTATTCAGTCCTTTCAAGTAATATCTTTTGTGCATGCGCTTACAAAAAACTATTTTTACACTGATGTTCCTAATGCTTTTTTAAAAACAACACCTAAAATAAAGCACTTTCCAAAGTAATTAAGCAAATCTTTTTTTTTCTTCTTATTTATCAATTTTAAGTAAAGAGTATAACATATGAACTAAAATTGACGATAAAAAATAATTCAGGTACATTTAGGTTTAGATGGTGTGACATCTCAATTTAGTATGTCATTAATCAAAAATACCTTCACAGTATTTGCACTGTGATTTCCAACGTTTTTAGAAAATTACAAGCATCTGGGGACAGGTGAATGCCAAAGAACAACTTTGTTTAATTATTATCAATTTTTTTGTCAAATTGTTACATATAATAAATGTGGTATATTATCTTTTAACTATAGTTTAAGAATGAAGACAAATAAAAATGGAATACAAGTATCAACAAAAATAGACACACAAAACAAAATTTCGATAAGTTCTAAATATGCATCCAATTATGCATTTTGTTACACTTGCTCCCATATTAATGTTGTATATTCTGCTATTATTTTGCGTATTCGAGTGTACCCATTCTGATATATTTCATACACTTTCATTTCTCGGAAAGAATTTCTCTTGTGATAATAAAATGATTCTAGAAAAAATAATGTGGTCATGTTTACTTAAATCACATAGTCAGTGAAGCCGTGTTTACAAATTGACATTGATCACTTCAGGACATCTTTTCTTTAATAGTGACAAATACTATAAAAGATCTCAGAAACAAAAGAAAGGAAATGCACAAACTTCTAACAAATGAGGCTAATTGATTAATATTCTAAAACGGTGAATCATTATTTAAAAATGAAATACTTACTATTGACATAGATTTTGAAAAATAACCAATATATTATTCTGAAAGCCAGCAGAAAATTGGTGCTATATTGTCTTATAGCATTTATATCCAAAGTCTTTATGCTGAAAAAATGTCCCAATGAAAATATCACATAGTTCATTATCACACCTGTACAAATTTCAGGTGAAAGTATAAGGCATTCAACGAACTGCACAAACAGATTGCAATGTAAATAACAATATGCTTTTGACTTAAAAAATTTTCTAAAGACATCTGCAACACAGAGTTTTTGATTATTATTATAATTTTTATCTCCAGCAATTTGATCCAAGTGTGTGAGATTTTGAAAAGTAAAAGTAAAATGATTTATATATATATAAGCAAATAATTCCGATTATAGAAATCTAACTACCAGCCACCAATTACCTGTAACATAAAAGAAACATGCAGGCCATATTTATATCGTGAGGTGATAGGAAGCAATGAATTCAATGTTAAATATTTATCCGGAAAACTGCAACCTTCTTAGACCATGCTTTTTAAACATTGTCAAATAGGAAGCAAGAGAAAATCTATGAATCTCACAACAATTATTGAAACATTAAGCCTGAAAGAAAATTTTCTAATGCTCATAGATTGCAAAACAAAACACTACTCTGAGCATGAGAACTTATTTTAAAAATGATGTGTACATTTGAAATATTTTTAATTTTGTTATATTACTTACAAGTAATTTGGTATGTTACATACCAATTACATAAATTAACGGAATTATTATTTTGTTTAGCTTTAAAATAGAATTATTAACGGCAATAACTTCAACACTAATAAATTAGTTTTCTCCATCCAAATTTGAGATTAAAATTATAATCAAATAAAAGATACAAGTTCTTTAATTGTGGAATGATAAATATCATTTCAAAATTACAGATACTTAAAGATTGTTTATTCAAAGACAAATCTTTATCGTTTGCTGCAGAAGTATGTTCAAACACTATTCTACATGTTTTGAAATAAACTCAAGAATAAAAAACAAACTGCTAATAAATAAAGTAATTATTACTACAACTTGTAAGCTATTTGAAATAAACTCAATTCCACTATAAATATAACCGAAATGAATAATTATTTTAGAACTTTCTCTTATCATAGCTTTACAATAATGTTTAGTGATAGTTTCGATTTCAAAAGTAAGAAATACATAACATTCCATATAAACTAACAAATATGCAAAACAATGTCACATAAGATTCAGTTAACAGAAAGATGCAACACTACTGTGTATCAGCTCCAATACTACTAACGAAAGATCTCTATCTATAAATATAGGTTCAAACATATTCTTAAAAAGTAATTAACTATACACAAAAGACTGTTCCACAATTTTTGTAAAGGGATAATGCAAACAAAAACAAGCAATGACCGACAGATCAATCCTCTATATTACTATTATTTATACAATGGATACTTTTAAAGTGAAGGAATGGATAATTTTGTAACGAGTGCGGAGCAATCCAATTAGTAACCAATGGTTGAACATCAGTAATGTTAATATTTAGCAGAGGCGAAAGCCCAGAAGTTCAATTCCACCTTGAGAGTAAATAAACTCCAAGAAATTTTCCAAATGCATCCAAGCAGTATAAAAATGTTTATGCCTAATAACAGAATTCCACAATAGCCCTGCAAAAGAAACAAACTTTTCCTAAGCAACTGTTATACACCTAGGAGCAATATCGATAGATCGATCATGATTACGCATTCCCACTTCAACTTAGTACATCAGAACTTGGAACCCAGAACAAATATCAACAAAAAAATCTAGTTTTATTTACTTCTTTAAACAGCATTTATCATCAATCCAAAGGATGTCATTTCAAGGTCTACTATGATGACATCAATTTTAATTTTCAAAAGCATTAGTGTAATTTCTAAACAATAAAAATATAATATACTCAAAATATCACAAACCTTTAGTGATCCATGCAGTGACAAGTGTTTCCTTTAACTGAGTATAATTATTTTTACTTTGACTAACACTAACTTTTAGAGATTACAATATGCTGGTTAACAGTATTCACTCGTTCGTGAATTCCTTTAAAAACAATTTTCCCATGCCAGTGACATTTAAAATTTTTAAATAGTTCTTGATGCAAATTGTTTTTATTGTGTCTTGTAGCTCTTTAGCTACTGCATATCATAAGCTGGACGAACATAATGTTATAATGTTAAATCAGCCATTTTCAGTCACCCACATTTCTGTCTATATAGTTTCATTATGATTAGTTTCTAACCATATTGAATAAAACTATGCTGTTGTCTACAACTATATAATTAAGTCCTTCTCACCTGGAGTAGGGATGTACACTAAAATTCTTTTTCAATAAAATACTCCTTTGTGGTTCGGCCTAGAGCGAAAAGGCCATAAACACAATTGTATGTTAAGTTTAAGTTAGGCTTCTCCAAGTTATGATTGCTATGTTTATTCATTACTTTATTGATGCTTTTACTTCGTTATTTTCCTTATATTTCAATATAACTATTAAAAAACTTCTTAATTTTTAAATTTGAATCTTATTCAAATACTGGCATCATTTTCATTTGATATATTTATGAAAGTTAATTAGCCCACTGTTACGTAAAACTAAAATTTTATAAACCACAATAATTTTACGGGTTTCCATACCTTACATAGCTCAAATTTATGTCTAAAATACCTTGTGCATTCGTAAATTCAACTCCATCGTCTAAACAAATGTTCTACAATGATGATAGTTTACTTATAAAAAAGACTAATTCCTGGTTCATAACACAGCAAACATTACTGCAATACAAAAGGAAATAGTTTGATTAAGGTATGCAAAAAATATGTGCCACAAAACATTATACAACTAATATTTTCATCAATGGCACAAATAGAAATCAAAAGGATATGAAGTCTTATCTCACATCAAGAAAAATATAAAATGCACTTGAAAGAAATTTTGTACTTGTTCCCACCGAAATCAAAATTTCCTAACTATGTATCAGAACCCTTCAATCGACAAGCGCAACTGATTATCTGTTCCAAGAATTAGTTACCATTTACGGAACAAGTTGTGATATCCCAACTGTGAATCAAAGTTAACCAAGTAATTTACTTATAAGATTCGTGGTCTTTACACACAAGCTGATTAAGAAAATCTTGGCTTAATATTTCAAAACCTTTAAATCATTACTTTCACTTTTTAGTAACTCGATATAGATAAAACATACTTTTTGAGGAAAATTTTTTCAAAACTACTACCGGTTCACAAATTTTTTAAACCCACAAATAATGCTGTTCATAATATTAAAATACATGGATTACTCTAACAAAGAAAAATATAAAGTAGATTTGTTCTCCTCAGTCACAAATAATTGATTTCACAAGCTAAATAAAAATGGAACAAACCCAATTCCAACCTTACCTGGATTCATTACACCTATTATAAAATCTATAAATTATATTTACTATTTGTATATAAAAACAGTCATTACACTAAAGAGTTGCTTACTTACGCTAAATTATAATTATCCTAATAGTAGTTGAAAAATATCACAAATTGATGCAATTTATTTCTACAGAGTAGTTCTTTTGTTAATGACATTTAGGTAAGTACGTCCACTACTGTAAAAAAAGAATACTGTTAGTATATAATTGTATCTTAAAAGCTCAAGACAAATTGTGCTATTTTAATTGTTAAAACTAAAAAAACATAAAAATTTGATATTTTCAATGTTCTGACTCCAACTGCATCATGAACATAGTACCCAATGATTGAACTTTTGGAACAAATAACCAAATAAATAGCTTATATATTCTTTATATAAAAATCAAATATATTGGCAAAAATATGTTGTTCAATACTATGATCGGTAACTTTAAAAAACAGATACAGACAAACCAATAATGAAGAAATTGTCAAAAGTAACTGGCTATGTATCATAATGATATGCAAACACACAACAGCCATAAAAAAATTAACACAAACCAGTTTACTAGATTAGTTAAACTTATCAACTTATGTACATTTAACTTTCACGATGCTAACAAGGTGTATTATCAATCAGAAATGTGGCGTATGATAGTTAACTTATAGGAAAGTTTCCATACAATTACCATTGAATAGCAGAACAATTTCAAAAGGACAAAAAAATGTAATGTTCTACAAATATTTAGTATCTAATGTATTAAGGTTTGCTTGTGCAACTATCCTGCATGCATGAGCAGATACGTACATGCATGTTTATATATACAGGATGCCAGTTTTCTAGATTTCACCATCAGCAAAACATGCTCTTTAACTTACCAGCAGTGAGTGAGTGTCATATTTTTTTACAACACGCGTTTTCTTTCTTTTTAAGGATATATAATATGGTAAAGTAAAAATTTTTTTAACAAAAAGTATTGTAAATAATGTAACTTTGTAATCCCTTAAAAACCGCCACAGCTAGAGTAAAATACAATAGTAATTACAACACATTTATAACCTCAAATTTATTCAGAGGTTAAATTCCCCGAGGCAACAAAATGCATCGCTAAGTTATTAAGGCTATCACTCAGCGTGGTATTTTGCTCCTGTTGCAACGATTTCCTTGATTCACAAGGGGGGGTTTCGTGGTGGCTTCCTGTTGTTCTGATGTTTGCCTTCTTGTAGCCCTCGTTGACAATGTGCCAATATAATACAATGAACGATAAAAATAGGTAGGATAGAGAGAGGAATCGCTTGTTGATAAATCGAAGCTCTGTTCACATGTCAATACTAGAAGTAAGTCGGTAGTTAAGTTCATTGTTTCGATATGCTCGTTTCACACGAAAATCTCTATCCCCCTCCACGAAAGATTACAGTTCTGGTGGGTACAACACCGTACCAACTGTGAGAAATGCATCTTAGCATTCTTTCAGACGACAAAGATAAACCAATATACGGACTTTCCGTGTAAATCAAAACTTTATGTGGTTTTCACATGCGTCTGCATTACAATATTAATAAGCTGGGAATTTCCCAATGCGGAGTTTTAAGAAGTCCCCTAAACCTAACTAATACAATAAATGTTAAGGCTTTATAAAAAAAACCATAACTTACAAAAATATCCTTATAACTAATCTAAACTTTCTAAGAAGCCATAAATTAATTGATTCTGTTAACTGTTGGCATGAAGATAACTGACATATTTTAGAACAACCAAAACACAGAAAAAAAGATAGATAATTCTGAAAACGGATGATTCCAGGCTTGATAGTTTGAGCATTTTATGATGGTTACAGAATGAGGTTTGCATGTAAATGTATCGCACTCATAACACTTCATGGATGCTGATGTTCTATTTTTCTGCAATACACACAAATGGCATACACCTGGTTTAAGTCAACAATTCCACGTTTTACAATTTGCTGTATTTGTATCACAGCATTCTTTTAGTGGCACATCAAAGCGGGGCGTTGTCACGGCATTCTTTTAGTGACGGTTTATATAGCCATTGCTACACCTCCCCTATTGTCCAATTCGCACGTTAAAATGTTAACGTACAAGAATTACTCCATGTAAAAACAGCAACCGTTCTTCATTTCTGAAAATTGTTTGCTTAACAGACTCGATATTCTCGCGAAAAGCTCTTACGACTCTTCGGTTAGCTTGAATTATGATAACAAACACGCTAAAATACTTGGTAATACATTTACAACCGCCAACTGTCACTTCAATTTTGCGAAACTAGGCTCAACTGTTAATCGATTCCGACTACATCCTCGCCTAAAAGCTCAAACAAACATCTTTTGTCTCCCTTGTACATATAACCCCATTTCACACATGTTACCACCAGCTGAATATTTGCCCTACCTAATACAAACTTGCCGCACGCATACCTGAATCGTCCAATCATCTCGCTCAATTCCTTTCCCTTGCTTTCAATCGATGCGCATCTGCTTCTAATATTCCTAGAAATTATTGATTTTGTTTCCCCCTCTAAAATAAGTTTGTTCATCGTTTCCCTACTAATACTATATCCATAATTAAATCTATGTTTCTCACTCGTATTCATATGTTTCTGCTCCGTCCTTATTCCTGCGTGACAGTTGTTTCTAGCTTCCCTACAATACTACCTTTATATTTAAAAACCGATATCTTAACAAACATACTGCTTCTAGGTCCTACTTACGTGTTTTCTGTTTTGTCCTCGTTGTATATTGACTACGTTAATTCCCAATGGACTTTTCCTTTTTGTAACATATTAAAGCTTGTTTATCTTGAAATATCTCCTCCTTTTATTTTTCTTTCAAACATTTCTGGTTTTACCCTTGAAAATAATAATCCTATTTTAACAAACATGCAAAGCTTTTATGTTTTCGTGTAATACCTAAATAAAATTGAAAGTGGTATTTTTACCTCATTGTTTTTAATTCTTTATCGCCCTATCTTACAATAAATTTTATGCAACGTCATTCCTAAATAAATATAACTAAAATTAAATTAACCTTACATTATTATACGTTGACTAAGTTCTGAATTAATTATTTACAATACCTTAATTGTCTAACCTGCCTAACTTGATTTTCTAATGAGTTGTTACTCTAACCCCAAGCTTGATTTATGCCCTTATGTATTTACAATTAGCTACTAATTACAAGATAATATATATTGCTGTAATAAGGGGTTGTTTAGGGGTGTATTGAATAGCAAGGGTCATGTAGTAACCATAAATTGCAATAGGAATCAGAAAACTGCATTTATTTAGCAGAAAATTAAGTAATTCGTATATTATGTAAATAGCAAGCATTTAACACCCTGTATATAGACCATAATTAGCTTTAAGCAATGCAAGGAAGCATATCTTACAACAATAGAACGCGTATTTAGCAGAAAAATAGGTAATTCATACATTATGTAAATAGCAAGTATTTAACACTCTGTATATAGATGAGAAGTAAAAGACAGCATTTCCCTGCCACCCAGTGGTTATATAGACATCCTGCCCCTGTCTAATTATAATTCTTAAAACACACCACTATAAACAAATAGACCTTCTTGGTAAATTTTCAAACCGTCGACGTGATTCTACAAACCACATGCTCACAAACAACGTTCAACAGTCGGTAATTCTGAAAACTCCTCCGATAACGTTCACTTTTCCACTTAAAACTAGCAGTTGTGCACCAACTGTCTTCAAATCTAAGAAATTTTCACAACAAACGAGTTACTGCGAAAATATACAACGGATATTAAATTTGCTGAAACCTAGCTTTAACTGCCATACGTTCTACACTCTAAAGCATGCCTTCAAAATACGCATATTCAGGTTGGCTTAGTCTAACGCACATACAAAAATTTTCTATTTCTTCCTTTGTACCCTTTCTATATTTTCTATTCCTACTACCCATTCGCTGTATCCTAGTCTAACCTGTATTCAATATCTCCTTTCCTTTTTTACTCCTTGTTTATAATCACCATTACCCTAATTAGCATTCTCCCTCTCTCAACTACCGTCTATCCCCCTTCTATATATGAGATCGAACCATCTATCTCTGTTTATCACATGCACATTACACCAGTCCTTGAAGTCAACCAATACTAAACATTTCTCGCTCCACTTTTCAAATTGACGTCTTTCCAAACATGCTGCCTCTTCCCTGTATCTACCAACTTCAATCAATGTCTTTGTCCCCCAGTTGTTTCAAAATCAACAAACCTCTAACCATTTGATAACTTTTATCTCATTCTAATACATGCTCAAATACTCTGTCTTTATTTAATATCGAGCGCTGCTTGTATTTAACCTTCAATGCTATTTATCGAATATGTTGTTGTTTGCTTTCGTATTATAATGATCTTAAGCGTTTAGCTAGAAATCCTTGACATTCAAGCTTGGTGAATTAATACCTAGAAATTTTAGCAACGGTTATATTGTTTACGACGATTTTGAATGTTCCCAAGAAGTCCTTGGTATAAACTGCCTTTTCCTTCTTTTAAAACGAGCACTAAAAACCTGTATTCAAACATATATGTTAAACTACAGCTCTCTGCTCTTATTAAGCTTGTTTACTGATAACACTTTCATATCTTCTATAAATAATACGCATTAAACGTTATACAAATGTTAAAGCTCCTACTAAACTATGATAAATTATTCACTAGGAGTATTAACACACGCTAAAATGATGCAAAATTCCTAGTTCAACTTCCTTGCTTATGACATTAAAAATAATGATTTTATGCTCAAGAAGCTTGAAAAACTTTTTAACTAATATACCTACAATCCGCTTTTACTTTAAGATGCACGAATCTTTACATTGCATGCTACAAATAATGCAAAATCAATTCCTATACTTACTGAAATTTTTCAATAAAACCATTAATTGTTACCCTAGAGTTTCGGAAATCGTTTTAAATATTTGCTTAACTATATTTATATGCGGTAACCTGCCATAAATTATTATCTGACTTATCTAATTAATGTTATCCCATAAATACACAGAAATATATATATATTATATATATTTTTACGTATTACCGCCTTTACTTTGGGCTTTACCTTCTTTATTTATTACACTTTAAACTTTAAACAAAATTTGTTACACGACTTTTGTCTTCGTCCCTAATTTACTATTCAATGTATGACTTCAAATCGAGGTGCTTTAGCAAACGTTTGGTTGGTTCTTTTTTTACTAATTACTATATTTTATGCCTCGACTATTTGAAACTTTAATCTCAGGGTTTTCTCACCTACTCACCGTGAGTTCAATCGTGAGTAGATGTGCACTACCCAACCAAACTGCACCCTCGTTTGTTTTACCACTTTTTTAATGTACTGAATTTACTATGTATGCCAAATTTTAACAGATCAAAGTTGCCTGATGCCAAATTAATTTATGTAACTATTTATGACTTTAATTTCTGACGTTCTAAGATATTCACGGTACTTACCAGAATTATACCGCGCTGAAGGCCTTCTTTTAACTGCTGGCTCAAGTTCGAGATCACCGTACGCACTTTCACAAAAGATTCTCCAATGTTGTCCGCTTGCGTGCTGCCTCCAGGTGTTCTTAAACCAATTTCGTTGACCCAAACCTGAAATAATTTTACCCCAATTTAGAATTTAGCAAAAAAACCGTTGTCTACTTCCCCTGCGTTAATTCTTCCTCGTCGTATATTGATCTCCTGTTCCTCTGCTTCGTATCCCAATTAATCCTCTCTTCGCTCAATCCAAATCAATCCCGCTGTCCTATTATAAATCACTCCTAGTCCTGCTATTCCAATTATCCATACGATGTCCTTACTGCCGTTTAATCTGCTCAAATCACTCCAAAAATTATCTATATCGTCGTTGCCTTCTGTATCCACTCAAATCTCCTACTGCCGTTATACCAAATCTATCCCAAAACCAACACCAATCTTCTCAAAACTAAATAATCGTCGCTTTCCCCGTTGCACTAATAACCACTTCCAAATCTTCTCTTATACACGCTGACTTTTCCGTTGCACTATTAACCACTTTTAAAACTTTTTTTAATACTCGTCGCCTTTATACTCTCGATGCTTCTTATTTCTTTCACACTTTACTAAATAATACTCGTTGATACACATATAAACTTTTATTTCAAAAATATTTTACAACTTAACGCAGGTTTCATAAAATACGTCTTTATCTGAACAATTTCGAAAAGTAAGTCCCTTATTTATTTTGCTTAGCTATAAAATCAACAACCTTAGCTTACTAGAATTACAAATTTTTAAACATACAACATCCAATAACAATTCATCTTTCTTTCCGTGTCCAAAATACCTTCGCTACAGTCTTTATAATATTAGTAAATTTCTACTATTGGTCCAAAACACTTCACCAAACTCCAATAACCTTTTACATTTTGATTCACTTTAAATTTTGATTTACAATTCGTCCAAAAGTTTGATTCTATTAAAAGGAAAAGCCAAATAATTTACACACGACCTGGACGCTTTGTTATATTGCAGATATCCATAAATGCGTTCGGCTTTCCGACGGCAAATGTACTCTCAACTGGCTCATAAAATATCAACTCAGTATAAAACCTCAAGTACCGTGCATTATATCAACGTCATAAAGTCATGTTATCTACCTTTTGGCATATATGTTTCAAACTGAAATGGTACATACTTTAACGTATGTAAAGTATAGCAAAATTTATAGTTTTTAAATTATTAGATCTGAAATATTGATCCTATCGTTTGGCATACACCCCTATTAATACAAATATACCTTTAGAAGCCTTATACCCCCCCCCTTACATAATATTATATATATATATATATATATATATATATATATATTGACATAATAAGGGGTCACGAGTGGTCATTCAGCCCACTAAAATATAAAAGAATCCGGAAAAATAGAAATTTCTGTAAATTCATGGTTACACCCTGTATAATACAAGCGTACTTTTATTCACTAAAATGCCAAGCAAAAACACAGATTCCGTGTGTATAAATAATCACCCTGTATGATATAAGCATATTGTAAATACATAGCAAATATTTTCTATAAAAATGCAACCCATTTGCATCAAAAAGCAATTAAAGTTTAAATTAATCACCCTGTGTATTACATAAATTCATTTTAAATAAAGATTTTCTAGAATATTAGGAATACAGGATGAATCATCTATAATCGTCTAATAATACTTAAAAATACGCAGATTTTGTGTGACTTAATTAATAAAGAAACATTTATTACAAGAAGCGGCCCGAACTTTGAAAAACCCAGAAAATGTAATAAAAATGAATAAGAAATATTTATGATCTTTCGCATTCACTGTACGAAAGAAGTAGACCGCAAACATTAACTATAGGTATTAAATAAAGATGGACAGGGCACATAAATCAACACTAACGAGGTAATAAATTGCGGTGATTTTAGACACTAATAAGTTTTTCTGGGAACCTTGCATCATTACGATGTAAAATATTCCATACGATACTAGTAGGTCCTAGAAACTAAATAATTTTGTATATAAAAGGAAGTGTTTATTAAATAGATTCAATATCATAAATTCAATCGCAAGAATGTCACATTGAGAAAAGAATTTCGAAGCTATTGTTTTAAAGTATGCAATATGCATTCTGTAACTAAAATTTACCATAGAACAGTGAATAAAGAAGTAAAAGTTAAATGCAACCTGCACAGTAATATGAAAATTGATAAATGCAATTACTTGATCTTGTGATATACCATGAATAAGGAAAATGCTTCGATATAAAAAGCTATATAAAATTTTACTGAATAATCAAACCGAGGATGCACACTGGCTTCTAAATGGAGATGTAAATAATAGAAAATCTTGTAAGCTGATTTCGACGTCATTTTAAAATAAGAAGATATTTAATTACGAATTGGATAAAAAAGCGCTTCGTGGATTTTTGCAAGTATAATTTCTTTTAAACATTATTCATAACTGATATTTGAGTATATATCATTTAGTTTGGGATATAATAAGTCCTAATCATTTTATTTTTGTAAGGATCTTTACCAGGAAAGTTTGTGATCGAAGTTCGAAACACTCTGACCTGTCAAGGTTTTTTTGACCAAAAAACCTTACAAGCATGTGAATAAAAGCCAGGTAAACTATCCATAAGACCAGAGATTTAGTTCTGTAAATTTAAGATAAAGTTAGGAATATTTTTCTACTTAAGTAAATAAGTATTTGTTAGAAATAATTTTATGTTTGAAAGAAACGATGTTGTAAATGTTCTATATGCTTTCGTATGAAAGAAAATATTTCATATTGTATAAATGCTTTGTGATATTGCTGTTTGGTTTCATTTTTGAAAACTTCAACATCTCCGTTGAGCTAGCCAGGCACAGAACAGTTAGAAAGGAAGGTAAGTCAACAATTTCAAATTTTACAATTTGCTGTATCTGTATCTCAGCACCCTTTTAGTGACGCCTCATCAAAGCGGCATTGTCACAGCAATATATCCAGGGTGTTTCGTTATTATGAGACAATGGTTAATTGGAGATACTATGCATACAAATAATTACCAGTCTGGCGACTCTTCTTTTCCAAATGTTGAGAGTTTAAAACGTACAGAGTTTTGAAGGTTATAATTTTATTTCAATTTTTTTGACGTTATTCTGAAAATTTTTGGGATATCGACTTGAAAATTGGCATCTTTACGTTTTTGGGTACAGAGAAAAAGAATATGTCAAACCTTTATTTTATATTAGTCCACGTGCTAACGTACTTTATAAGTCAATTTCTGTAAATGTAAATTTCCATCTCAATTTGCAATTCAAAAGTTTTTCTTGTCACGATCAATACATTTTTTCTTAAAACCTCTCAAGATAATCTTTCTTTATACAAAATTTTTTTTTTTAAAGGTGCAGCGGTTAACTTTCTGTGGCGCAAGAAGAGTATGTTCTGATAAAAACATTGAAAAAAAACAATGAAAAATCTAAAAAGGTAAAATAGCAGAAATATAAAACTACTTTAAAATTACTATTTACCTTGAAAGGTTTTACTAACTGTCAAGACATGTTAAATAAATCACGTAAATGAGGTGTCCTAATGTGACGAGAAATTATTAGTCCATCAGTGGAGTTAATCTGAAAACCCTTAAATTACAAATTGAAAGTACTGTTTTGAGGTTTTTATTGTAAATTTATTGAAAATTAGCTAAATCCGAACTCGTAAATATAATTATAATTGGTTCGTAGAACAGAATTAGTTATTTACATTAAAGGATAAAATAATTAGAAAACGAGTTTGAAACTTTTAACATGCGAAACGTCCGTATAAAGTGGAATGCAAGGTTTAATTGTAAGATATTTGTTGGTAAATTTTTCTGTGTAAATTTAATATTTTTAATGAACCTCAGAATGATGACAACAAGTTGGGATTGTGCTATGTACTTATAAGTTACTTGTTCATCACTTCCAAGTAATTGGGATTTGTATACTGTCGCACAAAGCAATTTGGAAATCTAGTGCAATGAAATGATAGTATAGATTAAGTTTTGTTTTCTTTTAAAGCCAATGGATGTGTAATAATGTGTTTTAAAGTTTACTATTGATAGAATCTACAGTTAAATGAAATTTCATTTACAGTTACTTATAAGATAGGTAAAGATGATCATTGTAGGAGGATATCCAGCCATCCCCATTGATAACGTTATATTTGGGAGAGGCTGTTATTTCACGAATATCTGTAATTGGATCGAATATCAGGAGGTATTTTTAAGTTGGGTACAAAAAGTAACAGTTGAGAGGACGAGTTTGGAATCAGAAGCAAGGAGAGTTATCTAGAATAACCTTCTTCCAGGTAGTACATCAATATAGCTAGAATATGATGGTATGGCACTCTTTAATCTTGACAGTTAGTAAGCCTTTCAAGGTAAGTAGTATTTTTTTAAAGGAGTTATATTTCGACCATTTTACCTTTTTAGATTTTTATTATTTTTTATCATGTTTTTCATAGAACCCAATCCCACACCATAGAAAATTAGCCGGTGTATGTTTAAAATTGTTACAGGGTTCTCGCCTTCTGGGAAATTCAAGATTAATTCAAAACGCCATTTTTACCCTTAACGACATTCTTAAGGTACATTCTTCGAGGAATTAAAATATGCACTCACATTTGTCATAATATCTATGTGACTAGAGAAACAACATTCAATTTATCACCATATGAGTGCCACATTGAATTTTTATATTTTAAAAACTACAATTTTTCAAACAGAATAATATACACTTAAATCATTCGTTTAGCTTTATTAAAATTGCAATTAACCATTTTTGAAATGTTGTATAACAATACCACACATTAAATTTACCCATTTGGATAACTAATACCACTTCTTGTTGGTATTATTTAGAAGGTCAAAATGATCTTTTTAGACAAATAAAAACAGCAGATGGTCCGAATTTATTAGGCAAAGCTACAAAATCCAGACATGGCTAAATGTTACATTGCAAGCGCAGGTAGTCATATTCGACATATTCTTAAACCTGTTTAGAGATTTGCAAACAGCAATATGACAGAGCTGTAGCAAATAAACAATATTTTACAACTAGTAAAATTATAATTTTAAAGTCTGCTCATTTTTGAATATGTTTTAAAAATACAATCCAATAAGTTCCAGTAGGTGATTTTATTTCCATAATAAAAACAAACTTAGATTATCATGACAGTTGGTATGATGAACATAAAATGACTTAAATATTAAGCATCAAGTTCTTCAAACTGAAAATAACCAGAAACATATACATCGTATATTTTTGCTGAATAGAATATTAGATGGGCCAGATTTCTGCAAAGAATCAACAGCCACATCCAGCAAAGATTGTAAATTTACAAATTCCTGGACATTTCATCATTGCAGTGGCATATTTGATCTACTGACAATCCATACATACATCCATCCAGCCCCTCAACAACAAATTTGCTTTGAACTAAATGTGTGGACAAGTTTACTTAGTGACATTATCGGCACTTTTATTTATTTTAAAAAAACAGACTGCTGACAGCTGTCTACAGCTTTGATCACGTTTCTTACTAGATACATCAATGGCAATATTAATCTTATGCTTAAATAATATTAGGGTACAACACGATGATGTGGCACAACACAATAACAAATGAGTAAGTGATGATATACTAAATACTTCATGATAAGTCATTTCAAACAAAGGTGACATAAGGTGGTTCATACCATTAGCAGATTTAGTCCCTCTTGATCATCTTTTACGGGATAAAATGAAAAGTAAAATTTAGAAAATAGTATCTACAGACACGGAAAAATAGGGATGTTAAGTAATAAGAAATAAGCATAATTGTGCTTAGAAGTTGAGTGGGAGCAATTTTAATATTTGTTTTAATTAGAAACTGTTTGTTGTTTATTAAATTTTTTTTGCAAAGTGCGCTTCAAAAATGAATTAACTTGTTTCAATAAATATAAACTAATAACTATTTGCAAAACAATACTGCATTCAAAGGTATCCAATATAAAGTACATACAGAAAAAAATAACGATGTTTCTACATTTACGTAAATGTTATGACAAATGTGAGTGCATATTTAAATTGTTAATAAAAAGCACCTTAAAAATGAAATGTTTAAATGTCTAACTCATTCAGGTTTTGCATAAAAAAATAAAATCACAATTTTAAGTTTTTTACAAATATCTTTAAAACGTTGAGACAGACATACCTGAACCAACATTGCATATTTTCAAATAACAGAGATGCCAATGTTAAGCTTCAAAAAAGCATTGATATCGTAATGAGAAATAATAGCATTTAAATGACAATAAATATTCATAAAATTTAATGCTTGAAACCTCCCAGAAAATGATAATTAGTTTATATCACTAAAATAATATTGAAATATGTAATTTTAGTCTTCAACTCGCAAGATTAATCTACACTAGGGATAGTAAATTACGTATAAGTTAAATATTTGTAAAATACCAAGGGCAAGAAAACAAAGATGCAGAAACAAAAACTGAAAAATTTGTAGTAACAGAAATAACAAAATTTGTCTTGATATTGTTGTAAAACGTAAACATCTTACCCTTCTAAATGTAGTCACTGCATTTGAGCAACACTACTAATGCTGGTGCTTATATGCGCTGAGCTGCCTAGAGTGGAAGACAAATCTTGAAAACTAAACTGTGGAAAATATGGTTCTTCTTGAATAGCACCCAATGGACCTGAGTGTTCTGGAGGTGTTAATTCTACACTTTCACCAGTGAACTCCGAATCAAAATAGCGGGTATCTGTATCACTAGTTACTTGTGGTTTAAATGGAGGAGGAATCTGAAAGTAAATAACTCTGACAATAAAACTGAAATACAATACTACAACAAATTAAAATTCAATAAATTATATTAACTTAAATAAATTAAAATAACTAGGCAGTAAGTAAGAAGTATGAAAACTGCCATATGCTCCTGGGTAATGCCATAACTAAATTTAAATTTGTTTTTAGTAAATGGTTATACATTTACTAGGTTATGATATAATGTAGAAACATTAAAACTTGATTTGTTATCTGTATCTCCAAATTTCAAAATAAATAAAATAAGCAGTAGAGTATAAGTTCTATTCATATGTGTAATACTCATGTAATTTATTTTTCTACAACAAATCCAATATAAAGAAATCAATTTATGAAATGTTAACTTTCGTTCAATACATTTATATAAAAACTCGTGGTTTCTCTTCAATTATCAATCCCACTACAGTACTTGGTGGCCATAAAATTTTGAGAATACAAGAAAATTATGGACTGTTTTACATGGATTGGAATAAATTACATAGACCAAAAAGATTTTGAAGACAATGGAGAATAATCGATATACATCGAAAACTGGCACCTACTCAACAATTCGTACAAGATAAACCAAGAATTAGTAATAAATTCCTTTTTCAAATAATATAATTATGTGATCTATAAATACAATAATAGTATATTACATACCGAGCAAGGAAGTAGATCATTATAGCCGAGTGCTGGTTAGATGCCCAAGGCACGCAGTGCCGAGAGTAGCTATAGGCACAAGGCTGTAATGATGATCCTTTCCGCAAGGTATGTATACTATTTTACTCACAATCGGTTAGTAAATATAAATAAGTGTCAAATCATTATAATTTATATATAATTTGATAAATTATTTCAACAAAGACATCTATGAGACCGTTGCTAGGATACATTATGTGTGTTGATTTTGACATAATATTGTATGAGTTACGTCTATACCACATTGTAAAAGGTTGTATTTGTACTTTGACACAAAATATGTCTGATAGTGACATTTTCAGCATCAGCATGGTCTTACTTTAACAGTTAACAATACTCAGAATTCTAATGTAACAATTAATATATACAATTCCAAATAGATTTTGCTTTTATATTAAATAAGTACAGAGTTGTTTGTTGTTAATTAACTTTAAAAATCATGATTTAATGCAATAAGAAAGTGACACTTGCTAGTCAGGAAAGTGGAATAAGTAATGAATCGCTTCCCGACTGTATTGAAGGGTATAAATGCACATATTACTAACCGATTGTGAGTAAACAAGTTTTAAATCCCTTGTTCACAATATTAGTTGTCCTTTGTAGAATAACTACAGTACACAATCTATTATTTGCTTTTAGAAATTGTAAGTGATAATTTCAATAACAATAGTTGAGGTCAGATTAGCTCAACATGTTTATTTATTAAGAAAACCCAACTTACAGATATAACTAATTCCCTAATTTTAAAAGTTTTCATTGAACAAAGCGCCAAACAGGCAACATAAGTCTCTTTGTATATACTCACCAAGTGAAAAAACAATTAGAAGATATTATTGTGAGATGTATCAGTAATTTTACACACTACGTAGCCTGTCAATCTAATAAGAATCCCAAAAACGGTAATGACCATGAAAAAAATACTCATCAATAATGGTCCAAACCTGTGTTTTATCAAAAAACATTGTGCTTTTGGTGTTGAGTTAGTTATAATAATATGTGTGTATCTGTGATGTAAGAAGTATGTAACATATGAAAATATATAAACTAAATTAGTTGGGAAATGAAAGATCACATTGACATTAATTCTCAATCCCTGAACTAGTTCCAGTTATCTAAGTTAGTGTAATCTAGGCATGTTGCAAAATTAAAGAGTATATGCAAATGAGTAAGGAAAATGACTTGTTACATACATGACATTCACGAATCTATTAATACATGGAGACTAATCGAATACATTTCAATTTTATTTTAAATCCATCTAATGATGTGTACCGGTCCGACAAAATATTCCTATGGAAATTCACTGATAGATTTATAATGCTGGATTCTGAAATTAGTTTGTACAAAGTTGTTTCTTTGAGATATGGAACTTTTCCAATGACAACATTATTTAAGGCAATTGGTGCTAAATTACTTTCAACCCATCACTGCGTAATATGTATAGACATACATCCTAGGCCAGATAATGATTTGCTACTAGCTACATGGTCAAAGAAAGTGGAGAGTTACTCTGTTCACCGTTACTTCTTCTGAATTTGATTCACTTGGTTTTCCGGGAAAAGATTTTGGTATGCTGTCATGCGATTCTGCAGATGTCGACTATAGTCAGTTGTGGGGCTGCAAGGAACATCCAGCCAAGCTGTAAGAATTCCAACGGTGTTGAAATTAAACTTACTTTCTTTAAACTGTCGAAACATACTAATAAGGACAGCTTTTCTTCTGTAGGTATTAATTATAAAATACAACTTTCTCTAGACCAGAATTTAAGGTTATACTCTTGTTTTGATGTGATTTTTTTATATAATTTTATCTGTTGTACTGGATATAAAATTCATTTCGATCAGCGAATGGGTTTTCCTTTTATTACAATTGTTTATTATCATATTACTTCTAAAGGAGTACTTTTGGGACACTAAGTAAGTATATTTAGGCAAATATATAAATTCTTGTGACGGTTTTTACAAGAAAATTCAAATATTTCCAAAATGCGGTGAGCAAGGATTGAAGACAATCAATTATTTTTTTCCCTTAAGTTTTGTTGTATGTATATTGGAAAATATGATCTTAAAATTTAGTTTTAGGTAATTAAAGAGGGGTATTAATTAATTTTGTTTCGATTTGTATACTGTGTAAATCGTTCAGGATATTTTGTACAAATAATATTGTTTTCATTGAGGGTTGGTTTTCCTGTTCTTGAGTATCATTTTTTTTTACTAGAGGTTTTGTAAATGTTCTTTTGTAACATGTTTCATTAATTAGAGGTTTTGTAAATAAATTTTTTTCTAGAGGTTTTCTTTTTCCTGCTGTGTGACCACGCTACTCTATGACGTTTTTAGCTAGCATGGCATTAATTCTTTGGATTCCTGTTGTTTTTGTTGCGATATTTGGCACGGGCTTACTGTTCTTTTGCTGAATGTACTTTACTTTTCTTCTGTCCACACAGATTACCATAACAAAACATTTTAATTCAAAATTAATTTTTACAGCATACAATCACATTTTTTAAGTACATATTTTTTATACTTTATTTATTATATTTCATATCCGCCAGTAAAGAGCATAATGACTATGTTAATAATCATTCTATGAACACAGTATACAGCTAAATGTAATAAATTCATTATATCGAAAAACGTCAATTTTAGATTATAAATTGACATCATGCAACAAAAAAATTTGATCCCTACATTGAAACCCCTTCAAGTGACAGTTACAACCCCCAATTTTTTAAACGGGAAATATGGGCTTGTGATATATCGTCTGAAAGCTCTCTTCATCTCTGTTCAAAAATGTTATTGTTTTAACACTTATTGTGAAAATTAACATAAAAAAAAATAAAATCATCCGATTACCGAAATTCGCTATAACACACTCAAAAACGAATAAGTAATACTGTTTTCCCATGACTATCCAGTAATACATTTCTTATGTATTTAAGAAAGGGTCAATAATAGTGCTCATTATTCTGTAAGTGTATATGAATTCATAATCCAACACGTTTAACCAATCAGAAGCATTCTGGTCGTGAATTATAATCATAATACAACACTTTTGACCAATCAGTACAAACTTCCATTTTTCATAATCCGCGACATATAATTTTCGTATCATGCAAAGTATAGGCTGTTACACTTTGACAAATAAATTTTTGCTTGTCAATGAATTTATTTCATTTAGCTGTTCCACGCTTTATATTATGTACGATTTAAATACATTTTCCATTGGAAAAAATATTTGGCTCCAAAGGTGATGTTACAGAGATTTCACTATATACAAATATTTTAATAAAGTATTATGTACATCCTCTTAACACTACTTTGAAGCAATATATTTGAGTTAAAAAATCTGTTGTAAAATTCATAAAGCATTGTTATTAAAACTAAACTATCACACTTTTCACTACATTTAAAAAATTCAAATTGATTTAATCAGTCAAAATCTAAATCTTTTTAGACAAAAATAGAAACAAACATAAAACTTCTACATCTGAAATTTCTTAAATACACAAGATTAAAATGATTTTTAATAGAATACTGAAAATAGAATTTCAAATTACCTTTTTTTGTTCTAAATCTCGCCAATTTATACAAGTGAAAAATGGATGTACCATAATTTCTTTAGCATCATCTGGACCTCCTCCCAATCTTTGTGATGGATCTTTTATTAATAAACCAGCTAATAAATCTCTTGCTTCGGCACTAAGAGTTCTAGGAAATTTTACTTCTTCCATAATTATTAAAGTAAATAAAACATCATGATCTCTATTGTAAAATGGTAGTCGACCACACATCTGCAAATTAAAACAATTTCTTATAAAGTATAATTAATTTAATAATATTATAAAAAGCCACATCGTCATTGAAAATTTAAATAACGTAAGATAATTATACTTAACTAAATTAGTGCATTTCATAAGCAATTAACATGAGGCAAATACATAATAATTTATATACTGTAGCTTTGGCTTTATTTTAAAGGCTTCACCTTGATTAATGTAACTTTACATTTGCTTAGCGGGAAAAATTGCAGCATAAGGCCAAAATGATTTAACACTTCAGTTTTTTGATAAACATTCATGACAATTTTCATTAAAATTGTAACACCATGTGTGATCCTCATATTACAGAATGCGAACACGCTTTAGTATGTTAAATAATATTCTTGTCATGTTTTAAAGGTCAACGTTCAAGTTTGTCATTATCTCCATTTGTTATACATGCAGACACATGTTTAAATAACTTGTCAGAGCTTTCCACCTGGAAAGAGATCCAGTCATTCTTATCCGTTAGATCAGAAGTATTGTAAAGAAAATGTTGCACGATAAGAGCAATATCCATATAGCTATTTTTAAAATTGAATAGCAAGATGGATCGTACCTCACTAAATTTCTTTGTAGAATCCAGAACAATGGTGCGTACATTTTCATTTATCAAAAATAATTATCTTTAAATTTTAACACAACTAATTAAACTTTATACAACTGAATAGGAGTATTACAACTGCGTAATTATTACAATTAAATGGAGAGGCAGTATAAAAGCTACGTAAGGTAATCAAATTTTTAAGTTTTAAGAAGTTTGTTCTAAGTGAATATAAGGCCGATTTTGTAAGATTTACTAATGTTCATAATTTTTTGTTGAATTCGTTCTGCTATTCACTTAGTTGAAAACCAGTTAACATCATAGTAAACTACAAGTAAAAGAGGCCCTGTCGAGATTAATCTTCCAAGTACAAGTTTGGTATTTGTCATAGGTCCTCTTATCGGTAAATTAAACAGCTTGTTTATACGTTGGTTTTAATGACACATTACTTTGAATGTTTGGTGTTTCACTATGGAAGCCTTTGACTACCAAATTGAGTAATTTAGTTGACATATTAATAAAACATTATATTAAAAGTTTATACTTTAAATGTATCATGTGTTCTTAAATGTGATTGGATAAGTAATAAAATACATTGTGTTTTGTATAAAAATTTAGAACATCTGTGATGCTTGCGTTAATTCAAGTAATGACGTTATATCTTTCATGTATAAAAAGGAACTTCAGGAATGCACTTTTTAAAAACTCATGTTTGTGCTAAATGGTATTATTGATATTGAACTCCTATAGTTTTCTTATTAAACATTTAATTACAAATTGGCTTTGTAACCAACACCTCAAGCCTGAATATTTGTACACGAATGTAGATTTCATACATACTATAAATTTACATTTTTTATAAATTCTAAAAATCAATCCAAATTCCAAGCCTTTGATGTCTTGAGACAGACCTTTATTATATAAATATAAAATGCTCAACTATTAATATAATTATCCATTTGACTATATTTACTGCTTTGAGTACTAAAATTAAAAAAAAGTCAAGTATGAAAAAGGTATTTGGATTATCCAAAACTTGTGTTTTGAGACTATTGGCTATTACTGATATTGGGATCAAACTCCACATGATAAAAGTTACCTTATGTTGTAATATTTTTGAATTTTGTTTTGATACACAAACTGATGTCTCGTATTTGTGTGTTCAGTGTAATACCTTCGGGTGGAGCATTAGAAAATCAAATGTAGTGTCTCGTATTTTATGTTATGGTTTTGCATAATTTTTAATATCAAGCATTTGTGCTTTTCTCGTGTTCATGTCAATGTTTCTGCACTTTCCTTGGCGGTGTTTTCTAGTTTATATACATCTTCAAAGGTGGCATATCCATTACTGTAACCCCCACCTAATCAAGCACCGTGGAAGTGAAGTACCGAGTTAGCCCTAAGTTTCCAAACCACTAAAACGGATAAATTTTCATATATCGCCAATGTTTCAGAAGACATTAGAATAGGAAAACATGCATCATCGATATATGGTTCAAATCAGAAACCGATCAAGATGAATGTACATTACGTGACAAGCCAATATACCTCTTTTCCAGTTTGCACCATTACTTGTTTATATACATCAATGTTAAGCTGAATCCCAATAATATTATTTCGATACTAATCCAATAAACCAAAATTTAAACCATTATCCATCGCTATAACTAATAATTTAAAATAAATAAAGAATACTCATACCAATCAATGTATAGATGAGTATTACAATTTTAGGTATTTTAAGACACAACTTACAAACCTTTATGTCTTTAAACCATGTTCAGAAATTCAGGCATCTAATGTACATTACTATGAAATAATTTTAAAAAAACAAAAACAATATTCCAATGAATCAAACCAGCCGATCTAAAGAACTAAGTGTGCTGTAATTCTTAATAAAACATACCAATGTTTGGCAACTTAATTTTATTCAAATGATAATAAAATGTAGATAAATGCGATCTGTGATTGATGGGTTTTATGAATTCCATCTAGATGTGATTACAAATTACAGACTCTGGCAAGCATGATCTGAAACCAAATATTCGACACATAATGATATTTGAATAGCTAGTATATAACAAATCAAGCATATATTTTTATGCTACACATATTAATCTGTACTGCAGCACCTGGGTTTTTTGCACATGCAGTAGAATGTGATTCTGCTAAGGTATCGTTGCAAGTAAAATCCCAAATTGCTGACTTCCCGCATTTCCAAGGAATTAAGGTGATACCATCAGGTCGCTTGCCATCATTTCTAAATATGTTTATCAGTTCCAATATAGCAGGGATTTGTGCGGAAACTAAAGCACGTCTAATTATGTCATTGATGACTTTGTGACGAGAGTTGCGTCCTTTACTTAAACAACAGCTCAATCCATGTATACCTGATTTATCTACAAAACTACCGCAAATGCATGTGTGAGGAATGCATAAGGTTGCTCCAAGTCTGAGCCCAATAGCAATTCTAAATGATTGGTCGTCTAAGTGTGCCTAACGTAGGGACAGGTAGAGCATTTAGCCAAGCACTAGCATGCTTTGAAGAAACTGCTTGAATTCTAGTCTTGTCTGTGTTTGTAATAGCTGATTCAGGCAAATTTCCTGATACTATGTCCAAAAGAGGCTTGTCCCATTCTTTTTGCAGTGATTTGTTGATAATTACTTCATTTTTCTTTGTTCTATAAAGCCAAAGTTTTTCACTTTCTAAATAATTGTCGTCGACTAATCCGCTTGAAGATTTTGCTAAAACAAGACTAATTGAAGGAAGGGATGTATTAAATGATGATAAAAAGCAGGGTAGTGATAAAGAAGATGAAAGACGTATTCCTAGTCCTCCTGTCTATTGGAAGAGTTGATTGTATCCACTCCTTATCTTCTAATTTAACATTTGTAATATTTTCCAAAATATTCCGAAGAGTTTTGTCAAACGAGTCAAGAATAGTTTGACGTGTCCATGTTGGAGAGCATCTTAAAATATGTAAAAGTTTCGGGATAGCTAAGCAATTTTTTAAGAGTAAATAGGAGATATGAGATGGTAGTCCAATAGAATCTAAACGAAATGAGAAAAAAGATAATATTTCTATTTTGTTGTTTAAGCATTTCTTTAAAGCTTCGGAAGATAATGGAGCTCCAAGTAAAGTCCAATTTGAACGTGGACATGTTATTATTCCTGGGGCAATTGAGTTAAATTTTGAAAAAAACATTACTTTTCTCAGGTGACATAATAAATAACTCACATTTGTTGAAATTTAGCTCTAAACCTAAAGATTTTGATGTATTTATTATTTGCTTAAGGTCGTTAAAAACTGATGTAATGTTTCCACCTATGCAGCCATCATCGAGGTAACAGCAATTAAAATCTGATTTAATTAATTTTGTAAGTGAATTTATAGTTAAACAAAAAAGTGGCGTTCCTAGAGGATCTCCCTGTTGAAACCCCCTTTCTGATGAAATAGTGGTTGATCCAAAATTTAGGTAGGAGGGGGACCCATAACACTGCTTGATGAAGGGAAGTAATATTGGAATATGTGTTGAAACTAAGTCTAAAATTATGTCTCTGTGAATTGTATTGAACGCATTTTTGAAATCGATTTTTAATAGTACTTATTCTTCATCTTTTGAAATTGAGTCAATAAACAAACGTGCAGAATGGGCAACTATTTCACATACAGCGGGTGTGCCAAAACCGAATTGGATTGGCCAAAAAAGGGAAGTTAATTCCTTTTTAATTTTTGAACATGCTAATTTTGCAACAAGACGTCGAAAGAAAAGGTCAATCGCTATTGAACGTAAACCACCATCCTTTTTTTTTAAAGCACATAATGAAGATCCATAGAGTAATGGACATATTTCCTTTTTAACTAAACCCGATAGCATTAAATTGCATAATGATGTTAAAGATATAAGGAGATTATTTCCTTCGTTGTTAGAAGCAAAGCCTAATAGATCTTGAAAATGTGACGGCCGAATAGAGTCAAGTCCCCCTGCTAAACTGGTGCGAAATGATTTGATTGCTATCAAGACGTCTTCTTTTGTGACTTGTAATGCTGAAATTGATGGATTATAAGAATTATTTTTATTTAAAGAACATGCTTTTGGATGTTTTTCTTTCAATGCAGTGAAAGTTTGCTCATTAAAACTTGCTACGGTATCGGTCGAACAGATTATTTTAATTGCACCGGAAATATGCCGTCATAAATTTTACTGAGGATATTTGTTTTTAAATAATTTCCTTTTTTTATTTTTTGGAAGTTTGTTTTTGTTTTTGTTTCAATTTCAATGTTATGGTTTTTAAATTCTCTTAAATTTTTTAAAATTTGTGAAGATATTGATACGCATTTTTTTGATTGTGGTGTTATGCAAAAATTATTATAACCAAAAAGTAAAAGATTACTCCAAGATTTTATAGAATTCTCTTTTACACAAGAATCGATTGCATTGCTTAAAGCATTCGCTGTTTGGCATCTGACCAATTTAGGTAGTCCCTTAACAATTAATCTGGACTGTTTGTATTTAGATAAAAGTATTTTTAAGTTTGTTACTTCTTGATTGCATTTAGACTTCTTATCATCTTTATCTGTTTTCGACGTTTGCCTCTTTCTACAAATATTACTACCTTTATGTTTTGCTAATCCTGATTTTGTCAAATTTGCTCTTCCGCATAAGCTACAATCAAAAAGATTTTTTTAGTTCTTTCTGTTTGGAGTTTTCTTTCATTGTGTCATTTCCATTGTTCACTTCCATTATTTCATATATAATATTGGTTTAAAAAGCTTATACACTTTCTCCAATTTTAATACAGTTGACCATACAGTTGTCAATATATACATTTTCCTCCAATGATTATAAATATGTAAGTTCCTTTAAGTTTTTGGTGACGTTTTCTGTTTTATATAGAATTTAACAAATATCCATATTTAAAAGTATTTCTTCCAGAAACTTTTATACTAATTGGTAGTTTTTCAATTGTGCACTAGCCAGTGTAATTTTTAATAATTTAGGAGCACTAGAAACCACTAAAAAATTCACTTCAGTTAAAATAAGGTTTTTAATGATGTCACTTGTCAACTTCAACTACTGCATGTGCTAAAAACCCAGGTGTTGCAGCTTCTTATGGTGAAAATATTAAAATTAAGAAATACTCAAACTTATCACAACTACATTTATTTTATCCTATTGCTATCGAAACGTTCGGTGTGCTTGGATCTATTGCAATTAATTTTATAAAAGATGTGGGAAAAAGAATCACCAAATGTTCATTTGATCCAAGAGCAACCGCTTTCCTTTTACAAAGAATCAGTATTGCAATTCAACAAGGCAACGCCGCCTCTATTCTAGGTACTATCCCACCTTCTAAATCTTTGGACGAAATCTTTTTAATGCCTCTTTGTTCTAAAAATATTACTCATAACTCAAACAAAAACAACAAAAAGTTCAACAAAACTTTAATAAATAAAATTACTACTCCTGAAAAGACATTTATTTTCAAAGCTTCCAAATTAAATGACATTGTAACAACGACACATTTTAATCACATTTCTGATACTTCTACACACAATTCTAATGATCTCGGGGATTTTAATAATTCTTTAAATACCAATGCTTTTTATGAGAAATCACTTTGCGCTTCCAATAGTGTTCAGAGTTTAGGCCTGAATGGATTAAATAATATCGGCAATACTTGTTTCATGAACTCTGTAATTCAATGTCTCTCAAACACCAAGTTACTTTTGGAATATTTAGAAGTGATATTTTCATAAAGGACATTAATACTAATATTTCTAACATGAAAGGAGATCTCATTAAAGCTTTCTCGAAAGTGATAAGGGAGCTATGGTCTCAAAATCCATATGATGGAAAATCTAATATGATTAATTTCAAATCACAAATTGAACGTTTTGCACCTAGTTTTATGGGCAACTCTCAACAAGATGCACAGAGTTTTTACGGTATTTACTAGAAGGTTTACACAAGGAAATTAAACAGGCTACTAATACATCTACATCGATATTTTCAGAAATAGATGAAAAGTTGAACGAGTGTGATAAAGCTTCCGCATCCTGGAAACAATATTTAGGAATGGAAAATTCCTAAATTGTTGATATATATGCAGGGCAGTTGAAATCTACATTACATTGTACACATTGCGGACATTATACTGTTACTTTTGACCCGTTCTGGGATTTATCGCTTTCTATACCTCAACATAGTGACCATTTAAAGCTACAACAATGTTTAGACTATTTCATCAAAAAGACACCTTTGGATGGTGATGAGAAACCTACATGTTTCAATTGCAAGGAAAGAAGAAAATGTATAATATCTCTTACCATACAAAAGTTCCCTAAAATATTAATAATACATTTAAAACGTTTTTCACATGTAAGAAAACTATCCACAATTATAAATTTTCCATTAAATAATTTGGATATGCAAGATTACGCTGCTGAAAATACTTCGAAGAAGTGCATCTACAACTTATTTGCAATACTGAATCATAATGGGACGACATATAGAGGACATTATACAGCACACTGTTGGCACCCATATTCATTTGCATGGCATAAATACAATGGTTAGATGGTGAGCAGTATACCTTCAACAGCACTAGTGAGTGGGAAAGTATATATGCTATTCTATGAACTGGAAACTCGCTAGCGATTATAAACATTAATTATTTATATTTAGAAGGTTAGTGATTGTCTGAAAATAATTATATTATATATTGTTTGTAAAATGGCATAAAATTTCAGTAAAAATAGTTAAAATCTGTACATACATAAAATCTGTACTGTGTTATGCTCATCATTTGGCTTCACAACAATTTTATTTTAATAATAAGCATAGGGGTATTACACATGGAATTTAGCAGAAATAAGTAATGTAATTACCCCAGAGCTTATTAAAATTAAATAGATTATGATGCTTTAAGTAATTAATTATAATTATTATTGTGTATTTTGCATGCATAAACGTTTCTCACGGTTCGAAATAAATATACGTCATTGGTTAGGCCAACGAGAAACCGCTACACTCAGAGTGGTGGACGGTTAAGAAAATGAATGGCTGCCATGATGATCAGACTAGACTGGGCTGCCATACCTAAAAGACGATATGATTAAAGTGAATAGTAAGTGCATTATAATGTAATGAGTTTCCTGTTTAGATCCTCCTACCTTTCCTTTTGCCTAATATGTGTTCCCCATTTTAATGTTGTAGGTGATCAACACACTCCACTGCTATCTACCGAATTGAGACCCCCGTACCCATCGACCTGAACGTACGTGTCATAGGACCAAGACGTAGAAAGTCATGTGAAGTTTGCTGTAATACAAGGTTTCAGTAATTGGCTCTGCCTTAACTATCTAGTGAATAAGCTATTTTTGGGTGCTAATAGTTAATCTTTTTGTATTGAAAATCTGCGCAACACTGCTACGACTTCTGTACAACCACACTACAAATTATATTACTTTTATACCTGTGTGATTGACAAGTAATAATTTGGGAGCACAACATACCCCAAATTATTACTTATCAATCACACAGGTATAAAGGTAATATAATTCGTAGCATATTACACAACAATACAAAAAGAATAATGATTAGAACCATGAAAAAGCTTACCATTATTCATCTAAATAAGTTAGAATCAATTACTGAAACCTTGTATTATGGGAAATGCCACGCAACTTTCCATGTCTTGGTCATCTGATACGTACGTTCGAGTTGTATGGGTAGAGAGACCCCGATTCAGCAGATAGCAGTGGAGTTCATTGATGACCTACAACATTAAAACAGGGAACGCAGGTATTTTGGGTAAAAGGAAAGGTAGAAGAATTCAGACAGCAAACTCATTGCATTATAGCACACTCACTAGTCTCTTAATCTTTTAGGTATGGTAGCCCAGTCTAGTCTTACCACCATAACTGCTGTTCATTTTCTTAGCAGGCCACCACTCTTTAAGTGTAGGCATTCTCATTGACCGAACCAATGATCCATATTTACACATGTAACATAAATAATAATAATTGTAATTAATTCCCCGAGCAGTGCTGGGAACTCAAAAACCACATTTTAAAGCGTCATAACCTACTCAATAGAGGGATAATAAATAAATTGCTACTCACATTAAACAACTAAAAAATTCTGTTTATTGAACTTTATTAGTGAACCTCTTGCTGCTAAGGTTGCTACAGAATTGAATATCTGAGACCACAGTTTACATGCAGGTAAAAGTGACCGTAACTTGTTGAGAGAGGGTGTATACAATACATACCACCCCCTTTGAAGTCCTTAAGGCTTCAATGATAAGATAAACTATATACAGCTTAAAAATTAACATCATTTCCAAATCATCAAGAACAAGTAATGTTAATACAATTAATTAAACTGAAACAATGCGTAATTACATAAAGGTTTAAATAACCATTAACTGCTGTTATTCTAACAATTCGCAGTATTTTGCTCAATAGGCAACACACACAGTTTGCTAACAGCATGCTTTGTTTCACCATTAGATATACGCAGTCACCACTCGAATTATTCCGTCATTTCCAGGATGGGTATTTACAATTCGGCCTAGATTCCAGCAAAAAGGTGGTAAATTATCTTCCATAAGTAGAATCATTTGCCCCTTATCAATTATTTTATTCATAGGCCGTTGTCACTTACACCAGCCTTATAACTAAGATATGTACTTTCCGGGCCAGCGCTTACAAAAATGTTGTCGAAGTTACTCGATTCTTTCCCAGCTATTTAGGCAATTAATCGAAACATCAGCGATATCTGATTCTAAGGAAGCGGTTAATAATGTTTCACCAATCAGAAAATGGCTAGGTGAGACTATTTAGGTTGTGTATATCTGTAGTAATAGAAGCTAAAAGATGGGAATTAAGGATTGTTTCAATTCTAGTTAAAGACACAATTCCTAGTATGTGAGTAAAGCATCGCTTATGAATTTTTTTTAAATGATTTTTTGCGAATTTTATCCCTGCTTCCCCATAATCACCCATGCGTGGACTTCTAGCAGGGACGAAATTCCAAGTTATATTCTCAGAAATGATAAGATCTAAGTTTTAAATGTTTTTGAATGTAAGAATCTCGATAATTCATCAAACTTTCGTTTAGCACCAACAAAATTTACGGCAATGGGTGCATTCAGTGCACATAAAGTGCTGCAGTGCTTTAGTGAAGCGCTATAAGCAGCACTGCATACTCGCTGGACGATATGCCACTAAACATATAACAAGTCGACAGGTGACATTTAAAACAACTGTTTGGCTTAGGTAAGGCCGAAAACCTATTCTTGTTTGACCATGACAATATTAATATTGTAGTAGGACTAAATAATATAATACAGAATGGAATACGGTATATTTGGCCTTCAAATTCCAATTGCATTTTAATGAGAGCTTCCATTTCTACAAATATCAATAATAGAAAACAATACACTCTAACACTAAACTTGGAAAACATATGACAGCTCACCTATAAGAATATGTTTTGTTTACATGCTTTATTAAAACAGTTTTATGCAGCAGAATATTTATCCGCTTCACTAATGGCAGACCGCTGCAGCATAACACTTTAGAAACTGATAGTTAAAATGACCATTCAGGAAGATTCTTAATTAAAGCACTGCAGCGCTGTGTGTGGCTGAATGTGCCCATTATCTGATAATAATTTCTTGATATTACCACGTCGTACAATAAAACACTGTAAAGCATATAAAAAACATTCCATGGTTAGATCACTGGCTAATTTAAGATGAATTGCCTTTGTTGCAAAACAGATAAACAGAACAATATAGGCTTTAGTTTTCTTTTTACGTCTAGTGATTCCAATTTTCAACCTCGTACCTACATAGTCAACCCATGATATAATAAATGATCGTATAGGAAAATTACCCATCTTTTGAATAATTGGTTTTAGATTAATCCGGTAGCATTTAATACATGAATGGCGCTACTTTCGAATTATTTGTTGTGCAGAAATCAACCAGTATTTTTCATGAAGGGCAACGAATGTAGCTTGATATCCAGCATGTAATATCGATTCATGATACTTTTATGATCAACTTACTAACAGCTTGTTTAGCAGGCAAAAGTAATTGATGTTATTTGTCATATGCAAACCTGAATGTTGTAAATGGTCACTTACACACAATAAATTAATTTCATATAAAAACAGATCTAGCGTTAATAATTTGCTACTCTTTGAAATTAGTTTCTCTGCTGATAAATTTGTCACCTCTTTTTAAACTCGTGTGCTTGTATGGTTCTTATGAATATACCATAAGCGTTATTTAACTCTGAGCAGGTCATGGGCCTGTTAGTAACTTGGACTTATTTTTACAATTATAAATAAATCTTAAACAGTTTGAAGTTTAGTGAAAACGAGAATTGTGTAAAAATCAACAATTCTTCAATGCTAACAGATGTAGCTAGTAGTGTAATTTTACATTTTTCCAGCAAGTTTATTTAACCTAAGTGTGAACTAGAATTGGTCCAGTGATGATTTTCTAATGTCAACCACTGTGGTCTCTTCCACCACAAATTTGATTCTGCTAATTGTTTTGATGAAGTACCAAGCATTATAATGTCAGCAGGATTATCATTGCTTGCAAGAAGGCGCCATTCATTAATACTTGTAATTGATCGTATCTCTGGGACACGATTTGCAACAAAAAGTTGCCTTGTATTTGACTCTGCAGCTAGCCAAACAAGCACGATATTAGAGTCAGTCCAAAAATATTTTTTAGATATATTTAGACTTAAATTTTGCATTATTTTTTCTACCAAATTAGCTAAAAGTATTGCTGTGCATAACTCTAACCTAGGTACTAATACAGTTTAGTGCAGCCACCCGACTTTTGGCGCATATGGTTTGTGTCAAATAATTATCATCATTGTCTTTAATTCTCAAATATACAGTAGCCCATACCCTTGCATGGAAGCATCTGCAAAACCATGTAATCCAATTTATTTTACTGGAAAGGTCGAAATAACCTTTCTGGGAATATTTATTAATTTTTAATTTGACAGTTCCAATATAAATTGTTTCCATAATATGAAAATATTTTGCGGAATGCATTCGTCCCAGTCTATTTTGAAATTAGAAATTTTTGCAGGATTGATTTAGCCTCTAATATGACTGGAGTTATTAATTCCAGAGAATCAAAAATTTAACCTATAGTAGATAAAATGATTCGTCTAGTTACTTTGAGTGATACTTCACAATTTATACTTTCGTATTTTAATAAATCGTCCTTGCTATTCCAATACAAACCAAGAATTTTTGCATTATTATTTTTATCAAAATTAACTATTGCAATATCTAAAGACTGACTTTTAGATAATAAATCCTTGTGATTTGACACACATTTCCTAAGTTGAAACCCCCTTTGCAATAAAATTAGTGATTTGATTTTTCAATGTCAAGGCTTCTAAAATAATGTTATGGCCGCAAAGCAAATCATCCATATAAAAATTATTAAGAATTGCAGTTGATGCTTCGGGACAGATTTCCTTACTTTCATGTGCTAATTAGTGTAAACATCTAACAGCTAAAAATGGTGCAGCCCTAGTACTTGTAAGTTACGCTCCTAAATTTGAAAATTTCAATCAGTAGATTGTTACGATTGCTCCAAACATTTTCTGATATGGTGCATCTTCCCGACTGATCTTAATTTGTCCATACATCATACTAATGTCAGCATTAACAACATATTGAAAAGTTCTATAACACGTGAATGTTGTAAATAGTTTGTGTTGTAGGGTGGGACCTACTAACATATTATCCTTAAACTTAATCTCTTACTTGCTTTTGTGGATCTGTCAAATACGACCCTCAAGCGGGTCATTGTAGATTCTTTGAAAAGCATGTGATATGGGAGAAAATATTCTTTACCGCTATCTAGTTTTTGCTCATTTATTAAATGCATGTGACCTAATGCAATGTATTCATTTATACACATAATAATTTTATTAAATTTCTACTCTAGACTGTAAAATCTTCGAAGTGCAATTTCCTGAGATGACCCTAATTGAGCTGTATTACTTTAAAAAGGTATTATGCTTAAACGTTTTTTTGAAAATGCATTTCACATTCCTGTTCTTCAAGGGACAAAATGTTTTACAATGATTTACCTCTTCTAGATCCCGAAATTTAGATAATTGGTGTTCTATTGTTTTATATTTCTTTACGCTTAGATTACATAATGTTAAACCATCAGTAGTAGTAGGTACTTCAATGGGACCACCAAATCACCCACCCTAATTTAGTTTCGTGAAGATACTGTTCAAATATTTGTAACTTATTTTACAGGTAATGATTTGTTGAAACCCGGGCCTGCTAGATGTAAATTTCCAGGTATTTTAAGCAGTTATAACAAAGATTTAGTTTATTTACTTCATCTTTTCGTTTTTGCACAGACTTTAATTTTAACTTGGAACAGTGATAAATGCTGTGCATACTGTTACAACAACTACAGTTTATTTTGTTTACCTTTAAAACAACGTAGGGGGAAGTTTGCACCTTTGTGTTTGAATTATAAAATTTTGTTACTTTTTCAAAAACTAACACCTTTTTTCTAAAAGTTTCTTAAATCTTGTAGTTTAAGTAACTCAGAACTCAGAGTTGCATCATATTCCTTTTTTGTATAAAAATCAAGTTTAGAATGAATTATCGAAATTAATATTACATCCCAAGCTTCTACTTTCACTCCTAAACTCGTTAAGGCTTGTAAACTAACTGATAAGTTATCTAACAATTCTCGCATTAAAGTTATATCAGATTTTTTTTGTAATAGCTGGAAAATTTAACATTGAGCAAATGTGCTGTTGAACAATCAAATGTTCATTTTTAAAATGCTTTTCTAGAATATCTAGAGCTGCCTTATAATTTTCGCTGTTTACCTGTAAAGCTTGGACTGTGCACAATGTATCATCTTTTAGGCAAGATTTCACACAAAAAAACAACAATCATCTAAACGACTGTCAAAATTAATCATGTTATTAAAATTATTATAAAACATCGTGTATTCTGAAAAAGCACCACTCGAAATTGGTAATTTCATATTTGGTAAGGTCAGGTAATTAGACAGTGACTTGGCAGACTTTGCTTCATTTATGTTAGAAATTGGAGTTAGAATGAAACTTGATTCTGATCAGTTTTTAATAATGTTACAAACACCAGCTAATCACTACAATACTGTAATTCGACCACCTCAAATTCCTCAAAAAGTGTTGTATCTTTAGCAGATATTTGTTCTATATGTTACTGTAAGTCCTCGAATTCCTTAAACTATTCCTTTATAATATTTTCCCGAGCTTCTAATTGTTCTATATCGCCGATTTATTTGTTAAAATTATTTATTAAAATTCTCGTAAATTTAGCTTTTAATTGACCACGTTTTGCAATTAACTGTGTTAATTCAGCCATTATTACTTAAAAGTTACAAACGTTGCAATACTCACACAAAATAAAACACACGCATCCAACAATGAATTGAATGAAAAAAGTAAAAATTGTATAGGTACTGAACTTCTATCTCACCTATTGATACCTTAAATTTTCTGATTAAATATCGATTTCTCGAAGGACCTTATATAATGCAGATTTTCCATATAAAGCTGATTAATATGTGCTGATTTTCACCAGGCTCGAAGATAGACCAAATGTTGCATCAATAGAGAGATAATAAATAAATTGCTACCCACATTGAATAACTAAAATTCTGTTTATTGAAGTTGCATATTAGTGAACCTCTTGCTGCTAAGGACGCTACAAAATTGAATACCTGAGACCACAGTTTACACACAGGTAAATGTGACTGTAACTCCTTGAAAGAGGGTCTATACAATGTATATGGCATCCAGAACTACCTTGCCTTAATTGGGCAACAAGATGAGATTAGTCAGGTAATTGGAGTTGGAGATATTATATAAGAGGACAACATTCAAATATAAAAGTTACTCATTTTTCTATTAAAAATGCTACTATGACATTAATCTAATAACAAAGCAATGCACGAGAAAATGTTAGCACTTTGTTGTTTATTCATCTACAAAATTAAATACTTGCTCCTTTGTAATTAAACTATAAACACAAGAGTTATTTTACTAGTACAAGCATATGTTATGATTACTTAATTTTTTTTTTGTTAATGTTATTATTATTCTTAGAAATTCATACGTATAATAAAGTATTTCGTTATTTAAATTCACATCTACTAAATTATATTTTTTGATCAATTACATATTGTGCTTGTCAACCAACCATTTCTATATTATTTGTTAATCTCAATGTCTCTAATTGAAATACCTATTACTATTAAGCTGTTCATACATTTTACACGTATTACTACCTCAATAAGAATACATTTTAAATCTTACCATTTCATACATTACTACTCCAATGCCCCACCAGTCTACAGCACGCCCATAATCATTATCCTCCAAAACCTCAGGTGCTAAATATTCAGGCGTCCCACAAAAAGTCTTAGTGGTTCTTCCATAGGTTATATCCTCTTTGCAGAGACCAAAGTCTGCAATTTTAATATGTCCATCTTTATCTAATAATAAATTTTCTAATTTCAGATCTCTATATATAATTCCTTGTGAATGGAGATAGGCAAGTGCAGATATAATTTCAGCACCATAAAACCTCGTTCTATCTTCAGAAAATACTCGTTCTCTTGATAAATGAAAAAATAATTCTCCACCATTGACATACTCCATTACAAAGCACAGCCGATCATTAGTTTGAAAGGAATATTTTAACGACTAAAAAAAATTAAAGTTATTTCCTATTATATTAAAATGAAAATATTTAATGCATGTGATTAAATTATTTTGCATAACTAAGAAAAGTAATATTTTAAATAGGCCCGCTAGTGACATGCATTTTCCAAATTTCAAGAATTTTCTTTATATCCCCAGATCTACCTAAAACAAGCCATTGTCGTTGCATATGACCATTTTTTCAAATAAAACAAAATTGATATTATAACAAATTGTGAAATGCTAAATATTAATTGTAATCAGAAATATTTTATTAGGAAATCACAGGATTTGAGAAATTTGACATTGTACAACCCAGGATTTTCTAGTATATCATGTCCTTCGCCATCTCATTAGAAATAATTAAAACATTACACATATCAAATGCATATAAATAAAAATAATATGATTGAAAATTAATTGTTTGTTTCTTGTTAGAATTCTGTGTCGTGTATTTATGCTTAATCCAAGCTTGCATCTTCAATTAAATAGATAATTTTACTACTTTCTTCACCTCATTGAATAGAAAACAACAAGAAATACAATTAAGCAAAAATTAAAGTTAACATTGTAAGCATGCTCTATATTCTGCAAAAAAAAAGGTTAAGAATAGTATGAAATTACATATTCCTTAATAACATACAGAATCTTAAGAGTTCTTATTTTTCCATTTTAAATAAGCACACCTTAATAATACAATTAAAAAAAGTACATATTTTATCATATTCGGTAATTCTTTTTATACTCATTTAAAAATTACATTTTCATACAATACGTTGTATTTATTGCATATTAATTAATTTTTTCATGTTCTATTAGTTGCATGTTTTGAAAGTATCTAACAATTTACAACTAATTTGCCTAATAATATTTTTTTGAAATCCTCTTTTCTAAAACTTTATACTGAGAAAGCTTACATGCAAATACTAATTGTTCCACAGTTCAGATCAAAAACTATTCACATACAATGCTATAAGCTGACAAATAATTAACTACTTTACATTGGCGAGATATTTGTGGTTAGACTTAAGTTTTACTTTCGTCACAAATTCTACCACAGTCGAGATAATTCATTCCTTTCTTCAAATTATATACTTTTGCAAATAATTTGTTCGTAAAGTTATTTCAATTTTCCTTTCTACAAAGCTCATGAACAAGTAATTATGTCAGAAACTAATGTGCAACAATAGGTTACCATCTTTAAATGATACACAATTAACAGATAAATGGGTTTCTGTATTGTACTTAACAACTAAGTATCTGTGTCTAGACAGTTCTTATTGAGTCGACATGTAAAAAAGGCCATACATGAGAATAATTAAAAAAAGTGGAACTTTAGATCGGGGTTCAATGATCAACACTACCTTTAACAATACTTCTACCCAAAAAAAGTTTTATCAACCTGTATGAAGTATTTGTGACATAAATTAGAAGTTATAAAGATTTGTTCGTGGTATATTTCGGTTGTTATTGGGCTTTCTTGATCGTTCTCAAAGCCTTTTTCTAGAAAAATACACGAACAAGCATAATTCTACCAATATTCACAATTTAAAAAAAGGATACTTACAAGTGATCTATGAAAAAAACTTTGATAAAATTTGAAATAAACAAAAGCAATGCAATTGACACGTCATAGATGATGGAAAATTTAAGTAGATCGATGCATAGTCATTATAAGATGGTTAAATAAATAAGGTACGTCGCATCTACTAGGTCTCAAACTGCTGGAAAAACAAAATTATTCAAATGTGACTAGATTATTGAATGATTTGCTGCATGTATGTTAACCAGAGGGAATTGAAGTGCATGTAAAATTCGTGATGTATTAGAATCTTTTATATATCAATGCTGAATTTTACGTATATAGTCCAGGGCTTAAACGGTGTAGCAAAAACAATTCAGAATTTGGTCAGGGGTTGACAAAATGATCTGCAGGGTTAAGAACGTGTTTCTTAAAGTAACCTTACCAACAGAGGCTTATTCAAGCATTTGCGTTTACCGCTTCCATAAGTCTCTTCTAATGAGACAGGGAGCATGGCCACAAAAATTTTATCAGTTATCAAGACTATCATAGATATATGTGATAGTGACGCCATCTCCTGCTTAAGAGCAACTCTTTTCTATACCACTTGAAGGGAAGAAAAAGTTGGAAGATACTGGCATCCCGTTGGCTGAACGTTTTTGTATTGTTGAAAACTTTTAAAAGAAGTCGTTTTCAACGCCTGAAGGTTTTAGCAACGTCAGCTGCAGAAAAAAATGTGCATCGTGTTCAATGAAATTCGGGAAATTTTGGACGACAGTTCAGAAACTGCATCCACATAAATAAGCACTGAACTATTTGTAAATTTAAGTTTGCACCGGTAATATCGTGGAACAAAGCATTTCATTGTATAAAAACATACAACTAATAAACAGCAAACATTATCTAAAAACATCAAGAAAATGTTAATAATTTATTGCAACGGTAAATTGTAAAATATTAAATTTAAATTAGAAGTATTTTTTTTCTCTCTATAATTTGCATAGTAATTAATTTCATGAATGCATTCACTGCGTTTTGATTATTTTATTTATTTAAAAATAGTTCCTAGCATTTTTCCATATCTTAGCAAAAACTTCTACATATTTTTTCATTTGTAGTAGTTTATGTTACCCTGCATTTAATTTTTCCAATGCTCCATCCGAAGGTACTACATTGGCAAAGAAGCGAGTTTTTTTTATCTACAAATTTTGAATTTTGCCAACCCTTGCTGTTCCAAACAAGGTAGGGATCTTTAACGTGCGTGACAACACTCACACACAGGACCTATATTTTACCTCTCATTCGAACGAAGGCATATTTTGGTGAAAAATGCTCGCTTAATATTTTTTAAGCGGACCGTGGCAGGATTCAAACCCAGAACTTTGAGCAAGTAGTCAAATGTATATCAACTACGCCATGGAGTTACTCAGTAGTTTGTTAGAGCAGACACACTAATGACTTTAGTGTTAAAATGTGCGCTATATTTATTGTGAGCTTGCCACATACCACTACTATTTATAAATTGTTGTTACTGAAAACTTTACAGTTAAAGAAATTTTCTAAATAAAAGAGATTGCTAAAACCACTATATTTTTTGGTTTATGTCTTTATTTTGCGTCTATTGTTGATACTTAACATAACTTGAAAAAAAAGAGAAACAACTGCACTGGAATTAAAAAGATTCAAACCAAAATAGAAATATCTAAAAACATATTGCTGGTTAATGGCTACTTTATTTATGCCTAATAAACAATCTTTACATAGGTGTAGAGGCAATAGGTCTAACACTAACTTAACGTTTTTTGCTTTAGTCAAACTGATACAATAGTTCAAAATCCTCATATTTAAAATCCAATAAATGCGATTTCAACAAATAGTGCTTGCTATGTTAGTCTTATTTACCAGTCAGTCTATATTACATAACTCATGACATGAATCTATATAACTGTCATGCCTGAAAATATAAATCTACAGGAGTTATAGTCTGCGACCAATAAGTTTATGGTTCATTATGAGAAAGATTCTTTAAAGAAACGTTTATGTACAACTGGGCCAATTTGTGAAGGTTAATAATTTACTGTCTAGATATTCAACTTAATATTAAACAATTCTCAGGTCTGTGAAATAATTAAAGATACACTGTTGGACTATAAACTAAAACATTACGGATGTCACAGCATGCTGTAACTAATATGATATATGTCAGTAGCTTCAAATATGATGCACATGAGTAAAAACAATTCATAACTTTCCTTATCCTTAAGCAAAGAATCCTTCGTACCCTTTTGCATTAACATATCAAAGTTTTTCTGTTCATATTTGAATAAACAATTCCTAAAAATCATACTGTCTTAGATATCCCACGGGGTTCTATTATGACCTTTGTTGTTTCTAATGTATGCTTTATGTCGCTCTAGGGTTGCTTTACAAACTTGTTTTTCACAGATGAAATTCAACTAGTTGATTATTTTGTTTTCTGAAATAAGCAAAACCGAGAATCATACAATCAATCTATTAAAATTTCCATTTACTTATCAAGTCACAGTTTAAGCACATGCACCAAATAAGATAAGTTTTAAACAAGTCACATACTGTTAAAAATGGATGATTTGTAGATCTTAAAACTCGGCTTTCAGTTAAGGTGTGAGCAACTTCATCCTTTTGAATAATAACCTCTTTCTTCAAAATTTTGATGGCAAATAATCTTCTCGTTGATTTCTCTCTACACAATATTACTTTACCAAAAGTACCTTTGCCTAAAACCTTAAGAAACTCAAAATTCTCCAGGGTAACTTTTCTTTTGCCACTTGACTTTGAACTAGAAGTTCCTTGTCTAGAAAATTTTTCACATAAGTCCTCTACTAGTGGATTTACTGAAGTCATATCTACATCTTCACATTCTGAAGATAAATTTTCGGATACCATTTTAATAGCTGCAACCCATTCTTCTCTAGAGAGCAAAAAATTTACATAATCTAAAACCTTAATACTTACCTATCCTGTTCAGAATCTACATGGAACATTCGCTCGATAACAGTAGTCCACTGAAGACCTCTAATAATAAAGGTAAATGGTTTTGGTCTATCTGTCGACATTATCTGACAACCTCTGACTGTAAAATTATTGAGTGGTTCGCCCATTGAATTTATATCTGGTTTATTTTTAAAACCAATTAATGAACCATTGTCTTCTAACACAAAGTATCTGCAAAAATTTTTACTGACTAAACACTTTAAAATAGAACACTATGAACATTTGCCATAATTTATTGCAATATAATGTGAGGTTAAATCAAATATAAAATAAATTTTTTGTGTATACACTGTGGGATAAATGGAGCCCTTCATATCTTTATATGTAAGAATGACAAGTAGATTATCCCTGTACAAAACATCACACTACCAATTCTTTGACCACTGGGTATTGGACATTATAAAATTTCCCACAGGGGCGCATAAAACTGTCCGATGTTTTGAGAAAACTTATAGCACAATTCAAAGACAGTGCCCATAATATGACAAGTGTCAGAAACAATTTTGAGAAAAATAAGAAACAGAAAGTTTACTGCATGGATCTAAGAACCAATATGCCCGACGATTATAGGTTGCTAAAATTACTTCAACAATTGAAATAAAGTATAATGGTGTTCAGGCAATCAATACCGACTATCTTGAGTTTTGAATTGTGGGTGTCAGATGGGTCTCACAACTTCTCACCAAAGATCAGAAACAGCAGCGACTTAAGTGATAACTGCTCTTGATACACTACCATGCCAAAGGGGAGGTTTTTTCTCCATTGGATCGTTACCTGCGATAAAACTTGGGTGCATGATTATGCTCCAGCATCAAAACAAGACAGTATGGAGTGATAAAAGAGAAAGAATTTGCACCCGTCAAGAATGAAAACTAGGCATTTAGTTGGAACAGTTCGTGCAAATGCCAATCTATTATTATAATTTGCCATACAGTATCAGTGCTTTCTACTGTTTTCGATGTGTTGGTCGACTTCAGAAAATTCATAATTAAGTCACAATGACCAAATTTAAATTATTGGCACCATCAAAACAGTCGTTCTTGATGGTACCTTATCATCTTAAGCAGTTGTGCTATATTCTCAATGCACTCCTCACTTTTCACTTAAAAATAGAACAAAACCTTTGCTTAAAAATGCGCATGATTTAGATCCATGATCCTTCAAGAATAATTAACTTTAAATATTGGAATCAATGTTCACTTTCAATCAGTCCTGTATTGAGGAGCTGCAAAACCAAGCATAATTAAGGTGACAAGTCAACCATCAACGTAGAGAGGTATTCTCTAACAATAGTCTTGTAACACGGACGTGTTACACTAAATATAAAACTTAAATGTGTAAGGGAAAATAAACTAAAACGAACAAAATTCATGTTGATATACCCTGTACATTTTGATTTCATATATAGTAGTGCACAGTAAATAAGACCATGTAGTACAATTGGTGGTTTTATTTAAATCATAAACTTAAAACTAAACAAAACATCGTTTTATCTTTGTTAAATACATGTTGAAACCGACTTTAAGGTCCTACATTATTTTAAACCCAGAAATGTAAAAAACAAACATTTATAACAGTAAACTTTTATGTGAAGGTATGTAATTTTTTGAAGAAAGCTTTGGATTATGAAATGATAGTGAATTCACTAATATGCACCTCAAATATGAGCTTTTAGAAATTTTAGTTCAATAAATTAAGTATAATGTTACAAAATTTCAATATACATAGTTGCAATTACTATAAACCAAACCCTGACACTAAGGGAAATTCGTACATATTAGATTACAGATATGAGTTAATCATTTCATACAAAACATTACAATGTATTCTTTTATAGAGCAAAAACAGAAAGAAACAAATACTAACCTAAAAAAATCACATGACAACACAGGTGTTTCATTTCATAAACTTAATAGGACTATGACAAAAAACCCCAACAACATAAGAGTGGGGAAAATTACCATAGTTGGATATCCGATGGGAAAGAATTAGTCAGTTACTTGCATACCGGTAATAAACCAACATCAATATGTATTCATACAAAAACGTAATACGGTAGTTACCCGTACGGTCAAAGGTCGATAATATAGTGAGAAGTTGAGTTTTGATAGGAAAAAATGTAATAATATGAGTTAATAATAGAAAGTGGAACGGAACGTAGCTTCAAAAAAATTTAAGATTTATGTTCTCATAAGAGACACAAAAACGTGGCATATAATAAAATTTGACTTCTCGCGTGGGCGAGGTATTTTCAATGGAATCATTGTCATTGTAATCGTTTAAAGGAGTTGGGATTTGAATAGTTCACCCTGCCATTAATTTGAAATTTTGGGTTGTGTTGGGTCGATGGTAACAACCATTGTATATACGTTTGAATTTTAAATGTACGCATGGTTGTAATTTTATGATAGAACATGAATCGAACATAAAACAATAATTTTATTGATTAAGAATTTACCGACAGAACAAGTGTTGATTAAATTTAAGTATAATGTTATCAGTTAAAATATTAAAAGTATTGATTTAGCATTATTTTGGAATGAACAATGAACCGATGCAACAAAAAGCTGATAGTTAACTTTATTTTTGTTTATAATGAACGACATTTCTAATAATTGGGATTTATGATTGTCATGTAATTAAATATTGAAAACAGGAAAAATGTGGAGGATAAATAAAAACCTTATTGAATGCTTAGAGTTAAAGTCTTCTAGGATTTTTTTTCAACAATACGTGACCAGCCAAGGTTAAGCAGTTGTTTTATAAGCAAAGTATTTTATGTAATTTTATTAAAATTATTTTGTTCATAGAGTTAAGTTTAGGTTAATTTTTTAATTGAATTTATTTGATTGCTTAGAGGATTTTTTTCTTTCAACAATACCTGGCCAGTCGAGGTTAATTTTTAATTGAATTTATTTATAAACTAAATATCTAGTAAAGGATATCCAGCCACCCCAGTGACGGAATCTTATTTGGAAGAAGCATTTTATTTTGATAAATATCTTTAATTATAACAGAATTAATGCGTTTCTAAGGTATTTCGAGAAAGGTAGTATATAGTGATAAAATTAAGGATACCGAAGCAAGGGAGATTTACGCGCAATAACTGTCTTCCATGTAGATATAATACCAAAATGCATTGCTGTGATCGACGTTTTGGCACCCTTCAATTTAGTCAAAAGCAGAAAAACGTTTCATGTGCTGGTGTTAGTGTAACGTGAGATTTTGGTAATTCAGTTATTTTATTTATAATTTTTGTTTCCAAACTATATTTTCTTTTATAATTTCCTCCATAGGAACTCGTTCATGCACCACTGCAGTAAGCCAATGCACCCTTATATTGTTACGGGATGCCTGTCTCTTCAGAGAAAATCAAAATAAAATAACTCCATGCTCATGTTACCCATAACAGTTCTGCTGCCATATGCAAGCACTTACCCTCTTTTTTTCCTGAATTAATTGGCCAACCATTAACTTGTCGTTTACACTCAAGACCAATGGTAATTCTTCGGATTACAGATTTTTGGGTGAGGCACTCCACAAAGTTTTTCTGTGAAATATCTATCTAAATTTAATATTAGAAATATTTCTAAAGGGTGTAAAAAACGTTTCTCTAAATTTTAGCTTATCTTGCTTTTATGAAAAATTGATAATTAATTGTATAATTTGATTAAAAACCTAGCATACTTGTTATGATTTTGTATACGAGGGGTGACAGGAAAGTAAGCTCTCCTATTTTCTTTTTCATAGAAAATGACATTTATTTACAAAGTGTGATACATCGTGGGAAGGGCCAGGGTATTGGCTATTTTTCACATAATCGCCATTTTTTCCCAACACTTTCCGCATCCGCGCGATGTACTTTTGTATGCCGATATCGTACCACTCTGCGTCCGCCTTGTGCAGCCAGGTGTTGACCTCTTTTTTAACCTATGCGTCAGACCCAAACTTCTTCTTTCCCTCCAAGTCCTTAACAGTCGCACGGCCATTTCTGAGCATTCCCGCCTCCACTGCCCGAACAATCTCATCCGAGAGCGGCGGCCGGCCACTTCTCTCCTAGTCGTGAAAGTTACTTCGCCTGGAATTAAACTCGCAACACCACTTACGCACGTTTTTAATGTTCATACAGTTTTCCCCGTAAACTTCAACCAATTGACGATGAATTTCTTTTAGTGTCACCTTTTTCGCACTTAAGAAACGTATCACCGAATGCAATTCGCACTTGGACGCTGACGTGAGGGGTATTTCCATTGTTGACGACTGCGCAGCCAAAACTGAGCGGTCGGGTAAAGACGCGCCCAACAGCAAAGTTGTAGTGGGGGAACCAGGCAACACGGCGCTATTGCCAGATTTCGTCTAGCGCGGAATCCGGCGAAGTTACAGCATTGGAGATCTTACTTTTCTGTCACCCCTCGTATTTTGAATATAGCACTAGATATTTGTATAATTGGTAACAATTCCGCACCAAAGAAGAGAAATAGATATTACCAGCATGGCTGTTATTCTTTGCCCTATCATATATTAAGTATTTATTTTGTCTTTTGATATATAGAATACTAAGAAAAATAAATGCATTAGTAAGTATGTGACTTTGTGTTAATATTACTGGTTAAGAATTACTAATACATAACATTTCCAATAAAGATGCCAACGCATAATAAAAGTGCAGCACTCGCCAGCCATCCCAATACATTCCCTCAAGTTCTGTTATCGAATTTTTTGATCAAAAAACACAAAAATTTGAAAGAACATTGCAACGTTTAGAGTTATCGTTCAAAATTTTCCAAATTCTAGATGTGGAAATGAAAAGCTACTACATTGATGTTAAAGCATCTGAAATTATGTGTAACGCATTAGTTCTGGATGAACCCCATACGAAATGTTACAATGAAGTAATGCAAATATTAAAGCAGTTTTCAAATCCGTGACCAGTAGGAATTAGCAGGAATTGCAGAATTCTATAAACTCCATCATCGCATGCAGGAAGACGGTTAGTCTGTAGATGAGTATTTGGCTATACAAAGAAAAATGGCAACACATGTTGTTTTTGCTACTTATTTATTAACCGTGCTGCATACCGATTGGTTTGTGTTACAAAACAAAAAAATTCAAACTAGTTATTAAAAGTTACCAACCTTACTCTGGATAAAGCTGTTCAAATAGCCAGCAGCTTAGAAACATCGTACAAAAACTGGTGAAAATAAATAATCACCATGTGAAGATCGAAATCGGTAGTGGTGTTTCTGTATTGTTAATTAATGAAAAAAACTTTCATAAGATTTTAATAAGATGGATCTCAAACCTACAAATATTAAATCGACTTCTTATTGTAATACACTGTAACATGGGTGCACTACGCTAGCTATAGAATTACTTGAGGTAAGTAAAATTTAGTAAAGTCAAATGGTCAAACTGGATATGAGCACCTTGTATGGTAAGTTATAAGAATAGCTAAGATCAATTAAGCATGATATTCTAATTCTTTTGTTTTTAGAAAATATAATTTTAAATTAGGACAGTCGGTATAATTAAAGCAATAAACTCAAACCATACAATAATCTTTTCATCTTTGTTAAAAACAATTTGAACAGAACTTGCGTTCATAAATTATTTTAAACCGCAAAAGTGTAAACAAAATATTTAAACTGTAAACTTTCATAGTGGAATCATGTCATTTTAAAGAAAGCTTTAGAAGTATGAAGTAACAGTAAATTCATTAATATGCAATGTTACATAGTTGCAATGCCAGGAAAAATCCAAATTCACAAACATCAAATGAAACTATGAGTAATTATGAGCTTTTATGTTTAGAATTATTAACTATGCGTTTGCGAACTGAAAATGTTTATTTCTCGTATTTATGTAATAGGGAATTAATGTAAATGTAATTATTTTGTTGGACTAAATTAGCGATGGCAGCAGTATATATTGATTTTAAATGCAAATTTTAATAGTAAAATTAATTTTTTTGTAAAAGCTGTTACATTAAATGTCTAAAAACGAGATATTTCTGCAATAAAATTTTCAACTATCTTAATTAAGCGCATCTTACAAAATCTAATCTAAGCGACGGTCCGCTTTTTAAGCTATTCCAATTAAAATAAATATTTAAAACCTTATATAAAGATTTCCTTAAGTGTAGAAATACGTGGATTATATTTTAAAACCACATTCTAAAATTCCCTGGAAAAATTTACTTTCCTGATAATTATCAAATATTTTCAATCTTTCTTGGAATTTATGTCTATACAAATACACGTTTATCAATAAACTATTTCATATCTTGCAAATTGATACAGATGCTTCAACTATACACACCGAGCCTTTATCAATGGTTAGTTATAACAGAAAGTATTTTTACTATTACCTTAAAACGAAACATTCACAACCACAATTAATTTTCAAACACGTATTGATTACAACGTATCAGTCATTCAGTCATTAGGATATTTACCAATTCTATTTGTCAACACTATTTAAATTTAAAAGTAAATCACGCACATTAAACGTTAATATATTAATGCTTTTCACAATACCACCAAATTAGACAAATTTATTTACATATAGGTAGGTTAGTATTGTTTGTCACAAATGTTAAACCAATATTCATTTTATCTGAAATGATAGTTATAACTTTAGTAAAATAACCGTATGGTTGTTATCTGTTTTTACCAGTTAATTACATTGATTTTTATTTCTTAGAATTACTACTAATACTATATGTAGAAATTATGAATCAATGTTTATTGCCATGCTTTATTTAATTATATTATGGTATATTTTACTCAGTTTTTAATACCAGTCTTTTCATTAATTGTAGTAAAGGTTTTTGCTATATAAATCATTTCAAGTACTTCTCGTTTTTTTCTTTGTTTATTTCAGTTTTTATAATTTTTGTTTGGTTAAAATCAAACTGATGCTTTGCTGTTGCCTCATGTTTAGTAGGTGCTGTCTGGAGGAAAAAATAAATTATCATTAAATATCATTAAAGGGACAACAGACAGAATCAGCAGAGTTCTACAAAAATACAAAATAGCTACCACATTCAACACTCATAGAAAAATCGATGCAATCCTAAGGAATCCCAAAGATCAGATCCCATTAGAAGACAAAGGAGTCTACAAAATACCATGCTCAGACTGCAACAAATCTTACATATGGCAGACAAACAAAAGAATTAGTGTTAGGAAGGAAGAACATAAAAATCCAATAGAAAAGAACGAAAAGACCTCATTACTAGCTCAGCACTTCAGTACTACAGGTCACAACACCAACTTCAAAAATACCAGAACGCTAGCTAAGATTGTGCACTACAACTCGAGAATAATCCGCGAAGCCATTGAAATAGAGAAACGTCCACATAGTTTCAAGACAAGAGATGATTCTCAAAAACTGCCACAGGCATGGAAACCAACAAATACTAGTCTACGCATCGTTAAACAATCAAAAGGGACATTTTGTTAAATCATCCATGCAGAACTAAACAACACGCACCAGGACCAATGACACGGAGCCGCACCAGAAATCAAGCAAGTGCAATGGAGCATGTATTCTAACTAGTATATTTAACAGGACAAAGGAAGTCTTCTTCATTCACTGCTCAACCTACAGAGCCTGAAGATGGCAGATGTAATTTTGTCAAAACGTCACCAAATTGATTGACAGCGGTTCACTTTAGAACCAACCAGCTATGCAGAATAATACCAGGAAAATTGACCAAGGAGATTATATATATATATATATATATATATATATATATATATTCTTGTATATAATTACTATGTTTTTTTTGTCTCTACTATTTTATATAATATAATTACTCCTCCTTTAAACAAGATTTTATTATACGACTTTTGTCGTCGTTCCTTATGATTTCAAATCGAGGTGCTTTAGCAAACGTTTGGTTGGTTTTTCTTTTACTAATTACTATATTTTGTATACCTCGACTATTTGAAACTTTAATCTCAGGGTTTTCTCACCTACTCACCGTGGGTTCAATCGTGAGTAGATGTGCAATACCCAACCAAACAGCACCCTCGTTTGTTTTACCACTTTTGAAATGTACTAAATTTATTTTGATATGCCAAATCTTAATAGATCAACGATGCCTGATGTCAAATTAATTTATGTAACTTTTATGACTTTAATTTCTGACGTTCTAATATATTCACGGTACTTACCAGAAATATACTGCGCTGAAGGCCTTCCTTTGACTGCTGGCTCAAGTTCGAAATTGCCGTACGCACTTTCACACAAGATTCTCCAAAATTGTCCTCTTGCGCACTGCCTCCAGGTGTTTTAAACAATTTTGATGCCCCAAACCTGAAATAATGTTACCCCAATTTAGAATTTAGTAAAACCTTTATCTACTTTCCTGCGTCAATTCTTCCTCGCCGTATTCCTATCTCCTGTTCCTCTGCTCCGTATCCCGCTTACTTCTCTCTTCGCACAACCAAATCAATCCCGCTGTCTTAATACAAATCACTCCTAATCCTGCTATACCAATTATCCATACGATGTCCTTCTGCCGTTATATCTTCTCAAATCAATCCAAAATTCTTTACGTCGTCGATGCCTTCTTTAACCACTCCAATATCCTGCTGCCGTAATACCCAAATCTATCCCAAAACCAACACTAATCTTCTCAAATAATATACCGTCGCTTTCTCCTTTACATCAATAACCACTTCCAAAATCTTCTTTACATACACGCTGACTTTCCCTTTTCACTTTTAAACACTTTATATACTTTCTTTTATACTTGGATTAAATAATACTCGATGAATACACAAATAAACTTTTATTTCAAAACTATTTTACAATTTTAACGCGGGTTTCATAAATAGGTCTGTATCTGAATAAATTTTAAAAAGAAGTCCTTTTATTTATATCGCTTGGTTATTAACTAAACAAACTTAGCTTACTACAATAACATTTTTTACATATATAACATCCAATAACAAATCTCCTATCTTTCAGTGTCCAACATACCTTCGCTATAGTCTTTATAATAATTTTAAATTTCTACCATTGGTCCAAAACACTTCACTAAACTCCAATAACCTTTTACATTTTGATTCACTTTAAATTTTGATTTACAATTCGTCTAAAAGTTTGATTCTATAAAAAGGAAAAGCCAAATAATTCATACACGACCTGGACGCTTTGTTATATTGCAGATATCCATAAATGCGTCCGGCTTTCCGACGGCAAATGTACTCTCAACTGGCTCATGAAATATCAACTCAGTATAAAACCTCAAGTACCGTGCATTATATCAACGTCATAAAGTCATGTTACTACCTTTTGGCATATAAGTTTCAATCTGAAATAGTACATACTTTAACGTATGTAAAGTATAGCAAAATTTATAGTTTTTAAATTATTAAATCTGAAATATTGACCCTATCGCTTGGCATACACCCCTATTAATACAAATATACCTTTAGAAACCTTCTAACCCCCTCCCTTACACAATATTTGGCCCCACTGGTTTTAATGAAATTGGAAATTTCATATGTTTTCTCTTCCCTGGTGTGCAAAAATTTCTGATTTTCATTCAAAACCATCCTTTCGTTGTTTCTATTTTACTTTGGCAACCGCATTCGCCTTTCTCTCACATCTATTACACTACGCTATTATCTAACCTATACTATACTACTATAACAAAACAAAACAAAACACAAACTAAACTTTCCGTTGCATGAACCACATTTTAACCTATCCTATTAAACCCTCTTCCTGTACTACTCTATATGGTTACAAATTCTCCAAATGAAAACGCCCGCGATACCCCCCTGTCATATTCTCCAGCTCAAACGTATTGCCTTCAGCAAAACTACGCGTGATCCTGTACGGCCCTTCATAAGGAAACAACAGCTTCGCGCAAATGTTTTTGTCGCGGTTTGAAACCCTTAATCGTTTGACGACTACCAAATCCCTATTCCAAAAATCGTTCTTTTCTTGATTTTCCTACACCTTCGTTCGATGTCCCTACGCTGCATCCTTTCGATTCTACGCCTGGCATTACTTAGCAACTCTGTTATGTCTTGTACCTCGACTTCCTCCTCCATGGTCTAGCTGGTATAATCCTTCGCATTAATGTTACCGGACATGTTTTCGTAACCGAACTCGGACGCTGTTCATAAAATTTTCTATTTGTGGTAGATACCTAACCCATCTGTCGTGATGCTCCTGTGTCGCCAATCGTAAATATTTTATCACCTCTCGTATGTAACGTTCGCATGGATTAGCTTTTGGATGTCGTATGCTACTAAATGATACTTTAATATTTGCCCTTTTAACCCGTTCCTGAATCTTTGATTGTTGAAATACGTTGCGTTGTCTACCAAAATTCTTTTTATCTTCCCGACTTGGCTTTCAAATTCTCCAATTGACTGCAATGCATGCACCGTGTTACTCCGTCTTGCAGGAAATAATTTTACAAATTTAGAAAAAACGTCGACCACCACCAAAATATGTCGATACCCTGTTCACTCGTGATCAGGTTGCTTAAATAATCAATCGCCACCAATTCCAATGGTCCATTTACGCTCACGCTCATCGGCATATTCTGCAGCACCACGTTCTTGTCTTTACCTAGAATGCAAATTTCACACCGATTTATCCTTTCCTTTATCACCGTTATATCATTTTTTGCGTAAAACGCCTCTCTGAATACTAAAAATGTTTTCCTGATACCTATGTGTCCGAATTTTAAATGAATTTCGTTTATGATTTCAGCGGCAACGTCTCTTGATAGCACTACCAGCTCTGCATCCCTATTTTTTCACCACAAACTGCCCTACGATGGTAAATCCCTGTACTCTTCCATATTTTCTCTTGTAAGTTTCTCTCGTATCGAGCTCACCTCGCTGTGCCTCTGCGCCTCTATAAGTTTGGTGTTTGTCCATCGACCAACATCCCTGAATTCCTGCAAAGCAATTAAACACCCGTTTATGTCCTGATTCGATTCCACCTGCGGTCTGCTCAGAAAATCCGCCGTCACATTCTCCTTTCCTGGCTTATGCTTAATTTCAAGTCGTATTCCTGTAACACCAATGCCCATCTATACAACCTACTGTTTAAAACTCCTTTTCTTCATGAACGTTACCACCGTGTTGTCGGATTCTATTAGAAATTTCTTACCTAACAAATAAAACGCAACTTCTTCACCGCGTATACTATGGCCAACATCTCCTTCTCTGCCGTTGCATACCTGGTTTCGCAGTCTTTCAACACCCTAGAAATGAAAACAATTGGTACTTCAACTCCATCCTGTATCTGCACCAATTCAGCCCCGATTGCATATTTCGACGCATCCGTCCTCAAAATAAAATCATCTTTAAAATTGGGATATTTTAATGCTAACTCCTTGTAAAATGCATCTTTTAAATCCTGGAACGCCTTCTCTCGTTCAGCAGTCCACTTCCATCTTTCCTTTTTCTTTAACAAACTCACCAACGGTACGCACACTTCAGAATACCTCGGTATAAACCGTTTGTAATAATTTAGCACCCTAAAATCCTCGCAGCCCTCTCACATTCTTTGGTCGCTGAATGTTTTTCAACTCGTCCAATCTTTTATTGCAAATTTTCATCCCTTGTTCGCTAATTTCAAACCCTAAGTATGTAACCTTGCTTTTAAACAACTCGCATTTTTCTACGTTCAGCTTTAAACCTCCTTCGTCCAGTCGTTGGATCACCTTTTCTAAATGCTCCAGGTGTTTTTGCTCGTCCCTTGAAAAAATTAACAAATCATCGACATAATGCGAACAGAAACATTCATATTCATTAAACAACTTCTGCATCGCTCTTACAAGTGCTGCTGAAGAACTACTTAAACCAAATGGAACTACAGAAAACATATAAATCTCGCCTTCGATACTAAATCCTGTAAACTTTTTACTGTCTTCATGCAACGGAATTAACCAAAACGAATTCTTTAAATCTAATTTGCTGAAAACTTTCATTTCATATACTTTATACAATAAATTATCCAACCCTTGTGGTTGCTCATACTGCGGTTTTGTAATCGCATTCAATTTCCTCGCATCTAAACAAATCCTTATATCCTTTTTATTTGGTTTTGGTACTATAACTACTGGGTTCACATATTGAGTTCTCGCTGGTTCTATAATACCCTCTTTTAACATCCTGTCTATCTCTATTTTAACCCTATTTCTTATGGCAAACGGAATTGGATACACCCTTGTATTAAATCCGATGTCTTCCGTGACCTCCAACTTATGTGTGTACCGCCTCGCAAATCTTGGCTCTTCATTAAATAACCCTACATATTTATTAAATAATTCTCCTAGCTTCATCTTAGTATCAATACTCACTTTCCTATCTGTTCATCATTAATTAATCTTACAAACATATTACATAATCGTACTTTAACCTGTCCATCATTATACTCTTTAATCATTCCTAATCCTGTACTATCTATATCATTTCCATTCCTATTTTCCTCACTAACCGTAGGTACCACCCATGACCTATCTTTATCAAATATCCTAATTGACCTATCCTTTCCATCTATATTCAATCCAAAATCCTCTATAAAATCCATACCCAATATGAAGTCTAACTGTAACCCTTTCGTAATTAAAACTCTGCATTCCCTGCTTCTTTATTTCCTATATATATCGGTACACGGATAACATTATAAATCGTCGTAAGCTTTTTGTTCATCGCTGACCATAAATTAACCCCTCAATTGTTCCTATTCTTTCCTTTAAAATTCTCCATGTTCGACTACTACCCTATCATTTACCAGCGACAACTGTGACCCACTATCCACTAAAGCAACATAAACACGGTCCCTTAAACTAATATTTATAAATAACAAATTCTTTTTATTAAAAATGTAACTGTTTAACAACAAATCCCTTATACTATAGCAAACATCAATCTTTACTCCTAAGCAGTCGGTCGTCCAAAATTCGCGTTTTTTTTCTTGAGGCGACTCGTGAATTTCCACCACCTCAATCCTATTCGGGTCCGTTGTAATTGCGCTCGTCGTTATATGTTGGACGTTTACGTCCCTGTCCGTCCGGCTATTTCCATTTTGTATTCCGCCTCCTGTCGTCCGGCCTTCATCCTCGCCGTTGTCGTGCCGGTATCTGTTCTGTCCATTGTAGGCGTTATCCCGGTGGTCCCTATTGAAATACGGTCGTCTATGTGCCTCGTGTCCCCAATGATTCCTATGTCCGTAGTTAAAATTTTCTTGTCTATAATTTTGTCTGTTTTCGTGGTACGGTGGTCGTCCGACTGTCTTCCCTGTAACCCCTGTTTTGTTCCCAATGGTGTGTCCGCGTTTTCGCTTCCAGTACTGTCGCTAGGTCAAAATTTCTCATTACTCCCAAGAATTCCTCAATGTCTTGACATTTTGTACCACTACAACTCTGGTAACCTCCGGTTCCATATGACCTGCCAGTAGAAGTACGATGTCGTCCTCGCTCAGTTTCGGTGTTAAGTGTTGCGCCTGATTGAACTTGTCAATCGCGTATTCTTCGCGCGTGCCGTGAGTCCTGCTATAATGTCCTGTAATTAGGTTCGTCCTTATGTCGGTCTGATGTGTAGTGTTCCAAAACTGTTCTATAAATAGTCGTTTGAAGTCCGCGTACGTGTCATACTGTTTACGAATAATGTTATGCCATTTTTCGGCGTTTCCTGTCAAACTTGCCCCAACAATCTGTAATTTTGTTCGTTCGTTTTCTGTCCCTACGATCTCGTCTAGTCGGTCCAGGAATCCCATGGGCTGTTCTGTTTTACGTCCCTCAAACTTCGGTAAAGCGTCCCGGTTTAATCGAAAGTGCGGTCCGTAGTCCAGTCCAATTCGCCTCCTTTCTATGTCGTCGAGTTTCTCGTGAATTTGTCTAACGTCCTGTTCTACCCTGGTTTCTAATCCCGTGACTTTGTCGTCAAGTTTTTCGTCCAGTTTTGTCCTACCGTGTACGTTTTCGTTTTGTATGGTTTCTAATGTTTGTCCTAAATTTTTGTAGTTGGTTCTATGTCGTTTGTCACATGTTTCTATTTCTGTGCTTAAATTTGAAAACCCGCTAATCATTGTTTCTTCCACTGTGTCGACCCGTGTCTTAATTTCAGTTCTTAAGTCAGTCCGTGTCGCGTTCAAATCTCCCTGCAAATGTGCCCGTGTGTGTTCTAACTTGTCGTCAACCCTGTCTATTTGTTGTTGGACCTCTGTCCGCACGTCGTCTTTTGCAATCTGTATTTGCGTTAGTAAGTATTCCTGTGTGTGGTTCATTGTCGCCGTCAGGTCGCGTGCGCTGTCCTAAACTCGTCCCTTAGCTCGTTATGTGATTGCGTAATTTTGTATGTCAGTTCTGTATGTGATTCCACAATTTTATGGCTAACGCCGCATTCGCTTCTTTTTGTTCCGTGCGTAATTCATTTATTATGTCTGTCAGTTCGTTCTTTAATTCTGTCTGTGATGTCTTAAACTCCATTTTTAGTTCCGTCTGTGATTCTGTAATTTTGTCTGTCAGCTCGTTCTTTATTTCTGTCTGTGATGTCTTAAATTCTAATTTTAATTCCGTTTTTAGTTCTTTTGTTCCTCGTGATTCATCCATTTTGTCCGTTAAATTTTTCTGCAAACTCATCAGAAATCTCCTAAGGTCCTGGTTTCCGTCGGCTTCTGCTGCTCTCACCTGCGGTACCGTCGCCTGGTCCAAGTCCGTGTCTGTCATCTCCAACTCTGTCTGCATCGTGTCCGTCTCCTGTAGGTCGCCCCCTGCGTCTAGCTCTATGTCTTGTCTCCCTACATCCATTTCAACCCCGTATATTAGTCCCGATCTTGTGATTCTTTTTGTGTCCTCGTCCGTCATCTCTGTTTCCTTATTTTGAACTCGTTTCCTGAAAAAATTTAAAAAAAACTTGCGGGCCCCACCTAACTCGGGCTCCCGGATTCTACTTTCTTTCGCTCTAACACCTTTTTAACCTTTTTCTCGAGCCTCACGTTGGGTTTGCCACCTTCTTGGATATTACTATTTTATATAATATAATTACTCCTCCTTTAAACAAGATTTTATTATACGACTTTTGTCGTCGTCCCTTATGATTTCAAATCGAGGTGCTTTAGCAAACGTTTGGTTGGTTTTTCTTTACTAATTACTATATTTTGTATACCTCGACTATTTGAAACTTTAATCTCAGGGTTTTCTCACCTACTCACCGTGGGTTCAATCGTGAGTAGATGTGCAATACCCAACCAAACTGCACCCTCGTTTGTTTTACCACTTTTGAAATGTACTAAATTTATTTTGATATGCCAAATCTTAATAGATCAACGATGCCTGATGTCAAATTAATTTATGTAACTTTTATGACTTTAATTTCTGACGTTCTAATATATTCACGGTACTTACCAGAAATATACTGCGCTGAAGGCCTTCCTTTGACTGCTGGCTCAAGTTCGAAATTGCCGTACGCACTTTCACACAAGATTCTCCAAAATTGTCCTCTTGCGCACTGCCTCCAGGTGTTTTAAACAATTTTGATGCCCCAAACCTGAAATAATGTTACCCCAATTTAGAATTTAGTAAAAACCTTTATCTACTTTCCCTGCGTCAATTCTTCCTCGCCGTATTCCTATCTCCTGTTCCTCTGCTCCGTATCCCGCTTACTTCTCTTCGCACAACCAAATCAATCCCGCTGTCTTAATACAAATCACTCCTAATCCTGCTATACCAATTATCCATACGATGTCCTTCTGCCGTTATATCTTCTCAAATCAATCCAAAATTCTTTACGTCGTCGATGCCTTCTTTAACCACTCCAATATCCTGCTGCCGTAATACCCAAATCTATCCCAAAACCAACACTAATCTTCTCAAATAATATACCGTCGCTTTCTCCTTTACATCAATAACCACTTCCAAAATCTTCTTTACATACACGCTGACTTTCCCTTTTCACTTTTAAACACTTTATATACTTTCTTTTATACTTGGATTAAATAATACTCGATGAATACTGTTATAACTTAGTAAATTTTGTCCCGTAATATAAACATAACATTGCAACCTGAAGTACGAATTTATTATTTGAACTTACAAACGTAAAAAACATTATTTAGTACAATCATCATCATATCATAGCTTAACTTTATTTTTCCATGACAGTTCTCTCATGAATGACAACTTAACAACATTTCCCGGCAACGAACGTTCTCATCCAATACTGCCAACTATTATTACTATGGCGCTAAATATAAATATACAAAATCATAACAGTTCCTTCCTTTCTTAAAAAAATCAAAATGCTAACACAATCAGTCATTAAGAAAATAACAATCTAAAGCATATAAAATTATAAATTCAATTTTACTAAAGGTTTCCTTACTCTTTCGCTTCTACGTAATGCTAGAGGCAGTGTAGGTGTGACTGGTACAGGCTTGGTTGGAACAACAGTTGTTTGATCATCTTCTAAGACATTATGATCAGGGCAGATGCCAAATTTAAACTAGAACCAGGTATAGGATCTAATTCTACCGCTTGATTTGTAACAGTATCACCTATTTTATACATTTGATCTGTATGACGTCTCCAAGACGTCCATCATCCATTTTGATGTTATAATGTAGTTTACCAGTCTTATTTTTACTGTACCCATATTCCACTTATCCTCCCTGAATAATTTCTAGCTGCTACTCTATCTTCTTCATCAAAAGATCTATTGGTAACATTTTTATCCAAATAAGGTTTAGGTTTAGAAGTTTCCGTAACATTAAGTGAAATTTTGTTTTGGGTTGATAATTAAAATTATCTCTGATGGAGATTTTTCCGTTGCTGAATGTGGGGTAATGCGATAATGCATTAATATTTGCGATAAATAAAAATCTAACAGTTCTTTGTTTATAGGTAAGGCTCTCAATTTGCCTTTTAAGGTTTGCACAAACCTTTCAGCTAATCCATTAGTGGCTGGATGGTATGGTGCTGTTCTTTTATGTTTAACACCATTAGAAATTAGAAAATTATCAAATTTTGAATTTGTAAACTGTGTACCATTGTCAGTACATAAAACTGAAATTAGGCCAAAGGTAGAAAATATTTTTCTCAATATCTTTATTGTCTTTTCGGTGGTAAGTTTATCCATAATATAAACTTCAGGCCAACGCGAATAAGCGTCTACTAATATAAAAAAATATGTACCCATAAACGGACCTGCAAAATCCAAATGACACCGTTCAAAGGGTCTTGTAGGAGGCATCCAGTGATGTCTCTCAACCTTTAGAGGATTTCTCTTATTTTTACTACAAGAATTACAATTCTTTACGTATGCTTCAATATCTGAGTCAATATTGCTCCACCAGCAAAAGCTGCGTGCAAGCGCTTTCATACGACTAACTCCAAAATGAGCTGCGTGCATTTCATTTAACACTTTAGACTTCAAACTGTCTGGAATTACAACACGAATTCCACGCATAATTACTCCTTTTTGAATAGAGAATTCTAAAGGATCAATTCCAAATCTAACTTCAGCAGGTATATCTGTTCCTGCTCTTAAAGCATGTAATAAACTATTTAATTTAGGATCGTCAATTGTTGCCTGAGCTAATTCGTAAACATTAGTAGGCATAGTTTCAATTTGATGTATTTCAAATGTCAGATTCCTCAAGAGAAACTTGATCTCCAGAATCTATTGGTAATCTACTAAACAAATCAGCATTTGCATTTTGTTCAGATCGTCTATACTTAATACTATAGTTAAACGCTTGAAGAAAAACTGCATAATGTTGCATTCGCATTGCAGACATATGGTAAACTTTTCACGTTGGTGAAAAATCTGAACCAACGGCTTATGATCTGTATAAAGAGTAAAATGCCGCCCATATAAAAATTTATAAAACTTTTAACGCCATAAACTATCGCAGAACTTTCTTTATCAATTTGACTCCAACCTCTTTGAGTCTCTGATAATGTTTGCGATGCAAACTGTATAGGTTTTTCCTGTCCATCACGAAGAATGTGACTAATTACAGCAGAAACACCTACAGGCGATGCATCTACTGCAAGAGTAATCGGCAAATTATTTGAATAATAAACTAAAAAATCATCAGATTGCATTCTATCTTTTATATTCTTAAATGCATTCTGACATTCAATCGTCCAGTTCCAGGGAGCTTTTGAACGTAACAAGTTATGCAATGGTTCTAGCACTGTACTTAAATTAGCAAAAAACCTGCCATAATAATTTACTAAACCCAACAAGGATTTTAATTCCGTTACATTAGTAGGTTCTGGGGCTTTCTGAATCGCCTCAACTTTCGAAAAACATTTATGAATGCCTAACTTGTTAATTTTAAAACCACAGTACTCTATTTCTTGTTGCATGAACTTTGACTTAGCTAAATTTATTCTTAAGCCATTAGCTTCTAGGCGTTTAAATACAAGCTCTAGTCTATTAAAATGCGTTTCATTATCTGTTGCCGTAACACAAATATCATCAATAAACACAACAACGCCCTCAATACCTTGTAGTATTGTTTCAATTTTTCGTTGCCACTTTGCAGGTGCACAACTTAATCCATACATCATGCGTGTACATTTAAATAACCCTACATGTGTACTTAACGTTAACTTGTTTTGATCCTCATCACGAACTTTCCATTGTAAATAAGCCCTACGCAAATCTATTTTAGAGTATAATACTCCGCCACCTAACTTTGAGAATAATTCATCTACAGTAGGTAGTGGGTGCTCCTCTACCTCTAGTTGTGGATTTAAAGTAATCTTAAAATCGCCACAAATGCGTATTTTGTCTGCTTTAACCACGGAACAATAGGAGTTGCATAATTACTATTTTCTACTTTAATTAAAATACCTTTATTCTCTAAATCAGAAAGTTCCGATTCAATTCTTTCTTTGAGTGCATAAGGCACTGGACGAGCTTTATAAAAACAGGTTGTGCATTCGGCTTTAATGATAACGATACTGGTTCTCCTTTTAATTGCATCTCGCCAATAAAACTGAATACTTATGCAACAAAGCATTAAGTTTTAATTTCAAATTACTATCGTTTCACTGAACACCGGTTGTTTTGTTACAGTACTTACATTACCTTTAAAACTTCATTCCAATTTATGTTTACCTTCATCCAATCCCTTCCTAACATAGGATTATTTGTAGAATTAACTACATATAACTTAAGGTTTTCAAGTTTTGCCTGTTGCCACTCCACTACTACCTCAGCATAACCTAAAACAGTTAAAGGTGTATTGCAATAGGAAGTCAATTTAATATTTGTAGGTTTGAGCTTAAGATCATTAAAAATCTTACGAAAGTCATTTCCATTAATTAACGATACTGAACTACCACTATCGATTTCCATTTTAACAGGATGATCGTTTATTTTTACTTCAGTCCATATTTTTCTGCGAATATTACTCCTTATTATTGCTGTCGCTGGTAGCTTCGCGGTAATATTATTAATATAATGTGTTACTTCTTGCTCTTCATTCGGATCTGAAAATTCGTTGCTTACTGCATTAATATTTTTGTACTGCGTCCTTTGTCTCCTTTACTTAAACATTGACGCTGAAGATGTCCCATTTTTACAAAAGTTACACTTATTTATATGTTTACAAGTCGTAGCAAATGCTGTCCGCCACACCTGTAACAGACTACACGTGTGTCCTGTTGACTTTGATTTTGCACTCTGCGAGTGCTGGATTTATTTCTCCTTATACCCGGATTTGACGTATTCGCAAATACAACTTTTTTGTATTTGTTGTTGCTTCTATGTATCGTATTTACAGCAAATTCATTGGAATTTTTGTACGATGTTTCTAAGCTACTGGCCATTTCAACAGCTTTATCTAGGCTTAGGTCTGCAACTTCTAATAACCTACTTCTAATTTTTTCATTTCGTAACCCACAAACTAATTGGTTGCGTAGCGCAGTTAATAAATAAGTAGCAAAACCACAATGTGTTGCCATTTTTCTTAGAATAGCCAAATACTCACGTACAGTTTCACCTTCTTGTTGCATGCGATGGTGGAATTTATAGTATTCAATTTCTACAGGTCTCGGATCATAAAATTGCTTTAATATTTGTACTACATCATTGTAGCTTTTGTATGGGGTTCAGCAGGAGATAATCGTCACACACAATTTCAAATGCATCAACACCGATGTAATGAAGTAAGTAGTTCTTTTCATTTCCACATCCACGATTTGGAAAATTTGGAACGATGACTCTAGCCTTTGCAACCATCTTTCAAACTTTTATGCGTTTTCTGATCAAAAATTCGATCACGAAACTTGAGGGAATGTATTTAGGTTGTTGCTGCATGCTTCTACTTTCATTATCCGCCGGCATCCTCGTCGCCAGAATGTTATAACTTAGTAAATTTTGTCCCGTAATATAAACATAACATTGCAACCTGAAGTCCGAATTTATTATTTGAACTTACAAACGTAAAAAACATTATTTAGTACAATCATCATCATATCATAGCTTAACTTTATTTTTCCATGACAGTTCTCTCATGAATGACAACTTAACAACATTTCCCGGCAACGAACGTTCTCATCCAATACTGCCAACTATTATTACTATGGCGCTAAATATAAATATACAAAATCATAACAAATACACAAATAAACTTTTATTTCAAAACTATTTTACAATTTTAACGCAGGTTTCATAAATAGGTCTGTATCTGAATAAATTTTAAAAAGAAGTCCTTTTATTTATATCGCTTGGTTATTAACTAAACAAACTTAGCTTACTACAATAACATTTTTTACATATATAACATCCAATAACAAATCTCCTATCTTTCAGTGTCCAACATACCTTCGCTATAGTCTTTATAATAATTTTAAATTTCTACCATTGGTCCAAAACACTTCACTAAACTCCAATAACCTTTTACATTTTGATTCACTTTAAATTTTGATTTACAATTCGTCTAAAAGTTTGATTCTATAAAAAGGAAAAGCCAAATAATTCATACACGACCTGGACGCTTTGTTATATTGCAGATATCCATAAATGCGTCCGGCTTTCCGACGGCAAATGTACTCTCAACTGGCTCATGAAATATCAACTCAGTATAAAACCTCAAGTACCGTGCATTATATCAACGTCCATAAAGTCATGTTACTACCTTTGGCATATAAGTTTCAATCTGAAATGGTACATACTTTAACGTATGTAAAGTATAGCAAAATTTATAGTTTTTAAATTATTAAATCTGAAATATTGACCCTATCGCTTGGCATACACCCCTATTAATACAAATATACCTTTAGAAACCTTCTAACCCTCCCTTACACAATAATATATATATATATATATATATATATATATATATATATAGCTGTGACAACATCTGCCTTGGTCATTACTACAAAGGTGATATGAAACAAATACAGCAATTTGTTTAATTTAAAATTATTAATTTACCTTCCTTTCTAATTCTGCCTGGCTAGCTTAACGGATTTGTTTGGAGTTTTTCAAAATGAAATCAAAAACAGCAATATTACAAAGCATTTATACAGTATTAAATATTATCTCTCATACAAAAGCATTTAGAACATTTACAACATTGTTTCTTTCAAACATAAAATAATTTCTAAGAAATATTGATTACAAACAAAGATTGTTGCTTACCTTATTTTAAATTTACAGAATTAAACTTATTCTTTTGAGGATGCTTTACCTGGTTATGATTATTTCCACGTTTGTAAGATTTGTTTTGGCCAAAAAAATCCTTGACAGATAATCTATTAAAATTATTTTTATCAGTTATTCCCGGGATTTTGCAGATTTTTTCAATGATCAAGCCGCTTCCAGAAAAAAAATGTTTATTTATTAATGAGTTTATACGAATTTGATGTATTTTTAAATACCGATGAATCATCCTTTTATGATCTAAAAAATTCTCTATTTAAAATGAATTGCTGTTATCCACGGGGTAATTAATTTAAACTTTAATTGCTTTTTAATGCAAAAGGGGTTTTAAATACATGATTGTAGTTTTTTAAACCAAAAACGTAAAGCTAGTACTCTTTTATGCTATTTATAGCAAATCAAATGCATTTTTATCAAAATGTATTGATAAATTAATAATTAAAGTAAATGCCTTTGTATTTATCTTAAAACGATCGAATTTTACGTTTGCAGTTAATGCGTTTTATGGTATCTTACAATTAATTATTTTTACGTATACGACTTACGTTACTTGCTATTTATTTACAATATGCTTATATCATACAGGGTGATTAATTAGACACGTGCAATCTGCATTTTTACATGGCACTTTATTGAATAAAAGTGCGCTTGTATTTTACAGGGTGTAAACATGAATTTACGGATAATTCAATTTTTTCTGGATTCTATTATATTTTGATACGATTTATTTTTAGAATTAAAAATTCAATGACCCCTCGTGAGCCCTTATAAAGTCAATATATATATATATATATATATATATGTATATATATACCTATTATGTAGATTATAAGATTATATTCGCGATATTTTAACATGTTTAGATTTATACTGTCTTATATGCAAATTGACGCTTTGTTTACGTCACGTTATAACAGGACGATTATGTACATGTGCATTTTGACTTTTGTAAATATTCTTTTTGGGACTGTATGTTTAACTTACAGTTTGTAATATAAGTATTTACTGAGGTTTCAAATTTTTCTTTCTGTATGACCCACCCTACTCTACGACGTTTTTGAGCTATCCTGGAATCCAATTCTTTTGGATATCTATTCTACCCTTCTCCCCTGTTTTGTTGCGATATTCGGTTTAGGTGATTTTCTTTACTTACTTTCTGCTTTCTTTCTTGTCTACACGGAATACCGTAAAAAAGTGTAATTTAATTTTTTAGCAAATGTACCAAACCATACAAAATTCATCTACCTCATTACTCCTTATTTTATTCCTAATGTAAAATTTTACACAAATTTTCTTTAAACAGTTTCAAAACAGATAAAATGATAAAGTACATATGGGACAAACGTGCCAAAATTGATTTGTTGTTGTGCAAGTTTTCATATCAAAACTATTATAAACATAGCTTACTTATTTATTTAGATAATATTTAAAAAGGGTCAAAGTTAATTAAATCCATGACAAACCATGAAATTCACGCATGCTTTCAACAAGATTATTAAAAAGCAAAAAAGCTGACATTCGCTAATCCTTGAACAACAACGAAATAAGTTTATTATCAGCAAGTAAAAACTGCAATTTGAAAATAATAATTTGTATTATAATACAACATAATATTTAATGGTGTTATCACACTTAATTTCTCCAATCAATAAATATCTTTTTATTTTCTCGATTCATCAATTTTAAAAGGCAATAAGCTTCAAAGATAAGTATATTAAACAAAAAACAACTGTTATATAATTCCATAATCTTAGGTAGTGAATGTTTCACATCATTTACTTTCCTTATGCATTTCATATCTTGATAAAGTAGATTTGAAAAAATGCCAGAAAAATATAAGTACATAAGAAAAACAAGGATTAACAAATTTCTAAGTAACTCAATGAAATAGATTTACTTAAGTAATTTGTGTAAAGAAGTGCTAATTAAACAAGCGAAATAAGGCTACCAATTAACAAATATTTCACATGGCAAAGAACATAATACATACCTTGGTCTCCAATTCTTTATATGTTCACCTCTTTTATATAACCATCCTTCTTTAATAATATTAGCAGCCGATAGTGGAAGAGGTAGCCCTCCAGGACCAGTGTTGAGAGCTGAACTTATATCATTCATATCAGTATCAATTTCTAAAACAATAACAATAAAATAATATATCTATTTTAAACATTCAATTACCCATTATTATAAATATTATACTTTAAACAGCTGTTTTCGTAATATTAATCAAAATTTAACAATTTTCGAGAGTAATAGTTACTTATCATAGTTGAACAAGCAAATTGTGTAAATTTATTATGTAAACATAGTATCATTGCTTATCAGTTAGTATTACTCAAAAGGTGTTATAACAATTACTTAAAAAGATAACCCACATTTTGGACTTCATTCATACACCTTAAATAAGATAAAACTTCAATCACTAACAATATTACAATAACAACATTCTTTTTGGTAGCATCACATTGGATGCACAATATTTAAATAAAAATTAAAATACTTAGTTAAATTTATCTTGTTTTCTAACTTGACCCAGAGCTGATAATAAAACCAACAACAGCAGTGTTTGTTACATACAAAATATTTGTATATCAAGTGTTTCTGGATAATAAGCAGGTATGTCATTTTCTTTACAAATATGACGAGCCTGTTCCTAACTCTAATTTTATGCAATACAAAAATTACACCTATATTCTAATTAATTTAAATATGAATAGAAAGATTGATATTCAATGACAGATGCACTCATAAAAAAAATTAGGGAGACTTTCAATGTGCCAATGGTTCCGTGGGCCACTATTGCTCAATTTGTAAAATAGCTTGTAATTACTCGGCCCATAAAAATAATTACAGTCCATAAAGTTGATATTTTATGCCACAAAACTAGTTGCTTTGATCATGGACCATTTTAACCAGAACAATGATCAAATTTACTAAGAATAAATCGATTCTGCGCATTTCTTCAATTTTGAACAATGACGCCCAATTTGTAGTAATTGCAAAAATAATAAGTTATAATTATCAATATTTTAATTGTCCCAAGTATCATCGTTGCTTTGAATGACAAGGAACTATAACACATTTGTTGACAAAACGAGTTAATGCTACCACCGGATTATCTAAATTTCATTTATTTGGTAGTTCAGAGTTATAAGTGATACACCAATTATAATCCCATGCGACCAAATATCCTAATCATAGCCACTACCTTTGAACTTGTAAACTATCACCCCTCTTTGTTCGAAGTCCCGATTGGTCATGAAGGCGAGAAGGTGAGAACCGTCTTTCAAGATTACACAATAATAACGGCTCATTCCTTGAAATAATCCCTAAAGAAAATTAATTCAACTTATTTTCTAACTACATTACACAAATATGTGTAATACATTTAAATTAATTATACAAAAAAAGTCCCCACAATATTCACTAAAATCTTTTGCGCAGTGTTTTTTGGTGTGAAACAACACTTGCTGAAAATACAAGAGTAATAATATGTGATGCAGAATGTAGTTTGGACCATTGTTTGCTTGTGTCAAATGTAGATATTTAGGACTATAATTTGTAAAATAGGAAAGTAAATATGTAAAACAGCTAAGAATAAAAAACGAATGACTCCAAAATGAATATGTGGAAACGGAGTTTAAATGTAGTTTGTAAGAGAGATTAAGTCGGCAAATAACAGCAATATTGAGAGTGCTTTGGATAAACTGATGGGAAAAATGTCATTTTCGCACATACAAAGTACCTATCCTTACAATTGCTCCCATCTTCTAAATACCGTTACTGTATTCAGTTAAAAGTAAGGTTAATATGAAAAGTGAGAAAAATTGTGATATCTCAAAATTCATTACGTTTATTAAAAGGCACATAGGAATTAATTTCAACGTTTTCAGCTTCTATTATAACCACCTTATAGTAATTGGTGAAATTACCAGCAACTGTAAAATGAAATATTATTTCATTTCCTAAAAAAATTTGAAAAATTACAAATATTGCTCGCATTTTTATGACTAAATTTCTAATTTATTTTTGTGTGTATAACAGGACCTCAATAATTAGTTTAAACGGATTAACAGACCATTCTGCTGAGAGCGTATACAACTGAGTACAATTATTTGTAGCAAATGCTTGAACCAATATCTGATTATCTTTCCATATTAACTCAATTCTATTTTCTACTTAAATATAACATTCAAAAGCTTAACCGCAAAATATTCAACCAATAAGAGTATTGAATCCTCCATATTAGGAAAAGGTATGCTGTGCACAGCCTGTGTCATATTTACTGAATATGCTTTGATTTTCTTAATACATATCAAAAGCAACTTGATTCACCATTAGCTATGCTTTGCAGTCCTGATTCCTTATATAACTAAAATAGAGATTTATAAGATTCTTACTCTCTAAGATAATAAATGATGACCAATTTTATTGTTGTTAGTTGGATAAACTTGGACTTGACATCAGGTACATTCTATTCTCTAATTGTAATGTAAACACTTGACATGAAGGTTAGATTGGATTATCTCTATAAATTACCATAAATTGATAACGTTTTTGAATGTGTTTCTGTTTAAAATCACAGAATGTGGAGATATTTTACAAGGTACTGTATCATTTAGAATGCAATTCAATATTGTGTAAATTATTACTGCTGGTGGACACTAATAATTGTGGTTAATTGGCTATGACTAAATAGAAAATATTTCCTGCCGCATACAAAAGTTATTTAATTTATTTGCATAGATAGTTTGCAGGATGCAAACCAGATCAAATTCAATTAACTTGATTTTTGTAAATTTTCAGGAATTCCTGATAATGTATGGTGATAGAGTAAAATTATTTCATTGTCAAGCATCTTCATTTTACATCCAAATCAATTATCTCATCAAAATATTCCATGTTTCACTAAGAATGGTTTAAGTGCATAGAAAAACCATCATTTTTTTTCAATAAACTCAAAACTAATTTTCACACAGAGTATTACTCAAGATCATAACATTTATTTATGACATCCTCTACTACAATATAATCCAATTTATTAGGAACTCATAAATGAGCCATTCCATGTTAAAACAACCCAAAAAATAAGATTTGCCACCCATGATCTCAGATTTTAATGAAACTTGGCATGTTTGCTGCTTTCATGGATATAAGTAAGGATATAAAATAGTTTTGCTCTATCTCAAATGGTTTTTATTTTACAGCCTGCTAAAGTTTTTGAAATTTCATGGTTTTTATCTGTTGGGCGGAGAAAAATGCAATTTGTTCTTCCATAGAAAATAAATTATACCTTCCTTGCTTACCAACCAATGTTGATGAAATTTTTTATAAGAATACTTCAATAGGTAAGGAAGTCAGAAAAAATAATATAAGCATAAAGTATCTACAAATAATCTGAAAAGAATCCTGAAGTGTTGAAATGAAATTTTTTTAATGAAATAAACGCTAAGTAGAATATCATCAAAAGAAAAAATTTTTTACATTATTATTATAAAAGATATACACTACCGCATACAAAATATGATTAATGGGTTTTCACTCTACTTTTGTTTTACTTCAAAAATAGAAATTACTTAATTCACTCATATTGTGGAAACCGTTAAATCATAATTATAATCTTAATAAAATTATAAATCAAAAATGGCACATGCTACACAATTTCAAACTAAACAGAACTTTAAAATAAAACACAGAAATTTAGATTTTAAGAAAATCTTCGTATATGATTCAAATAAAAAGTTAATTTAGTAAAATGTTTAATTGCCTGTACATAAAAATACCAAAATGTCATAAATTAGACATTTCTAGAATCATACCTGAATTGTAGTTTAGAAATAAGATAAGAGATTTTCTCAGTTTCGGCAATTAGACTTAATTTAATTAATAAAAAAATACAATACAATTTAGTTTTAAAATTAGTTCAAAACTCTAGTCTACTCATTAGTGACTGTTATTTCAAAAAATCTTATAAGCAAACAAAACGTTCAAGTTAAGACCATTAAGTGCTGCCTCCATGTCTGCTGAACAGGCACACTTGTTTAGATGTCAATACAAGTCAAGTCTTGTTTGTTATATCTCTGCAAGTGTGCCTGATCAGCAGACAGAATCTAGCATTCCACTAGTCAGTCAATCAGTCACAGCCTTACTAGTGTAACGTACAAGTTTGATAGCTATATTTTACATTTATTTTCATCTGATTTAGTTTTTTACTGAACTGGACTGGTTTTTGTTGTACTGTATATTTGTTTGGTTACCAAGCAAGTGTATGCAATTCTGAATGGTAACCTAATTAAGAAAATTTTTTAAAAGAATGTTATTGGAGAATTGCAGTGTGGGTGCAGTTACTCATAGTGCTTGCTGTTTGCTAAACCATGTAAAAAAAGAAGCCATGCAATCCACTGAAGCATTGTGTGAAAATGATTTAACTCTTAAAATTGAGAACTGAATCTAGCTCCAAGTTAAGAACTATTTTTTACATACCTAATCAAAGAGCGTTTTTGAAAAAATATGAATTTTTACAAAAGGTATGTTGTGACCCTTTTAAAAACACAAATCTTCCTGCTGTAACTGTAGAACAGTGTAAGATAATTTCATCACAGGGATACAAAATGAAACCAGAAAAAAAACTTTGCGCCTCTTGCAGAAACAAGATACTTAAAGCGAAAAAATTTATGAGTGTTGAAAGTAACTTAAATGCATGCACAAGATGAGGAAATGATCCAACTACAAAAAAGAATGCAATTGATGAACTAAATTCTTCATTCCACGAAACTGGATGTTCCCCAATGAAATTACATGCACTTCATGAACATAGCAGATCATCTTATGGCAAAGAAATGAAAACATAAAAAGAAAAATTCAAACAGTGAATGAAATTGATTTGTCAGAAGAAAATACTGAAAAAGTGCAATAAAAAAATATAATGACCTGGACAAACTTGTAAATATACTTAAAAATGAATTACATGGCAAATCACCAAACAAACAGATTCAAATGTTAACAATTCCAGCTTCGTTATTGTGGTCTAGAAAAAAAATAACAAATAGTTTCAACACGTCTGATTATTCTGTCTATAAAACTCAAAAGTTGTTCAAAGACAAGGCAGCAAATCAACAATCCCCAGGTTTACACATCGGCCAGCGGAATTTCTAGTACCTCAGATATAGTTGGCACCCTTAAAACTTGACAAATTTAAATCATAACAGGGTCAGTAGTAGTAATAACGTAGCTTGAAATCGCACCTAAGTGAAATTGCAACCATTATGCAAATTTGTTTAATTTTCTGCCATTTAGTACTATAGGAACTCATTCCCACATCACTGTATTGACCAGTGCATCCATATTTTGTTTTGGGCAATTCCAAATTTAAAAACTTTATGCTTCAAACACCCATAACAAGTGCTCAGATTGAAAGCCCAAGTAATCAACATAGTTTTCTATCATTTAAATAAGAACTGAAAAGGTAAACAGTTAGGACATAAATCCCATATATGATAGCTTTCGTAATAATAGATTGTAGTCAAAGTCTATCGAATGCCTTAAAGAAGTCAGTATATACCATGTCTACCTGTGACCCTTCATCTAAAGATTTAGATATTGTCATACTGACTAAATTAGTTGTAGCAGATCTACCTGAAATAAGGCCATGTTGCATACAAACTTTTGAAAGGAACTGAAAATAGATGACCATAAAAAGAAATTCAAATATTTTATTGAAGTTATTAAGGATAATGATAGGACAGTAATTTATTACATAGGTTCTATCCTTTTTTTTGTAGACTGGACATACTCTAGAAGATTTCCAGATTTTGGAAAATTGAAAATGGTTGAGCGAGAGATTAAACAAAAAAGCCAAAGGTCCAACTAAATGAAACTTGCAGTATCTAACAGCAAAAGCAGGTACATTATCAGAACCCGCAGTAAATTTAGATCGTAATTTGTCAATTGCTTTGAGTATCTCCCGTTCTGCAATCACCAGTAAGTCAATACTGGGATAGCAGGACACTGGTTTGGGATCACAATTAGAAGTACCGGAAGTAAAGGCTATAAGATATGGATCATAATAAAACTCATTGTCATATGCCATTTGTCTTAGATGGTTCATGCATGTTCGCTTACTATTTACTAATGTCCAAAACCTCTTCCAATCATTTGACTTTCTCATTTAATGAGTTAAAAAATTGTGAGCAATCTCTACAGCATTTTTAGGATCCCAAAAGATTGTTATAGACTAATGGCTCGCTACTTAATTTATATTCCTTCAAAAGACTTTCTTTTGTTTTAGTAAGATTATCCTTAGTGAAGCATGGTGGATAAGCTTTAGTACGAGTCTTGGTTTTATGGACAAGTCTGTCGAAAGCAACAAAGAGTTCAGCATAAAAGCGGGATATCTCTTCAAGTAGTTTTTGTGAAATGTTATGAAACTGACAATTAACCAATGCTAATTCCATTGGCATCATTGTCCTACGAATGTTTCTTGATTCCACCTACACTTTATCTCATGCTGACTTTTTGAATGGTGTTCTTGGTCCTGCAGGATGGTAAAAGAGAACAAACACATCCTTGTTTTGCAAACTGATGTTTTCTATTTCACCGAGCCACTACTGTTCATCATAGACACATGCAACAGTCTTTTTCCCTCAGTGTTAGAGGCACAACTTTAGACACTTGGAAGTCTGTACTTTTCAGATTTTGATGACACTTTCGGAAACGAATGTATCCATGAAATCCTCTGGTTCCTACAATCCAATCGCAGCTACAAAATTTGTCCCGTAACTCCTTTTCAAGACAAACAATTTCTTCTCTTTTAACTTTATCTTATTGCAACAAAATTGGTACACGTCTTCAATGGTTTCACCATGCACTGTTCTCTGCAAGCTTGCCTTGGCAGCCTCTCACTTGGTGGTTCCTCTCACTCTTATCACATGCATTTTTTCCAAGCGAAGCGGCAAAAAATTCCACTCTGCATCAAGCTCAAAATCCCACTTATGATGACAAATGTTGAAAGTTCTTCTTGTTCTCGATGCTGAGCTTTTTTTAAAGTTTTGTACCTTTCATAACTCTGCTCTCGGTTGAATATCAAGCTTGTCATTTTTACTACTTTATTGTGTGCAAATTTTAAATTTTTATCGATTCCCACAGCAGAAATATAGACCCTAGATTTTAGAAAAAATTGAAGTCGCATATTTGAGGGATCAGTGCCCAATTGTGTGATTACGAAAACTACCCTAATATAGCTCTTTGCAAAAAAATGGGGTCTGATATTTTAACCCTAACCAAAAAATTACTCTTCCAAAGTTTCAGTTTTTGTAACAAGTGTCAGGTTCGGCACGAAAATTCAGGCATAAAGAAATAAAATAACCAATTAATGTAATTAACAAAAAAAGTAGTCTAGATTGTTCAATGAACAACAGCATTTGTTTCAGAGTTCTGTGATAAACATTAACTGAAATATAGGGTTTTCCGCAAACCTCTAGGAAACTCAAGAAATGTCACACAGTGTGAAGCAAAAATGGCTGCCATTTTTAAACAAGTCAATATAAAATTAAAACAATATTAGTTATATGATACCAACATATAGGGGTTATCACCTACAATAAATAATTTTTATTTAAAATGGTCAAGCAACCGATTATTTTATTTCTAGAACAATGTCAGTTTTTAAATCATACAACAATAACCAGTGAATCGATAATAACACACAAAAAAACTAACAAGTGTAAAAAATTAAGATGTTCACAATCTTGATACAAAGTTGAAATTTAAATTTTTGCTGTTGCACTTAACCCTGTGTACCTGACGAAAACAATCAATAAAAAAAATGGAAGGTTTAAATATACTTTAGCGGGCAGCTTCCAAGTTTAATCAAATTTTCAGGAATAGTGCATTTTGGTCTGAAAATGAATCTGAAGTCCATTTTCGGCAACAATGAGTAATTGTTGCTAAAATTTTGTTAATAAAAAGTGAAGTTATCTTTTTCACACGCGTTTTTTCAGTGTGCAGTAGTTTTAAATGCCAAATATATTTTTATTGTATGCAGGGTGATCGATATTATTTATTGAATGTGAAATATTTTCCTAATTATTGTTAATTTGCAAATAAACAACAAATGAAAATTCCGAATATTTTGACAGTTAGATTTCATAGTGAAATAGCTATGTTGCCAAGTCAAAAACTCCAAATTGTTACTTGTCCTTGGAAAGTTTTTATAGGTTAGGTTAGGTTATAGAGTCATTTATAGTAAAAAAAAGCACAGAAAAAATGTTGGTCACAGAATAAGGGTGGTTAGGTTAGGTTGAGTAGGTTAGGTTATAGGATCATTTATAGTTAAAGAAAAGCACAGAAAAGGTGTTGGTCACAGAACAAGGGTGGTTAGGTTTAGGTTAGGTTCGGTAGGTTAGGTTATAGGGTCATTTATAGTTTAAAAAAAGCACAGAAAAAGTGTTGGTCACAGAATAAGGGTGGTTAGGTTAGGTAATAGGGTCATTTATAGTTAAAAAAAGCACAGAAAAAGTGTTGGTCACAGAGGGTGGCTACGTTAGGTTAGGTAGGTTAGTTTATAGGATCATTTATAGTTATAAAAAAGAAAAGGTGTTGGTCACAGAACAAGGGTGGTTAGGTTTAGGTTAGGTAGGTTAGGTTATAGGGTCATTTATAGTTAAAAAAAGCACAAAAAAAGTGTTGGTCACAGAATAAGGGTGGTTACGTTAGGTTAGGTAGGTTATAGGGTCATTTATAGTTAAAAAAAAGCACAGACAAAGGGTTGATCACAGAACAAGGGTGGTTAGGTTAGGTAGGTTAGATAGATTAGGTTATAGGGTCATTTATAGTTAAAAAAAGCACAGAAAAAGTATTTGCCACGGAACAAGATTTGAATTATTGAAATTATTTCCTTTTTATGTAGACAACTCAAACTACATGAAAACTATTAAATTTGAGTTTTTTTTAACTTGGCAACATAGCAATTTGACATGAAATCCGTGTAACTGTCAAAATATTCTGCATTTTCATTTGTAGGTTACTGGGAAATAAACAACAATTAGGAAAAGATTCCACATGCAATAAGTAACATCGATCACCCTGCATACAATAAAAATATGTTTTGCCTTTAAAAACTATTGTATACTGAAAAAAAACCGAGTGAAAAAGATAACCTCACTTTTTAATAACAAAATTTTATCAACAATCACTCATTGTCGCCAAAATCTGACATGAGATTCGTCATTTTTAGCCAAAAATGCACTATTCCTGAAAATTTTAAACACACCAGCAGCTGCCCGCTAAAGTATATTTGAAACGTATTTAAACAACTGTGATCAAAGATCAACCAGTTCTTGAAAATCAAATAATCGGCATAAAGTTGATTTGCAAATTTATGTTTTTATGCTTACCTGCCTATTTGACCACATAACCCAACCAAAACATACAACCAGCAACTCAAAACAAAAGTTTTTACGAATAAACTAACTTTACATTTGGCACAAGTTTGGTTCTCACACAACTAACTTATAAAACTTAATGCATTATAACAGAAAACAGTTATTATGCCCCAATAACAATAGAAAAGTTATAAAATATAATGTTGCATCAAACGTCGTTCACCAATGTAATATCATAAATTACATTTATAAACAGGAAAGTTAGCAACAATCCTAATCCCACTGTTACGGTTTGGTATATGAACTATTTGGCAACTAGAATTGTTAAATAAAAAACAATAAACTATCGCACAGGATTTCTCTGGAGTAAAATATAAAGCATGATCAATTTAAAAGAACACGTATAATTTAAAACGAGCGTTTAAAGGAAGCGTTAAAAACATACCTTTTTTTTTCCTTTGCAAATACCAGACTGCTACAGTTGTTTGCACATCCTAGAAAAGTCTACACAAACACTTGTTGCTTATAATTGCAAACAACCCTTTTCCCGTTTGATTTCTAAATGTATCTCTAAAAATATAAGACAAACTTTTTTCGAACAATATGCATTTTTTAAAAGGGGTTAAACCATAGGTCACCAATTTTGCATCATTAAAAATTCCTACACTTCCTGGAAGGCACATCAAAAGTTGTGTAAAATGCCATATTTTTAATCTGGTAGTTATTTCCTATTGTCGATGATTAAGTATACACAGGTGGTAACTACCGTAGTTATAAATTGAGACTTAGTAAATTCAGGCATTAAATGCCGTGTAAACGGCCCTAACTACCAAAGATATTACACCAGAATTACTAACTACTATTCTTGATGAACAGCAATAGACTTTTAACTCCTAATTTAAAAGCTTTATAAACGCTCTTTGGTGACAAGTACCATGGCTGCTAAACCACTAGTCTTAACAAAGTTTTCTCAAATAACTAACGTAATCATTACACTTTTTTGTATAACGGTTTACTATTTAAATACGTCACAAACACAAACGTGAATTTCTTCGGATGTTGAGGAAACGCATTTCTCATTACAAAAAGGTATATTTTCTTTTTTTCCAGTAATTGCAAAAACCAAACAGAAAATAATAACTGGGAATATATCTACATCTGTTTAGGGTATTCTTTAAATTTTAATTTTCAGTCGACCATGAATAAACTTCAGTCAGAAGTTAATAATCTAGCTTAATTGGGATAGAATTCCGTACTACCATCGTATAAACACTAGTGATAGTTATTACTTGAGCAGTTATAATTATTGGTAATTACGACCATATAAACGTGATCAATGATTAGCTAAAATAGAAAAAATAGGAAAAAAAAATGAAACAATTTTATAAATAAGTCATAAGTTGGTTTTCAATTAAGCCACCACCAAATTTCTATGCAAAACCTGAAAATTACTCTGATCTTAACCGTTTACTAGAAATTGTACTTAATCTTCAATACATGCTCATAAAGTTGTTTAGAATACAATAAAAAGTGGTCTGGAGTACTAACCAAGACCACACAACAAAAAATCTTCCAAAAAAATTCAATTTTAATTTTGCACAAGGTTTGCAATGTTGTGGCATCATTATTACATCATCATCTACAAACAGACACTGAAAAAAATAAGTCTCTCACTTTACACAAACTAATACCTATTTAATTTAGACCCTATAAATGTCCTCCATTCAAGTTGAGTTTCAAATTTCGGCTTAAAAGGTCAAGAAAAATATTCAATGTTACATTAACGTGTTCAATAGTATGTACAGGAAATCGCGAAATAAACAAATGTGACGTAATATGCGTACATAACAACATACACAAGGAAGCAATTTAAAAATTATATTTGAAACTGAAATAAATATAAGGACATGTAAACAATAAGTATTGGTTGAAAAAAAAGACGTTAAACGCTTACATTTTGTTTACAGACAAAACCACCCAACCCAAATTGAGGTTATAAAAACTTTAAAAGTATAATGCATTTAAAAATAACACGTCACTGTTTAAAACGTTATTTTGCTACATTTAATTTATAAACGATGAAATACTTACAATTATCAATAAAAGGAATTCCTTACAGTTATTATTTAAAAGGAACGTGGTTGTAAACATACCTTATTTATTCTTCGTAAATAACAGGCCGTCACAGCTGTTTGCACATTCTAGAAAAGTCTACACAAACACTTGTCGCTAATAATCGCAAACAACCCTTTTCCTGTTCTCAACATTCCAAAAATTTCTAAATTTCATGTGAACTAAATGAAATTACAAGGACATGTTTAACTGTTTTGACGCATATATAAATATAGTGCGGAGTGGCAAGTGAAGATGTCAAAGTACACTACACTACTTTTACTATATTTGGTAGTAGATCGAGATCTGGTAAGTCGTCTATTTTTATAATTTCTGAATACATGGAAAACTTGCGTCTTTTAATTTTATAACAATTATCATTAATAATAATGAATTTAAAGTACATAAAATTGTGTACTCGTGCTTTGTTTTTGTGGTTAAATATGTATTTACTATCGCAACCGTACGAAGCCGCATTGTAGGATGCGTGTATTCGATACCTAGTTTAGCTTGCCGTATGTATAATGAAACTCAATTTAGCTTTTTAATATCCAAGGAACGAGTCATTACAACAAAGTAAAATAAGTTGAGTTTAATACATTCACGAAGACTGAATAGTTTATGTATTTTAATGCGTCTGCAATTGTATTTCATTTACATAACGAAACCTGTATAGTCGGGACCGGTTAAGCTGATGTATGATTCTCCATATTAAATCGTTTGATTTAAAACACTGGAAAGATACTCTGTACACTGGACGTATTTCTAGCATTCTAGATTAGAACATGTAAGTATTGTTGACGGATTCTTTTAGTTTTGAAAAACTTTTTATATTTACAATAAATTAATTGAAAACCGTACAAACAATAGTATATTGTGGCACAAGGGCAGAAAGTGAGCATTAGCAGTCCGCAGCTATTAGATGCCTGAGCGAGCGAAGCGAGCGAGAGCAGCTGATAGCTAAGGGCTGCTAATGCATTTTTGCCTGTGTGACACACAACTGTTTTTCGCCTAGCATTAAAGAAAAAAAAATAGGAAAAATAACACAAAATAAAAAAGGTTAATAACATTTGACGCATTTATTATAGTAATTGATATTAATTATCCCTTGAGCATTATTATGGATAGTAATACCAGAATTTGTAGGCACTTGGTAAGTATTTGAGGTGCTGGTGGCATGGTGACTTATTTTTATCGATGACGTTGACGGTCTATCTACATTGAAACGTCAAAGTCGCAATAAATGAATCTCAATGATAGTCATAGGTGTCTAAATTGTGAAAAACCTACAAAATCATGCTGTTATGAGTTTAGCGGCCCTAGGACCGCAAAGGTTTACTTTCAGTCACATTTTTCAGGCAAATATGATTCATTTTCATATACGCTAGGCGAAAAACTATATTAATGCAAAATCTTCTAAAATGTATAGTGATACTGCACAGTAAATATAAATTGTAGGTTATATATTAAATTTATATAGACATACGTCTTTTTATTGCTCCATGCTATAGACGTACTTTTCAACGAACTTCGTTCGTTTATGAAATCGATTTGTCGTCCGTCTGTCTGTCCGTCCGAGGCCTTTCTAATGGTCGGTCATCAATGTGTGATACATCAATCGATTCAGCTCGGTGTCCTGAGCTTAAGTTTTGATGTCAGTTGAAATCGGGCCACGGGGACGCCGTGTCCCCGCGATATTCCGTCGGGAAAATTAAAATTTCAAATAGGTCCAAAATTAATGTGCGATACATATTTGGACTCCCCTAACATAGCTGAGTCGAAATATGGTACCCCCCACAAAATCTGACCACGGATACCCGACCCCCCCGGGGAATTAATTTTTATCAAAAATTTCAAATAGGTCCAAAATTAATGTGCGATACATATTTAGAATCCTCTGAAAAAACTGAATCGAAATATGATGCCCCCTTATTTACACACACACACACACACACAAACACACATACATACATACATACACACACACATATATAGCTTTTAAAATATTTATTCAATAAAATAAAATATATTAAAATGTCTCTTTTGTTGTTTATAAATTTTTGTATTTTATCTGAATACATTTGGAAGTTCGTTGCGACAATGCCTTGCATTTTCAACTTGTTTTCTATCCATCTTGTTCTACGGCGGAGTAGATACATACAAAGACAAAGACGCATAAATTTTATTGAGATTTCTCTTAATGTACCGCAATGAATCATACACCAGCTTAACCGATTTCGACTATGCCATACTACATATACACAAGAGCTATTTTCCGATCGGTCACGAAATGAAAACCACAGTGAAAATAAACAATATTTTATTTGGAACATTTAGATACACCTTCCAACTACTTCTCTACATAGTCACGGCTCCAACTTAAACATTTATCGCAGCGTAGTACAACTTTCCAATATTCTCGTGATAGAAAGCAGCCGCCTGTGCTTTCAGCCAATTCTTTACGCTGGTGGTCTATTCTCGAAACACAATGAGAATTGTTGCATGCGATACTATACGATTTTCGCACGTAACGTTGTAGTTGGTATTCTTCAAATTTCGCACGAACTGCAAAGAGCGGTGACTATAGTCCATTCAAATTAACTTTAGGATGACGTCAAATGCAGTAATTAAGTGTTGACAACCGTATGCAAATAAATACCTAGATTTGCACTTGAACAATACTGTCATTTAACAAAATAAAGGTTGGTAGTTCCGAACGGTGTTGCCACCAATTCTTCTTGCCAATGCGAATATTTCTATACCTTTCATTAAATATATTATGATTTAAGCTAACATTGGCAATGTGGTATTTTATTCAGTTGTGACGTCAACCTAAAGTTAAAGCGAATAGACTATAGCAAGTGAAATATTTTATCGCATGAAAACACACTTATTGCGCTTGCGCACCATACTAAATTACCCATTTATTTGTGTGTGAGTATGTTTGTTTACATAACACAACTACAACAGTGACTTTTATTGACTGTTGTTTAGTACATTTCCGTATTCACCGCATGTTCTATAATGTTATATAATTATAATTGATAATAATTATGGCAAACTTTGATGAGGTGGCATTATGTGTTTAGAAAGTGTTGGAAGAAGCTGAAATCGCTGCCGAAGTGCCTAAAAAACAATTCTATAAGCGTATACCAGCTTTTGATTTAAGTGATAAAGTGTTTGTGCGTATGTTCCGCTTAACAAGAGAGCTAAATTCCATTCAGTTGCGTTGTTATTTTTCCTATTTTTCACAAGCACTTCTTTGAGTGAAAGTAGAGGAAATTAACCGCTGCATAATTGCCCTCTGTTGTTTATAAGCAACTCTGTTAGTTGGGCTTTTTGCTCGTGTGAAACGTATCCCATTGTTTTTTTACTTATTATTGCTAAACGATATTCAAGATTTTTTGCTTTTAATCAGTGTTAATTAGAAAATTTCAAATTAGTGTTAAATAATAAATTTTAAGCATAATTTGAAAACACGTAAATAATACAGTAAACATTATGTTCGTCCAATCTTCGATCTTGCCCGACAAGATACGATCTAGCAGCTTCTTGAACCACGTGACTTCGTTCTGGTTGACTATTGGCTTCTATTGTTCGTCTATTTCACGACATGCATCACTTTATTCGATATTTAAAATATCATATCTTGTCGAGAATACCGAGCGTCATAGAATCCATTTTGCATGCGATACTTTTGGGTAATCAATATCACTGATGATATATGTCAAAGGAAGTCGAGAATAGAACCCCAGGTCTGCAACGAATCGCTCAACACAAATTGGGAATCGACGATTTTCTCGTAACCCTTGATCCACTAGCTGAAGAAGAGTATTGGTTGGTTTACACTCGCTTTCTTCCCTGACCACTTGTAGCATGCACGTCTGAACGCCATTCTTCAAAGTTCCTGCACAATTGTCATTCTTTGTTGTCACTCATAAAAGTTTTACCATACACATTAATCATTCGTTGATGGATTTCAGCTGCATTGCACTCCTCAACATAAAGAAATCGAATGACAGTGCGCACTTTACACTGGACGGGAAACCATTGTTCTAGGTATGTTACTGCGCGCTCACATTACATGTGATTTTTTCCAATGCTCCACCCGAAGGTACTACATTGGCCAGGAAGCGAGTTTTAGTTACCTGGAAAATTTTGAATTTTGCCGAACCCTTGCTGTTCCAAGCAAGGTAGGGATCTTTAACGTGCGTGACAACACTCACACACGGGACCTCCATTTTACCTCTCATCCGAACGAGGGTGTATTTTTGTGAAAAATGCTCGCCTAACATTTTTCAAGCGGACCGTGTCGGGATTCGAACCCGGGACCTTGGGCGTAATAGTCACACACATACCACTACGCCACGGAGCCGCCTACTGCGCGCTCACAACTGGCAACTGCGACGTGACACGTTTGATAGGTGGAGACACTGCGCAACACATCTGCGCACAGCGTTATCGAGTTTTAACTTCGCGACCCATAAGACCTTGAAAAAAAATAACTCCCGTAATTGAAGGACCAAATGTTTGAAGGTGTTAGGTTACAAATTGTAAGTTCCGAGATGATAGAGGTTTAATAAGTTTGTTTGGGAATTTTGTATTTCTCATTATCTCACACAAGTTATGATCTTATCATGCGAAATACTGTCAGATGTTATACTGTTGATTTATATTTGAAGCAAAACATAAATTTAATGACTTAGTAATTGATTACGGGCTTCTGTCGCTTTTTACATTTAAAAATGTTTTATTTTTAAGACTGCTATTATGTATTAACTATAACATTTCCGCGTGTTCAAAAAAATAGCAAAACAACAACTATCTAATAGGTCTCATTTCCGAACGGTGAAGTTCAAAAAGACCGCAAGCCAAAGCTTTTGTCATAGGATCGGCGAATTGATTTCCAGTTGAGACATGCTGGATTATCAATTTTTCTTCTTGATATTGTTCCCGCAAATATAATCGTCGCACGCCAATATGTCTGATCCTAGTCTTTATTTATGTCTATCGTCGACTGACTATCGGTTTTCCGTTTTAGAGTTCTTGTTCCATTGCTGATTTTACGGAACATACGTCATAGACAGACTATTTCTGTAGTACACTCGCTCGCGGCTATCAGCTCAGACTCAGTCGTTGATATTACAACCATCTAATGTTTCTTACTAGCTCGAGTAATTGCACATTCACTGTAAAGACAAATTAGTTCCGTCCTTGAACGCCCTGTATTTTCGCAGCTAACAAAGTCTGCTTTACTATAAGCTTATAATTTTCTAGTCTTATATTTGACCTGGTAGGAAACATCGTAATCAAACGTCCTTCGTAGATAACAAAAAATTCTCTTGGCAATTTCATTTATAACGCCTAGGCGCTACGGTAAATAAAAACCGGAGGCACAAAGAGAAAAGTTAATCTTAAACGGACATATTAATAATGAAGCACCCTGTATAATTCTGATGTATAGTAGTGTTCAGTAAGCATGACATTGCAAAAGCCTCGTTTTATACATATTTGAACGTAATTCAGGTTAATAAATTATCTAAAAGCCTCCAAAAAAGGAAAACATTTTAACATTAGGCATTTTCCACATAAAATTAAGAACGCTTTTTTTCATCATTTATTAGAAATAATTCCTGTTAAATACACATTAGGACGTAACTTAAGGTTATAAATTGTTTTAAACTACAAAAAGGATCAACCTAATATTTATTTCAGTAACCTTTGGTATAGAGGAAACATATCATTTTAAAGAAAGCTTTATGAAATAACCGAGAATTCGTTAATATGCATAATATGCATCTCAAACATAGGAAAGATTTTATAAATATTAGTTAAATAAATTAAATTCAATGTTACATAGATTCAATATACAATGTAAAAAACCTAGACGCTGTGTAGTGAAATTCGTGGATATCAGATTGCAGATATAATTTAATCATTTCATACAATATGTCACCATGTGTATATATATATATATATATTGCCGTGTAACTTCGCTCTGGCTCAGTAGCTTCGAAAACTTATTAATTTACCAAAATCGAAAATTTCACAAAAAGGAAAATTTTCAAAAAAAAATTTCTTACCTGGGTTCCTACTTCATCACATTGATCGATTTCTTCAGCAGCTTCCCTGGCTAGCTCAGCTGTGCTTCCTCTTGGATACCTAAATTTACTAACATTCACACACACCATTCAATAAAAGCACAAAATAATACAACAATCATACAATATTTATTTACCACTATTTACAAATAATAATTCAAGATTATGTACATTTCGGTGCTCAAGTTACACCTCAATAAATTCTACCTTTGTAAAGTCCTGGATTTTAAATTGAAATATCAAACACATTTAATGCAGCAGGAGTAAATGGGCCCTAAATAATACCTTATTTATATTTTTTCTAATTATTACACTCTGGAGTATGGTGAGCTCATGATAACCCAGTTTTTTTAATGTATGCTTTCTACTTTGCATACTCTTACTACAAACACAAAAAACCCATGTACTCTTAACAAAAAAATTTTAAATTCATGAGGAACGTTAATAAGCTTTACGTACACCTTTAGATTTATATTCAAATACCATAATAAAAGTTAGTTATACGTATTCTTTTCAATACGCAAAGTAACGAAAAATACCATCAAAGTTCACTCTCACACATCACAAATAATTTCCACAGTTTATTTAAAAAACTGCAAATTCTAATGCGTTACCTGGAAACTTGAAGATTCCATCTCTGTTGACGATGTATTATGTTCCTGAACCCTCGGTCTAGTGGTAATGCGCTGCTTGCCGCCTCCAGCTATTTATAGATGAACACCATCTACGTTGCGCTGCATGCTACTCATTCAAGATCCAACTCAATATCCAAATCCAAGTATATTACACTTTTTATTATTGCATAATTTAATTTACGTTACGAGCTTGTTACAGTATACGTTGTACCTTAGTTAAATATAAATAACTCGACACTATCCGCGTTTAAAGTATCAGGCCACCACAATCTAACACTGTACTATTTAATTTATAAATTTTAATACTTACAAGCTCGTTAGTAGATTTTTGGTACGTCGTAAGCGATGCAAATTAAAGAAGTCAAAGAGAAAGCTATCAATTTCGCTAGCTTATTTATATTATAAGCCAGGCCCCTCTCGGCCACACTTTACCCGAAATCCTAATTGCAAACTAACTCTTTCTTCAAATTTTGTATAACCGTTTTTAAACTCCCCGAAATTTAGCTCGTCGATACGCTATTTTCAGAAAAACCCGCATTCATCTGTCCCGTGCTCGTCTGTTGTAAAACTAACTATTTAGACCAATGATATATTTCAGTGACGTCTTAAAACCCCGCCTGTATTAACTCTAATCCTCTCTTATGCATATTGGATGTTTCCTTCTAACCGTGCTTGAGTGGTAGAAAATCGATATTACTGTCCGCGTGCTATCTACTCCACGTGGAGTTGTATACGTGCCTACCGAAGTGAATGCTATTATGCCTGTCTCGTTCTGAAGCACATCATTGATTGTTCATCCCTTCTGCGCTAATAGATACTTTTGGTTAGCGTTTATGCGAAACAACCGTCGGTTGAACGATATACCTCGAAGCTTGTTTGTTATCTACAAAAATAAGGGGAACATGACCTTTCCAAAACATGCATGTGTTCAATTAACGAACGTTTTAAAATAACATTTCTAGGAGTTTGCGTTTCAAGGCATTTCATATATTCGACGTCTGTTTGTTTGTTAGTAAGGCGTTTCGCATTGGAATTATCGATTTTTCATGCTTTTATGCGTTTTCTGACGTTATAACCCCTTAAATTAAATTACATTAAATTAATTACCAATTTCTATTGGCTTATAAAGCTAATTTTCTTTATGAACCTATTAACTTTTAATCCGTAATTATACAATTATGTCAATACTCATTTATTTAAATTAAATAAATAAAATTAATTTTGCACGTAACTATGATGTTCCTTCCTCTATACAGGGTGTTTGAAATTGCATTGTTGACCACCAAATTTAACCCTTTAAAACCACTACAAAATATATATATATATATATATATATATATATATATTTCTGTGTATATGAAATGGAGTAGATAAGACAGCTTAATTATTTATGGCAGGGTACCGCATTTATATACAATTCACTTAAAATTTTAAGACGTTTTATAATTATAGTGTAAGAATTTGCATTTTTAAAATAGATTTCTGAGTTAATTTTGCTTCATTTTAGAGCAATTGTAAATACCAGGTGTAAGAAATGTAGATCCTTAACGTGCAGTGTAAACACATGCATCTTATTTAGAATAAAGTGTAGGCGTAGGAGTACGAAAAGGTTTCAATTTTCTGTAGTGTAAAAATCAATAGTTTAAGACCGTTATCAAGGAGGTTGAACGATTAACAGATATTCTAAGTGTAAATATTCTTTGCATGCATCTTTATTATATTTTAATAGGAAACTTTAACATTTGTATAAGTTTCAAAGTTATAGCAGGAACGAAACGAATATTGTTGAAAACAAGTTCTTAGTAGTAGTTTATTTCAAGATTTTCTTGATAACTTGATGGTGTTGAAAGTTTTCTGAATAGTGTTGTAAACAAAATAATCGTTGCTAAATTTCTCGGTAGGCAGACACAGGACGTGCTCAAACAACATTTATTTTCTGCGAAGGTAGTGACGGGTGGAACAGGCAGGAATCGATATAAGATAAAGACAGAGTATTTCTAGCACGCATTCGAGTGGGATAAAAGATATCATATGTTAAGGGTTCGTTTGACTTTGTAAGAAACCGTGGGACAAGGAAAGATTAAAGTTTATAGGTACGAGTGAGAGACAGCATGGGTGTATAGACATCGTTTGAAATGTGTTAAGTAAGAAATAGATATCGAGGTTACAGACAAGATTGCATAGGAGGAACGGAGATAGATTATTGGATCTCATATATAGAAAGGGGATAGACGATAGCTGAGAAAGGGAAAATGCTAGTTAGGGTAATCGTGATTGTAAACAGGGAGTAAAAAGGGAAAGGAGATATTGAATACAGGTCACACAAGGATACAGCGGACGTATAGTAGGCATAGAAAATATAGAAAGGGTACAAAGAATGAAATAGAAAATGTTGGTATGTGAGTTAGACTAAGACAACCTGTAAATACTCCTGTATGTTTGTTGTGGTTTGTTTTGAAAGCGTTCTTTAGAGTGTAGAACTTGTGTCAGTTAAAGCGTTTCGGCGAATTCAATATCCATTGTATATTTTCGTAGTAAAACGTTTATTTGTTTAAAAAATTTCTTAGATTTGAAGACGGTTGGTGCACAACTGCGAGCTTTAAGTGGAAATAGCGAACGTTATCGGAGGAGTTTTTAGAATTACCGACGGTTGAGAGTTGTTTGTGAGCGTGTGGTTTGTAGAATCGTGTTGACGGTTTGAAAATTTACCAAGGTCTATTTGTTTGTAGTGGTGTATTTTAAGAATTACAACTAGACAGGGAGGAAGGATGTCTATATAAACACTGAGCGGCAGTGAGAGGCTCTCTCTTCGAGTAATATTAGTAAGCCAATTATGTAACTAGTGATTTTCATAAATTAATTCAAGTTAATTAAGACATGCACAAGTTGGTGTATTGTTGTATAAGCAGTTTAACAATTTTATGCAGTACATTTGAATATACGAAACTTCCATCAGAACTGTAAGTAGAGATCGCTTGCTGTTTTTGGTTGTTGGTGCAAGATAAGCACTTTTAGGGATTCCTGGGTGTTAAATGGATTGATGTGGTGATCTACTGAGGCTAATTGAATCCGTAGATGAAATCTGACATTTGGAAGTACCATAACTTGGTGGACGAGAGAACTGGATAGCAGATTGTCATCAAGGAGGGTATGATTCTACTTGGAGGTTGGTTCCTGAATGTGCAATCATAGTCGAGGGCAACATCATCGATGGTTTAGTTGCAAATCCGTGTGAGGTGGTGCTTACCAGGTAACAATTTTTGTGAAACTTTATTCTCTTGTGTGCATTTGGTGCGTTATGACATTTTGGTGCCGTATTAGCATAATTTTAGAAATATTAAAGACAAAAGGGTTTACTTTTGAACTGTTATAAAGTACTTTTGACCATATTTGTATGTGAGGATTTATATTTATATAATAATTTTTCAGTATCTGTTTATGTACAAAGTAAAAGGGTTTATTGGTGATTTTAGTGCAAAAATTAGCACATGTATACAAAGAGTTTTTACTAAGAGATATTAGATTTGGGGTTAAAGTAAGGGTATGGTTAAGCTCAGTTACTTTACTGAGTTTATTGATGAGTAAAGTTGTAGCGCAAATATTGGATTGAAAATGAATTATTGTGAAATGAGGATGAATGTAATTTAATCTATGTGTGAAATAAGTATTACATAAAGATTTTTTTTGTTGTATAGAATTTTCTGTTGGAATAAATTGTGGTGAATGTTTGGTAGTAGAGTTTTTTTTGGTAAAAAATAGGGTAATATTTTTAGGTATAAGTAGCAGAGCAGCCGTGGCAAACTTCACTGAAGAAGATAAGTATTGGCGACCAGGAGGTAGGTGATCCAGCATAAGTCTACAGACTTCAGAGCAATTATGACGCCTAAAGTGTGGGGCACGAATTTACCAACGTGGTTTCAGGGTAACTTTGCAGTAATTATGTCGATCCAACATTGGGGCTCGAATTAGCAATCCGGCCTATTTCAGCACATAACCCGCAACAATATATAAATATATATATATATATATATATATATATATATATATATATATGTTTCATTTTTAATTCATGGAATTCCCTCAGTGATGTAGCAATTTGTGTCATTATATTAGTATATACCTAATAATTTATGCCAGAATTCTTGAGCTGACACAATTTGTCTTACTTGCTTATATCTCTCCTATTTTTCACTGTTTTCCACATACCTTTTTCTTTCCCTATCATTTCTAGTACCTCTTTGTTCTTGACTTTGTCTGTCAATGATATCTTCATCATACGTCTGTAGCACCATATTTCAAAGGCTTCAATCTTTTTCGTGTCCGTTTCTACTACTGTCCATGTTTCACATCCATATAGTGCTGTGCTCCACACATATACTTTCGTCAATCTTTTCATTGTTTCCATATTTGTCGTCTTCGAACATAGTAGTTGCTTTTTCTTATTAAATGCAGCATGGCCTTTTTCTAATCTTCGTTTTATATCTTTTGCACTTTTCTTATCTTGCATCATTTGGCTTCCTTGGTAGCAGAAATCGTTAACTTCCTGTAAATTCTAAATTCCTATTACATTTTGGTTTTTAACTTATTTTCCCCTCCTTTACATACTAGTATTTTAATTTTATTTTTGTTAATTTTCATACCATTCATCTGAACGAGGGTATATTTTTGTGAAAAATACTCAGACATGTTGGAATTTGAACTCGGGACCATGGGTATTGTAGTTACACGCATACCAACTGCACGACGGAGCCACCTTATGATGATAGCCAGTATAATTTAAATAAGGGCCGCTATACTTGCGGCCACGTCCCAATCCTCCACCCGAAGGTACTACATTGAGTCATGATGATAGACAGCAATTCGGACTCATTCTTGGTTTTTTCTCGGTCTATAAGTTGAAGTTCAAAAGCTGCCTTGGAGTTTTACTTGTGTGCGTGTTGCTTATTGGTGACCCAAACAACAAATTGAAATGGTTTACAAAAAATGTTTGAATAAGTGCAGTTCTTGACTTTATAATTTTGGGATCTTTAATCTGCTTCACATTACTCTAGCTACAGTTGATACATTTTGTAAATATAGAGTATTGGTATCAAACACATTTTATGTGGATTAATACCTGTTTCTTCTGCAGGAAAAAAGCGAAAGTAATCTTGAACATAGGTAAATATCTTCTCTGGAATTCTATGTGGCCTGCTAGTATGTTTTCTTTATGTGTCTGGGTAAGGAATCGATTTTCCCGTTTATAACTGCTTTTGAATCAAATTAACTTTTTTCTCGCTGTTTCCCATGATGAATAGAAAGCGGTCTTGCAGACCTGCTGAACCTAATATTCCATGTCACGGTGAACTTATAGGAAACTTCTTTATAGTGTCTTGCATTTGCTCTTCTTCATTGCACGTTGCTTATTTGTATGCTTTGGAATCATAAAGCATTTTTAGCATTTGCATCTAATTTGTAAAACCTATTGTAGATGCGCTCTCTATCTATGGCAGCCATTTTCTCACCACACTTGATTCTGTAGTTTTGTTTGCATAGCAATCCCAATTTAGGAACTTTTGCTAGCACTTCTGTTCGCCTATATAAAGTGTAAGCTTTGCCTTGATTTCTAGTTGTATCAGTCTTATTTTTCTTTCATTCGTGTTCATTTCTTGACCTCTTTCGTGATGTTTTTTCTTTCAAAACATTTTTTTTCTTCTTTCATTCTGTATTTCTGGCATATCATATTCTGCTTCCACGTTAAACTTTTGGCAGTAACATGCTCAACATCTTTATTGTTTTTTCTACGTTGCTAATAATATTAACATTATGGCCAGGTAGTGTATCTTCATCAGCAATTGATTTTTTACTGATATTTAGTTTGAAAATTCGTAAATCTTCAGCATTAACATTTTTTCTTAATATATTTTCCTGGTCTACCGATTCAGTTGATTTTCACTGGAACTTGGTTTGTACTCGTTACTATCATTGTCTGCAAAACAAAAATAAGAATGTAACCTCCATATACAATACAGATAAAGTTCTTATTAATCGAGATTTCGGGAAAACCTGAATGATATGATGCAAAGTGTGATTTTGTCAAAACACCACCCAAAAATATTGTTTTTAATTCGCATGTTACATCACGATAGAATTAAACCCGATAATTAATATCTCTACAATAAAATATGTTTGTGCAATTTTTCGATGAAACAATAATTTGGAGATAAATTTATTATTATATTCCAACTACCTATCCCGTAATAGTATATCGTCTCCTATTCAAATGCATGTTTTGAAGTGAATCATTGAATAATAATACTAATAATATGTTTAACTGATAAAGCTGATTTATAAGATTGATGTTTGAATTTTGTACTTAACCGAATAATCATTCTGGTTCAGATTCTTAGATTATAATACGAGGCTTATTCAATTGAAACCCATCTTTGGTCAGGTTAGCCTTGGAAAGAATTGTAATCACTCAACTGACGTTTTGCAACGTTCGTGGTGTTTGTAAACTTCCCACTGGTCAGTTTCTCTCGTATATATTTGACAGCGATTTTAAGTATTGTGACTTTGAAATGACGTTTGTTGTTAACAATCCGACCAAATGTGATCAGCATGCGGTCATTCAATTTCTGTGTGCTGAAGATTTGCAACTATTGGAAATTCATACAGGAATGCAAGCAGCGTATGAGAACGCATGTTTTGCATATCCAACTGTCAAGGAATGGTGTCGAAAATTTAAGAATGGACGCGAAGGGACGAATGATAAGCCGCGACCAGGTGCAATGTGTACTGCATCAACAGACAGGAATATGGAATGTGTGAAAGGCCTAATTCGAGAAAATCGTTGAGTTTCAATCAGAATAATTTCAGAAAAGTCCCGATTTATCGCCTTGCGATTTTCACATCTTTGGGCCACTGAAAAAAGCATTAAAAGGTAACCGTTTTCAGTCGGACGAAGAATTACAAAACGCCGTGAAAGAATTCTTCGAGCAGCAGCCACAAGATTTCTTTAGGCAGGGTATACATAGGTTGACGAAACAATGGGAAATGTGCCTTAATAGTAGTGGTAATTATTTGTAAATTTAGTTGTCAATAAATTTTATCTGAACCAAAGATGGGTTTCAATTGAACAAGCCCGCAATAATAGTAGTCTTTCTTCAACAAATATTTAGCACAATATTTGACCTGGAGAGATGAAGATTACCGTTTAAACTACTCTTTTAACTCTTAACCACTCCAGGTTACAAAAGAAAAGGAAATAGATATCAAATTAGGCCAAAATAAATAATTATATAATTTATTGTTGATTTAACAGGTAGTGTTTATATTTTTCCGAAATATGTGCAGTGGTCTACACAAAGTTGGTTTATGCAAATTAAACAATTTAACAGCATTGTAGGTAAAAGTATGCTCAAATAAAACTGTGGTGTGGTGGGTCATAGTGAGTGAATGCACATCCCTAATATTACACCTGTGAATAGTAAGCGTAAATACTAACTTATTGAGCAGATACTTGGAGGCTTGCAAGTTAATCAGTCGGTCCAGAAAAATTAAAAAATGTAGCTGAAATATATCCGAGATTTTTACGCACCGCATTAACAACAGTTCTTTATTTTCAAACTGGTTATACAAGCCATTATCAACTCGTAGTTCTATAATAGTTATTTAATCAACTAGTTGGTTAATGAGGGCGATTAATAATCGAACTGTTTAAAGCACGAACGAGCGAAGCGAGTGAGTGCTTTAATAGTTGAGATTATTAATCGCCTATTAACAAACGAGTTGATTACAACATTTTTTTGTCGACCGTCAGAATACAATAATGTCAACTTCATACATTTTCGCTTTTACATAAACTTCACTTTTGCTAAAGGAAAACTAGTCACCACTGAAATATATGACATGCGAATTTAACAACAAGGATGCGTATCCATATGTCTGGTTGAGGTTATACCTCTATTAAAACATCAAAACGTCAAAGTCACAGAAAGAGTTACTTAATGAAAAATAGTGCATTAATGACGTCCATTAATGCATCCTTTTTAAAACAAAATCATTCGTTAATAGATATTAATAAACGGTCGACGAAAAAATTTCTAAAACACTCACAATAATCTACTTTCATAGCTTAACTAACTGCAAATGTAATCTTCTTAAAATACGGCTCTATCTTCTTGTTAATGTAATCTCAAAGTACTACAATTATTTTATATGTGAAGCACTAATTATTAATTTATCACTACAATAATTTATATCTAAACTAATTTATATCGATAGTGCACGGAAATTTGTCACATCTTTTAAAGCTCTAAACTAAAACATTGCAATCAATTTTTTACATTAGGGCAAGTATTACAATCAAAGCTTCTTCCCGTTAAACGTTCATAATTGCACAATTTAAAAGTCGTAAATACATCGCGCAAGCGCGGAAAAAGCGACACCACGGGTGGTTGGTAATGCTAATCTTTGTACAGATTTCGGCGCGCCCATCTGTCAATGACGTCACCAATGCACAAATTTAATACGCAATTATCGGAAAATATAAATTTAAGACAATAGTTTATAACAGCGAAATACTCACATGAATATGTTCCTGGGTTAAAGTTGGCTTCTGTTGAAGTCCATCAGGGCTACTGATGGCCCCTTTTAAGGCAATTAACGGAGGTACGCCTACGCCCATCCAAATAGCTTCGCCTGGATCTCAGGGCTCCACTCCGGAGTGTTTAAAGATGGTGCTCCGGCGTGAAATGCGGTTCAGCCAACGGCTACAAATTACCTCTACCTATGTAGGGAAAGACAGGAACAGGTATAAGGGCGACAAACAAAGATAATCAGGCAAGGATATCTACATAAATAAAGATAAGGCACGATACGATACCTGACCAAACCGCTCTTCACGAAGGTCCATGTTACTTACAGAGCCCATCGGAAAAACCCCACTTTTTCTCCGCCACTCGCGTCGCGCGATCTGGCGCAAACGCACTCTGACGTGACGGAAATATACGCCAGTCTTTTGAATTTAAAATCGCGAAAACTTCCGCACATAAAAATTAAGCTAAGAAAATGTTTAGTGCCACTTTGGCACGTAACAAGCTGCAATTAGAACTGACTCGCAAAATTGTTCTGGGTTCATCCTACAATAAACCAGAATAATGCAAATCACATTCTCTAGATTTCCTACTGTACTTTAAATAGCTTCTCGAATATATCTATTGTAATCTTAATAACTCTTAAATGTAAAAGCCTTGTACATGTCAATCGAATTATCTCACACTGTAGAACCTGTCAGTCATCAGATATTTGAAGATATGCCACAGGTGCACACCAATTCTCTTTTGTGTATTCAAACCCTTATTCTGGTCAATGCCAGACCGAAAAGCGCTACAATATATTGATAAGTGTGGTCGTACTTTTTCAAATGAAATATATATCTGCAACATGTTTTGCATATGTTGTAACTGATTTTGGGTAGCTTTATACAGACAGGGAAAATCTACAATAAAACAGTAATTTAATAAAAATAAGAGAAATGTTTTGGATAATTGTTTTCTTAATTTAAAAGTGAGAATATATTTATCCTAGTACAACGTCGCATTTCTGTAATAAGTTATTTGCATATGGTTTAAATCTTAAAGAGGCACCAATAATTTAACCCAAAGTCTTAACACAATTTGAAATGGGCAAATAAGTATTATCAAGCCCTAGTGTAATATTTACAAGGTTTAAATGCATATATTTTTACTAAATAAAAGCACTGTTAATTTTGTAGGGTTAATGAATATTTTTGAATTTTGCAAAATTTAGAAATAATTTTTAGTTCAGTATTTATAACTATTGATACAAATTGTGGTCAAAGTAATGTACTATTTATGTGCCATCTGCGTAGAGCTGAACCTCGCATGTACTTGTAAACGATGGTAAGTCTGAAGTGTATATAAGAAATAATAATAGATACAAAATTGATCCCTGGGGAACCCTTGATACTATAAATTTAGAATCTGAAATATTATTTTCAATATGTGTGCACTGTGTATGTTTCTATAAATACTATTTAAAACAAAAAAGGAAAGTGAAATCAAAACCATAGTATTGCAATTTTGCTGTTAATAAGATATCATCTTATAAGTCAAGTGTCTTGGAATAGTTCAAGGTAATTAATATTGTAGCAAGGTCAGTGCTCTAATGACGCAATCAAATGGATTTGAAAGTGCAGTGAGGGTACTTTATTCTTTCCTAAACCCAAATTGTTGAATTGGTAAAATATTATTGCTTATGATGTAATCATACACCATCATATAAGTTATTTTCTCTAATATTTTGGAAATTACAGATAAATCGATAGGCCTTAAATCTTGTACATCTGAAGGTTGTCCTGCTCCTTGTTGCACCTATCTGTAAGGGAGTAGAATTATACCAATTACCTCGGGACTGATGCACTGGCTGCAAACTCCGTCTCCTCAAGTATGGCAGAATCTAAACAAAACACTAAATTTTGCTTACCACAAACACATAGCCTAAGCTATAATCATTTAAGAGCATGAAACATCTAATAACTTCCTCAGGGGTGGGCTGACCGGTATAGCTTAACACAGTAGTGTACCATTTAATGCACTAAGTCACAACACACCAGTTCAATAAATAAAACAATTGTAAAGCAAAGTAGTTCTAATGTTTCTTTTAGGTAATATAGGTACAAAAAAAATATGTACCATAAAAAAAGGCATGATTCGACTTAGTTCCTTAATAAAACAATTCAAGTAACAAAACTATATACAAGGCGACTTAAACTTTCATAAGTCCAAATTTATATCAATTAATAAAACAATTCAATTAACAAAACTATATACAAGGCTACTTAAACTTTCATAAGTCCCAACTTTTATATCAATTAATAAAGAATTAAATTACGTTAAATCTTTTACAAATAAATCAAATGCGCCGATAAGTGTTTGAGCTCATAACCTTATCAGTGTTACACTGTTTTATTAATACACCAAATGTGTACTAAGCACATTCTGCAAAGGTGCTATATTATACAAGTGAAATTAGATTGAGGTAAAGGTCAATTATAGATCAATTTTAATGTCGAGTGACTGCGGACTTCGCAGGCATCAATTGACTTTCTAACAATTTAAAAAAATTAACTTTAAAACGTCCAGGAATGTTTTACAAATAAAATTTATAGTATTTACTCTTTGTTTAAACTAAAAGTTTTGTTCCAAACCCGATCCGATAAGAAAGTATAATTACCCAGTTACAACTTGTAGGAAAACAATGTCATCTGACTGCCAACAGCCAACCTAACCGACAGCTGCGTCCTTGACTCGATTTGACCCTTGCTATGAACAATGAAAGTGTAGCATCAACCCTTGCTCTCCATCTTGCACTTGTAATTTCGTCACGCGTGTTAAATTAAATTCGAATATTCATTCTTCATAATAGATTCCATTACTCAAGTCCAATTTGCTGCATCAGTCTTTAATTATATTTATTTCGATCGTACTTAACAGCTAAAATTTGTAATACCTCATTAGCCAAATTTTATTTAAAAGAAAGCTCTCTTACCACTAGCCTGCTGTAAGTTTCTTAAATAAACATTTTCAGACGAACTCGCTTCTTCGCAAGAATTATCATTATCAAAACGATTTTTCGGCACATCATCTTGCTTGCGAGTTTAACTCAACAAGAACCAGAAAAACCACAATGGCCTCGAGTATCGCCGTCGGACCTCGAAACCCTACTCCGTTCTATCTGGTTTTATTTGCAATAGAAATTTATACTACCATAGATGTATACGCACGTAATTAGGGTTGCCTACCTATAGTGATACTAGCATGATTTTATACTGCTACACTACCCCCTCCCCACATGAGAAACTCTCACCATGAAGAAAACAAACTTTTCTGAAGAAAATCAGCCTCCCTTTGAAAAACATGGGGTCCCACCAGGCTAACCGGACAGCAAGGTGCAAACCCACCCTTTAAAAAGAAGCAACTCCCGCAGAAACGTCTCCCTTAGGTGTAGACAACTTTATTTACTAAGAATCTGGCTTTAGATCTTGCACATGCCAGATTCCAATATTCTTTCCGTTGCAACCCGCAATCTGTAAGTGACTGTACCTGTTTGTTCAATGATTTTGCAGCGTACATATTTCGGTGCTAATTTCTGTGAAAATGCATCTGATGCTTTGGACTGAACCATATTTCTTTTCCACACATAGTCTCCCTTCTTGTACGTGACTGCTCTTCGTCGCAGATCATATGTTTTTTTATTGCGCTGATACGCCCTGTGGAGTCTTTCTTTCACTTCTTTAAATAAACTTGATAAATTATTTATATCTTGAACCAACTGTTCCCTGGAATGAACATTTAGTTCTTGATCGGTAAACTCGGAGAGTTTTCCATAATACTCCCCCGTTATTGGTATGGATCTCCCAAAATTTAAAAAGGCTGGTGTGTGGTTAGTAACTTCACTAACTGCATTGCGTATAGCGTGTCCTACTTTAAATAAGTGTTCGTCCCATTTCTTGTGGTTGTCTGTGACATATGACCTTAAGGCTGTAACTATTACTCGGTTAGTTCTTTCCACCGGGTTCACCTGCGGGTGGTAGTTTGCGTTGTACCATATTTTTTTGGATTTTATATTCTTCTATGAATTTTTTGAATCTATTACTTACGAACTGTGACCCATTATCGACGACTATTATTTGCGGCACTCCATAAATTAGAAATACTTGGTTTTCTAAGAATGTAGTTATACTGGAAGTAGTTGCTTGTTTGAGCGGTTGGACTAGTATATATTTCGTGAACCAGTCATGCACTGATAAGATGTACTGATACCCTTTGCTCGATCTTGGTAATGGTCCGATAATATCAACGGAGATCATTTGGAATGGGTATTTCACGTCCCTTTCCTTTCCCATTAATCCTGATTGAGTAAAGGTGGCTGCTTTTGCTCCTAAGCAGATTTGACACTTTCTGACATATCTACTTATATCTATCTTCATCTTAGGCCAGTAATACATTTCTGCTATTTTTGCATGTGTTTTGTATGTACCCAGATGTGCAGAAGTTGATATATCGTGACATTGTCGTATTATGTCTTCTCGGTTTACCCGTGGAAGGACTTGTTTCCATTGTATCAGGTTTGATTTTATCCTGTGTTTAGCTTTTATGTACTTAAACAGCAAACCGTTTTCTACTTTCCAAGTTGGAAAGTTGTCTGGGTATTCATCCACTTGTTGAAGCATTTTGTTGTACCATGGGTCGTTTTGGCTATTGTCCACTTTTATCACATTTATGCTTATGGGTGCTCTTGAAAGTGCGTCTGGGACGACATTATGTTTGCCCTTACGGTGTACTACTTTGTAAGTGAATTGTGATAATCTCAGGCTCCATCGTTGTAGTCTCCCAGATGGGTTTTTAAGCCTGTCTAACCAGAGTAATGAGTAATGGTCGGTGATTACTGTGAAGGTATCTCCTTCTATGTATGGCCGGTATTTTTCCACTCCAAAAATTACTGCCAATAATTCTTTTTCGGTTGCTCCATATGCTCGTTCTTGTTTCGACAAGGACCTGCTTGCATATGCTATAACCTTATCTTTCTCCCCTTCACCTTGCAATAAAATTGCTCCTAGTCCAACATCAGATGCGTCCGTTTGTATTATAAATTTTTGGGAAAAATCCGGACTAGTTAAAATAGGTGCACTGATTAACAACTCCTTTAAGCGTTGGAAAGCACTTTCTGCCTCTTGATTCCATTTAATATTATTTTTTTTTATTGAACGACCTTTAATGAGTTCTAGCATTGGATCAGCTAGTGTAGAAAAATTTTGGATAAACCTTCGATACCACCCCACCATTCCTAAAAATCTTTTTATTGAGCGTACCGTTGTGGGTGTTGGAAAGTTCGTTATAGCCTTTACTTTTTCCGGATCTGTACGTAGTCCTTTCCTGTCGATTACATATCCTAGGTATCTTAGTGATGGTCTGCAAAATTCACATTTTTCTAAGTTTATAATCAGTCCGGCCTCCTTCATGGCCTTCTGTACTTCTTGTAGAGCTTTTATATGTTCTTCAAAAGTAGGCGATGCTATGATCACATCGTCGAGATAAACCCATACGTTATCAAAGCGTGGTCCTAATATGCTATCCATGAGTCTTTGTAAAGTTTGAGGACTGTTGCAAAGGCCAAACGGCAGTACGGTAAATTCATACAACCCTCTTCTTGGCACTGTAAACGCAGTTTTCTCACAAGACTCAGGCGTTAATCCTATCTGATAAAACGCTTTTTTTAGATCAATTGACGATAAGAATTTAGAATCCCTAAACTTGTCTAAGATGTCGTTTACAAATGGTAAACCGTAGGCATCTTTTTTTGTGACAGAGTTCAGTTTCCTTCCATCAAAACACACACGCATGTCCCCATTCTTCTTTTCACCAAAACTAAAGGCGAGTTCCATGGTCAGTTTGATGGTCTTATCACTCCTTGTTCTAACATCTTGTCGATTTCCTCGTTTAACTGCTTCAACATTGCTGGTGATATGGTGTGATATCGCTGCTTTATTGGTTGTGCATCTCCTGTATCAATGTGATGTATTGCTTTTGAGGTTCTTCCCAATCCAGGACCACTTATGGCTTTATACTGTTCTTTTATATCCTCCAGTAGTTTTACTTGTTCTGGGGTGAGATCTTCTGTTGAACATATTGCCTGTTGCGTTAACATTGAGATTTTTACGTTGTCTTCTGTTATTTGAAATGTATTATCTGCGAAGTTAGTTTTTAATTTAAAAACCCTACATACATCTGAGCCAAGTATCACACTTGCTTGTATTGCTGTCGAAACTGTAGCAATTATGTGTTGTTTCTTTTCGTTTATTTCGAGTGGTAAAACGACTTGTCCTATCGCCGGTTGCTTTTTCCCATCGGCTGTTTCTAATACCGTATTAGTACTTTTTTTTATAATTTTTAAACCTTGTTGTTCTAGAATTTGTAATCCCATATTACCTACTACTGTATGAGTGGCTCCTGTATCAAGCAGTGCTAGCAGCGGTTGATTTTTTATTCGCACATATATGAATGGTCGTGGATCTTGCTCTTTTGCATATAGCAGTGAATTAAGCTTCTTATTTTGTGGTCTCATGAAGTCCTTAACTTTCTTAAGCCATTGCTTCCACTCCATTTCGTCAGCCTTTATGCCTTCTTTTGCGTTTCGCCGGCCGTAGGTGAAACTGGCAGATATTCGTTTTTTTCTCTTCGTTGAACATTTAGGACAATTTGTGTATGTAACTTCCTTAGTTCCACATATGTAGCAAAATAGAGTCCTATCTTCCGGGCATCGGTGATACGTGTGTCCATTTTTGTTGCAGTTATAGCAAGCTAAATCTAAACTTTTTGGCTTTGGCCTAGTTTTAATGTATTTGCTGGCATTGTTGAAAGCTTTTTCTCGCGTGTCTTTCTTGGTTGCTATCGTATGTAACGTTTTCATGTATGTCGCTGCTGTGTATGCTAAATCTGGTTCTAAAAGCGATGTGATTTTTGTGTCATTATGTCGAAATCTAAAATTTTGTTGTTTGGTTTCTTCTAATTGCAAACAAAGCTCAATTAATCTATCTAGTGATTCTGTATCTATCAAACTTAAATGGCTTGCATAATATGGTTGCAAATTCCTTCTGATGAAATATATTTGATCAGATGGCGAAGGTGTCTTGACTAATCTGTTAATTAAATTAACCATGGCGGCAATATAAATTATTGGCTTCTCGTCTTGACCTTGCTTTCTAGCTCGAATTTCTTCTAATAAAGCTTCATCATAATTCTTTGGTAGAAAATGCAGTTTTAATTTTTCTTCTAGTTCCGCCCAAGTTTTTATGTTCACTTTCATGGCTCTGTACCACATAAGAGCTGGTCCTTCAAAGAGGTCTGCCGCTCCTCTCAGAAGTTGATTGTGAGTATAACCTCTAGCTGTACGCACTTCTTCAATTCGCTCCAAAAAAGCTTTTACTCCTATGTGTTTGGTGTCACCATTAAAAGTGATGTTCCATTTCTTTAAAGATTTGTCCACATTTTGCCGAAAATTGTGTTCCTCTGCTGTAGCTGGTTGCGTATGCATTGACTGTGCATTCGTAGTCTCTAAGGTGGTTATACGAACAGGATTTTCCGAATGTACTAGTCGTGCTATTGTAGCTACGGGACTTGACTGCTCACATGCTTCTAGGTTAGCCATTTGATTAATGTCCGCTTCTACTTGTATGTGAGATTCCATACGAGAGTTAACAAATGCTTCCATGTCATTTTGGAACATTGTTTCAGCATCAATGCCCTCTAACAAGTCCAAATATTCTAAACATTTACTGTTCAAAATATCCCATTGTTGTTGGTTATCTTTGGATACCTCCATATATTCCAATCTACGGCCTATATGTAGTAATTTTGCCTTTAATCTTTTATGAACTAGCTTAGTAGGTTTGTCCACTAAATCCAATACTGGTTGTCGTATTGTTGCTATAGCAGTTTCACAAAATTGAATTTGCTCACTTACATCAAACTTCATTTCCGGGTACTTTTCTACTCTCTTTGGATCTATTTTCTCTTCGAAACAAACGTTCGCAATATTTTCTTTTTCCTCAGCTTTCAATTCGTCGCTGTCTTTTCCCCTAATTGCCAATTCCCACGATAACTCGTCTGTAGACAAACAATTTATCCATGCCATTACTAACAAACAATTCTTTCAAACTGTACTTACAAATGGACGCAATTTTATGCAACAAAAAATTTTATTTAAAAACCTCCAACAGTAACAATCAATTAATAACTGTTATGTCTCTGCAGGAATATTCCACGTACCAGATTGTTTATAATTAATTTACAAGACTCGCTTGTTCATATAATTATATTCGAATATTTTGAAAAAAATTCACAACAAAACAGGGTAGGTTGAAGATCAAGGGGTTCTAGCCTTTTGAAATGGTTTTGATGATCCCTACTTTTACACGAGGACAATCTTCAGTTTCTATTGGTTTATGTTAGCGCTCCCAGATCTCTATTTCTAGGGATCAGAGGTTCTACCACAAAACGCCAATAGTCACAACGCCACCTACGCGACCTGTAGTTCGGAAAAAAATTTTTTAATGTAATATTAATATATCACAAGCAATAGTTATAAAAAACCTGTATCAAAATAATTTCTAAAATGTTTGTCTTATTTAATGAACTCGGTGTCAGTGCATAATTCTCCGTTTAGTACTTAATATTCAATTTTGAAATTTAAAATTCAACTGATCACTACTGTATTTGCATGCGTTAATGTCATTGCTATCTAAAAAATTATAAATTTTTAAAAAAAATTTTTTTTTAGACCAAATAAAATTACTATCAACTTCGTTGGTGTCACTTGTTAACGTTGGTTGCTATAAATATCTTTTTGTTGGGCGGCTCGTGTCCCTACGTAGCTCCACCCTGTTGGTTTTCTTTTAGTTGGGCGCCACGTGTCCTGCTCCTTGTTGCACCTATCTGTAAGGGAGTAGAATTATACCAATTACCTCGGGACTGATGCACTGGCTGCAAACTCCGTCTCCTCAAGTATGGCAGAATCTAAACAAAACACTAAATTTTGCTTACCACAAACACATAGCCTAAGCTATAATCATTTAAGAGCATGAAACATCTAATAACTTCCTCAGGGGTGGGCTGACCGGTATAGCTTAACACAGTAGTGTACCATTTAATGCACTAAGTCACAACACACCAGTTCAATAAATAAAACAATTGTAAAGCAAAGTAGTTCTAATGTTTCTTTTAGGTAATATAGGTACAAAAAAATATGTACCATAAAAAAAAGAGGCATGATTCGACTTAGTTCCTTAATAAAACAATTCAAGTAACAAAACTATATACAAGGCGACTTAAACTTTCATAAGTCCAAATTTATATCAATTAATAAAACAATTCAATTAACAAAACTATATACAAGGCGACTTAAACTTTCATAAGTCCCAACTTTTATATCAATTAATAAAGAATTAAATTACGTTAAATCTTTTACAAATAAATCAAATGCGCCGATAAGTGTTTGAGCTCATAACCTTATCAGTGTTACACTGTTTTATTAATACACCAAATGTGTACTAAGCACATTCTGCAAAGGTGCTATATTATACAAGTGAAATTAGATTGAGGTAAAGGTCAATTATAGATCAATTTTAATGTCGAGTGACTGCGGACTTCGCAGGCATCAATTGACTTTCTAACAATTTAAAAAAATTAACTTTAAAACGTCCAGGAATGTTTTACAAATAAAATTTATAGTATTTACTCTTTGTTTAAACTAAAAGTTTTGTTCCAAACCCGATCCGATAAGAAAGTATAATTACCCAGTTACAACTTGTAGGAAAACAATGTCATCTGACTGCCAACAGCCAACCTAACTGACAGCTGCGTCCTTGACTCGATTTGACCCTTGCTATGAACAATGAAAGTGTAGCATCAACCCTTGCTCTCCATCTTGCACTTGTAATTTCGTCACGCGTGTTAAATTAAATTCGAATATTCATTCTTCATAATAGATTCCATTACTCAAGTCCAATTTGCTGCATCAGTCTTTAATTATATTTATTTCGATCGTACTTAACAGCTAAAATTTGTAATACCTCATTAGTCAAATTTTATTTAAAAGAAAGCTCTCTTACCACTAGCCTGCTGTAAGTTTCTTAAATAAACATTTTCAGACGAACTCGCTTCTTCGCAAGAATTATCATTATCAAAACGATTTTTCGACACATCATCTTGCTTGCGAGTTTAACTCAACAAGAACCAGAAAAACCACAATGGCCTCGAGTATCGCCGTCGGACCTCGAATCCCTACTCCGTTCTATCTGGTTTTATTTGCAATAGAAATTTATACTACCATAGATGTATACGCACGTAATTAGGGTTGCCTACCTATAGTGATACTAGCATGATTTTATACTGCTACAAGGTGTGGGCACTTTTTGTATTGGTTACACTAATGACTTGCTCCATTTCGTGGAAAAATAGCCAAATTCTAAGCAGCTATTAACCAAATGGATTACCTGATGTAAAATCACTGGCAAGCACAATTTGAGCATGTAAATAGTAATTGCATCAGGTCCTGCAGCATTTGATTTAATGCTATTTATAACTGGTAAAATGGCATCAGAATCAACTAATGTCAAATTAAATACATTACTGTTAGCCAATTGCTTGAATAAAATTTAATTTATGAAATACAATTAGTACACTTTTTAAAAACACCAATAAAGTATTTATTTATTTTATCTGGATTACACATGTGAGAAGGTAATTCATTACTATTTGTAAATGCTTTAATGTTTAGATTTTTAAGTCCATGCCATAATTTTGTGTCAGTTAGAAGACCTGCCAAGTATGTAGCTTTCTCTCATCTAATAGAAGCTAATGTAAAGTTACAGTATTGTTTATAATTATTCCAATTTTCAGGTATTCTATTAAATTTATATTCGGTAAGTAAACGACCTCATTTTTTTAAAATTAACTTATGATTTTCAGTTAGCCAAGGTGCTGGCACTTTACTTATTCGTAACATTTTGTAAGATGCATTATCAAATAAAAATATATTATTTTCCAAAATATAATAAACTACACTGGTTGTGTTTTTGTTATTAGGTTCACTATTTAAACAGGTATTTTACTGAGTGCTCTTAAAACCATAAATTTCTCCATTGAGAGTGATATTTTTATAAAAAGAAACAAAATAACATTGGTTTAAAACATAAACATTGATACATACGAGAAGGTTATATTCTGCTTTGTATTGGATAAAGGAATTACGTGCTCTTAACACTACATGTATCAGGAGTTTATTTTCACTTTGTAATGAACAACACATCATCCACTAGGAGTATACCTTTGATCGGTACATAACACTGTCATCTGTCAGTATGTAACATTAGCACACTAATTATGCATACATTGATATAAAGAATAGTATATTACATTACTAGCATGGAAAGTGACCCATTTCACACGAGTGGAAGAGTATTGTCGCACGAGGCGTCAGCCGAGTGCGACTATTCCACGAGCGTGAAATGTCACTTTCCATGCGAGTACTGTACACTATTTTTCCGACGACCACCACTAAAAACAATTACGAAATAGTTATTTTTATGCTTATTTGCAATAAATGTGTACGCAATAATGCAAGACACACAGACACCTATAAAATTTATTTGACGTTTTGATGTTGAAAATTCGAACACCTACTTTGTTTTTATAAAATTCGCGAATCTGTTGCTTTTAGCGTATGCATTCTCAATTTTTATTGAAGAAATCATTCAATTACACACTAATATGAGTAATTACATCTTTAAGTAAAACGGAAACTGTCAGTATCGATTTAACTATGGGTATTTTAAACTGTTATTAGCCAAAATGAAACGAATGAATGCAAAAAGGTAGAAACCGGTAGTCGTTTGGGTTGCCTAGGTAACTAGCATACTAACATCAGTCATATCACTCTAGAGTTGAAAAGTATTACAACACTAGAGTGATATGTACTTTCACACTCTAGAGTGATATACTTTACTTTCTACATAAATAAGTAGTGTGTAATCTGTTGTATTCACAAGTGGTAGTCGGAAAATTTTTTTTCAATTTTAGCTAGTTTATTAACTGTAGTAAGAAGCTACACGAACATGTTATAGAAGCTCAGGTAGTTTACAGTTTATAATGGCACTATTGCATCATATTGTTAAAATATAATATTGAGATCCATAAGAAAATACGTAGTACATTCTTTTTCAACCAGCAATTAAAAATCTGGGCTTCACGATAAACATACCAAAGTTTGACAAACATCGACACATTTCATTTGTAAATTATTTAAACAGCTTGGAGCCCACAAAATAGTATAATGTAAAAATTGGGTCTACCCGATGTGCAGATCTTAATTCTAAATTGTGACTGTGTGAACATTCTATTACACACAGTTCTTTCATGCACCAAGAAACATTGACCCTAACCACATGTTTAGTGCAACTTACACAAACTGTGTGAATAGTTTAAATAGGGATTTCTTTAAAAAAAAATAGTTTATAAATACACTCATCACATAATGGAGAGGGAAGTAATATAATTCACACGCTTGCAGTCTAATAGTTGAATACAAGTTTATCGGTGTTATAAATGATTTGCCAGTGAATAAAAGTTCCCAAATATGCAGGTGATTTGCAGAATCATATAATTTACCTGGTGAGTGTTATGCAGTAAATACTTTGGTCAACAATAGTTGGACTCCGGATATGGAGACTAAAGTTTGTCTTGCTTTAAACAGAGTGGTTGAACCCTGCACTCAAGGAAAAGCTGTAAGTGATAAAAATTCTACACTTTCTACTACTGTATGTGTTATATTTTATCGTTAGCCTAAAGAATTATTGACATTCAGTCATTTATGTGGATGCTTGCTTAAAGAAAAAAACGTATTATAACCAAAAACCAGCACCACAATTGTATTCAAAATATTTACATATACATCTAACTTGTTGGATACTTAAGCTAAAATAGATTTAAGATGTTTTTCCTTTCTTTTAGATATATGCAAGTTGGCCATTCAGGGTAGAATTTGAGTTATTTGTAAACGTTGAAAGAAGTTCAGGTTTTAATATAGGTTAAATAACTAGCGTGGAGTGTTATTATTATTTGTGCTTAGGTTAAAAGCAGTAAAAAGAAAGTAATTGGAAACAGGGTCCAACAACCTGTTAATTTCAGAAATATTCCTTCGGTAGATTTCTCACCGTCTATGCAAGGCTATAAGATCAGTATCAGGTGAATTGTCGTTCAACATTTAATTATTTGACCGAAAGTTCAGAGACTATTTTCAAGTAGGTGCATGTGTTGTTGTATACACCTAAAAGAATTTCTTTTGTTATTATTGAATCAACCCCTTCACCACTAAGCTGACTGGCATAATTGTTCTGTTACGTTTCCGTGATAAGGTAACTTAAAAAGGTCATTACTATCAACCCCATACTTAGCAAATATCTCTTAAAATACAGCTATTTGAAACCTAAAAAGATGGGCACAATAAAAGTGGATTTGTACCACCTTCTTACATTGAAAATTTCGACATTTAAACAAATGTTACAGTACACCTTCATTCACTTCCCTCTTCAATTGATTTGACGATTTTAGCATAATAATAAATATACTTTAAATCTGAAACAAAATACTGCAGCTTCAGACATTGATTTATAAACAAGCGTAGCTGAAAAACCATTAGCAATTATCTTGCTTTTAAAGTTTTACTTTAGGTTTGAGTTGCGTAAGAAATGTCTAATATTTCAGAGCAGAACAGAATTGTACAAAAAAATTATTGGTAAATTTATAAAGTGTTGCAAGTGCAATAAAAGCATTCATATCAAACAATGAGTGAAATAATAATAATTTTTATCCAAGGAGTGCTCTAACATACCTGTGTTCAACTAAAATATAAATGCTGTTGATGATTTCTAATGTCATTATTAAAAAATCCTGGAAATTTTGATAGTTTGGAAGCATCTATTGAAGTTTGTTCATGCTGGGCCTTATAATTATGACATACATACTTATTAATACCTCGCACTTTATATGTGCCCTCAAGTATTTGCTCACTTGATCGCCAACATAAAATTTGTTGTTATCGTTGTTTATATTGTTAAATACACTTTAATACCCTTGGCTACGAATGTTGTGGCGTAGTTGAGGTAGAGTGTTAGGCGGTATTTAACTCAGGTTCCTTAGAACCTGGGGATCGAGCAATAATGCTATCCATACGGGTTCTTAGACACACTACTGAATCGGCATTAAGCATAAGATATTCAGTACATATCACTTTATTCTAAGACATTAGTTTAGCAGTAGAATTACATTAATAGCGTATTATTAAACTAGGTTAGTAAGCTAAATTGGACTTACATGATTTGTTGGAGGTGCGTAGTGATAAGAGAGGGCGTACTTGATGTAACTGCTTACTGTAGTTCTGGAATATTGAGGTTGACGAATTCGAGCTTGAACAGGAGTGATCTTTTACTGACCGGTCTCTACTACTAGGCAATTCGGACTACTACTACTTGACCTGAAGGTTGGCTCTCCAATATATAGTCGTCTGGGCAGACAATCGAGGGTAAAGATGGAATCCCAGAACTGTAACTCAGGAAGTCCTTGTAATGCGGTGGACCGCGTGAAACGCCAAACCATAACGTTATCCAAGGTTTTCTTGGATCAACGGATATTTGATAAAGTAAATGTGTGCAAAACAGGAGATTGAGATTGAGGTTTCCTCATGAGTGTGGCAGTTACAAAGTAACAACAGAAAAGAGTCACTAAGATGCACCGAATAGGATGCTGAGGTTTCCGCGTTAATAAACTAATTTATTACAAAGCAATGAACAAAGCAGATTAACTATAAACTGTTCTTGGAATTAAAGTATACAAATGTAAAAATGAAAATTATTGTATTCATGACAATATTACAAATAGAAGAATAACAAGCAAAACTAAGCAGTCCAACCATGTTTTCATGTTCATCATCTACAAAAATGCGCACTTATTAATTGTAGCTTTGAGTAGGAATTTGCTACAAGTTAATGCAAATATGTTCAATCAATTATTCACGGTACACTGTTTGCGATAAACTCTAAAGTATGATTGGAATCATAAATTAGGAACCGCCTAACACAGATATTTTACACAAAAATAACAATTTTTCTGTCTTCAACTTTTAACTCCCTTATTCTAACGATGAGATCCTACACACAAACTAAAACCGTGAGAGTGATGTTTCAAATACATTTTTCGTTTAAAATCAATTGATTATATAGTACTATTACATTTCACTTCCTCCGATTGTTGACCTATTTTTGCATTATCAACAATTTTAGAAACTTCTGTTGTTCCACTTGATAAAGCCTCAAGAGTAGATGACAGAGCAAAAATTGTAATCGGAGTTGATAACACCAGTCTTTAACATGAATTATTCGAAAAAGACACGAACTTAGTTTACTATGTCTTTAAGAAGTGCAATGCAAGTTTTGCGTTCTAATAAGACTAATTGACCAAATATTTGTATTTTGTCCAAAGCTACTAGTGAAAGTCATTCAACCGTAGTAAAACACGTCACCAATCACGTTGAGATTAATGTTTTGTAGGATATGGTTTTTTACAATAGCCTATTTTTAGTATTACTTTTACTTTCATACAGTACTGTGGCAAATTTTTTCCAAGCGAAGCCTCTGACGTGTTAGTTTAGACTTTTGCAATGATATGCTGGTTCTCTTTATGCCTGGTGTTTACATCAGGAAAATAGTGAGATATAATATTATGTTGCTTACAAATTTTGTCCAAGAGATGGCTTTCTATGTCACCACATTCTAAACGTTTTTGAATTATTCTTACTGAATCTACACAATCAATATTTCTACTTCCAAAGGTAACTAACTGATTCATTATTTTCAATAAACAAAATCTGCAAGAGAGTTTCATCAACAACATATCATAAAGTTGAATCAACAATTGCTGCTTGGAACTACAAGTTACTTCTTATAAATCCACTTAGAACAAAAGTTCAGTGTTTTAATAAAGGCTAACTCAATTGATAATCATCTGTTTTCTACAATTCTTAAAATATTTTCACACTTAACACTGGGTGAAAGAAAGAACTTAACCGGCTTTAGCTTTACAATTTGTTAGGGCAGTTAGGGAAATTTAGTTTTAGTAAATATCGTAGTAAATCTAATTGCTTACAAAAAACATTTGTTTGATTCATATGCCAAATTGGCATGGCAAGATTTGAATACTTATCTGTGTTTTTATAAATATTTTTGTAGAATGACATATATTAAAATGTTGATATTTAAAAATACTGAAAAAAATATTAAAGTTAAAATTTCTATTAATAAATAGAGAAAAATAGCTAGTCAAGCTAAGTCATATCTTAAGATTTACAATTCAATTTAGAACTAGTGTTTTAGGTTAAGGAAAGTCTCTTGCTTTCTAACAAAATGTATTGCTGGTGGGAATTGCGGCAAATAATAACCGTGTGTGGAGTACTGAGGTAGTTTATCAATTAGTGCCCACTTCCCCTTTCCTGATTTATTGCAGTTGGTTTCAGGAAAAATCAGGTAATGCCTAAAAAATTTTATTTAGTCATTAGGAGCTTTAGATATTAAGGAACTGCTCGAACTTGGTCATACAAAAGGATTTTTTGTGTTTTTTTTTTGTAGTTTTGCAGTGATTATTACGTGTTAAGTGAATTAACTGGTAACATGCCTTTTCATTTATTGAATATCCAAGTTTCCATCCCCTATATTTATTAAATCTATTTTGTGTAAAAATAAAGGAATTCCTTTTGTTTGATAAATTCAACTCTTGTTATTTTATAAATTATTATCTACATTGTAAAAATAAAATATTCTCGCCATGTATAAATATGTTAAGATACCTCATGAATTTTTATCGCTCTCGAGAAAATTGTGAACATACGCTATTGAAGTGACAGCATTCTCTGTTCTAATTGGATGTAAGATATTAACCAACTTAAATAAGCCAATCCGTCAAGAACGAAACAAGTTCTGTAACAATGGGATAATTACACGAACACTTCAGTATCGACATTCATGAAAGTGACTGTGTTTTCGAAGGTGTCATTTCGTGTGTGTTTCGATGTGATGTACATAATTATCATTCCCACAGTTGTTACCTTTTGCTTATAGGGCGCTACAGAGATATTGGAGGCAACAACGTTATTAAATTTGAGAAAACGAACCACTAAACCTCTTAGGAGCTCATCACCGGAGGCCATGAACTGTAAATAATAGTAACTATATAATTTGTAGACAGATATTGACACGGTTGAACTTTAAAAACTTAATTAAGTAAAGTGTCGGTGAATGGGTAACACACACTCAACCCCATTTTCTCCCAACTTCACCTTTTCTTATTTTACTCCATTCTACAGGTTTTGGGGAAATCCTCCCCAATTGACTCGCTACAAATCATTAAAATTTTATTAAAATAATTGAAATTGAAAAAATGTTATTAAACCATTAAATACCTGGTTAAAATTATTAGAACCGTTAAAATTTCCTTAAAATTAAGTCACTATAATAAATTATTAAATTTCTTAAAATTTTATTAAACATGTTGCAATTTTATTACAATTATTAAAATTGCTAAAATATAAAGAGACGAAGAATTAGAAGACAAAAGAATCCATACAAATCATCTCATAGAAGTTAGAGCTTCAAACACACTAAATGAAAGAATTGCAGTAATCAGAATACTTCTATAACTTTTATCAAACTATCCATAGTGGGTTTCTGTTAAAACAATTAAGCTGCTAGTTAACATGAAATGAAATTGCTGGGATACTGCGAAAATGATGTCCCAGAAATCAAGGTTCGACTAACTTGAAAATTATTCCAGGCGGTAGGCATGAGAAAGGGCATGGGTTTATTTTGTTAAATCTGATTAAGAGGGAAGGGGTCCACTGCATTTAGGGATATGCAAGCTATAATCGAAACAAAAGGGAAACGCAGAACCCCAAAATACTACTGAGAACAAACGACCAGGTTGTCTCGTGGGTAGACCTACAGCTTGAGTATACAAAAAACAGTATTAAATTAAATATAAAATAAAAATACATATAATTAAATTAAACGTTAAGAACACCGTTTGTGCTCTATAAATTACAATAATTTTATATCATAAATTAAAATTCTCTAAAACAATACTAAACAAATAGTGCTTCACCCTTTTAGCACTAATCATAACATTGCTTTCATAAAACCTGTGATACCTATGACCTTATGATTTGTCTAGGAACAAAAATAAAAGAAAGTAGTTCAACTAAACAATGTAATGAAAATTTAAGATATTTTTGTATAAACAAAAACCAGGTAATATTTCATGACTAAAAATCATTTTAAATGAATAAGTTTTCTTAAATTGCTTCGAAATTAAATTATCTCAAAAAAGGTATTTATTTCAATAACTGAATTGGTTTAAGTATAGAGATGTTTTACGTATTAATTCACTTCACGTCAGATCTGAAGTTTGGTGTACACATTTGGATTTATTCATTCTCACTAGAAAAATGCAGCACAACAAATATCCAGATGGCATAATATTTTGAATAAATGTCTTTCAAATATTTCGAACACATGCTGTAGTGATAAACCACAAATAACACTTGAAGCACAAATACATTCAAGGAACTCATACGAATAATTAATCAGGTTTGTACAACAAAAACTATCAACTACAATATCATATGACTGTACTTTACTATACGATAAAGTTAAGAAATTTAGAATATTATTAGATATTATTGAACTTTCACTAAATTATTACATAAACATTTGCCTGGCATACTAATAATTGTAAACGCAAAAAGAAAATATTATGCATAAGTTTAATACTTGAATAGCAAACAAAAATATTCTTAAAACAGGTAATTTAAATGTTAACAAGCTTATCATATGAAATCCTACTTTTAAAATACCTTGCTACAAAACAAACTGTAGTCACCAAAGACAAAAGCCGCATCATCTTGAACTTGAAGTTGACAAAAACTGGTTGTTGACCAAGAACAACAGCACAGCAAAACACTCCTTCACAAAACAATTAATTATTGACACCATCTCCAAATGTTGATTTAAATGAACCAAAACACAACATTTTCAAATACGTTACGGATAAATTACAATCAGTACAATGGACTTTTATAATACATTAATTCAAAATTCAAACCATGATTCGTAGTATCAATTCACATTAAAATTTGTTTTATATAAAATGAAATCAATATTCCAACGATTTTGTTCCATCAAATAAAATTAAGACTTGTTTGCACTGGATATTAATACACATAAGCATTCGTATTTAAAATATACTTATAAAAATTAACTGTTAACAAATCTACCAAACATACATGTGTGTTGAAAATCGTGCATGTCTCTCCAACAATTCCGCTTACATCTATACACTTAAATAAAGGAGAGTTTACACTGCAAAAGGACTTGAAATTTTAAAAACAATTTTAAACAGGTGAAATAGAATATAAAGTAATAATTATACAAATACGAATTAATTATAGAGATTCTCATAAATATATTCTAGGAAAATAAATACGTTACAACCAGGTTCTAGAAATAAATGTTTGGATCAAGAACAATTTTTTTAACTTATTAAGTTACAGATATAGAACAAAGGTGTGTACCACTATTGAAAATATTTATTATATGGCATCGTCTTTATTGCAACTGCTAATATAAGCATACTTTAACAAACACATATAAAATGAAACACTGGAGTAAAATAATGTATTTTTATTACATTAAATTTAAAATTACATGGCCACAAAACATATAATACTATATATGCTAAAAACTATATCTAATAATGGTTAAATTTATGATCAAAACCACATTTTAGTATGAATATAGTTAAGGAGTACATTGTCATTAAATACAGTTTAAAAATAAACTAGGCTTTGCACATAGAATAATTATTGTGTTATAATATCATTTTATTGTTCAGATTACATCTAGATATGAGGAGTGTTTAACTTTGCATTATAGGTAGAGTAATACTAAACACATTTTTGTAAATATCTTTATAATAACACACACTCAGCCAACTTTCATTTGAGAATAAGTATTATCTGAAAGTGAATACATTGTATTTCATTCTTAGTGACAATTACTTATGCTTTGCTATCCATAATTTTAAATTTAAAATAATAATGGACGATACACGACGCACTGCACAAATACGATGCTTTACCTATAAAACACACTCATTGTCTGAAAGAAAGATATACAATTATTCATACAGTATCAAACCACCGTGCTTTGATAAAAGTAAGAGATATCAAAGTAGCTGCATTTATAATAAGCAATTTTTGCTATTTAATGAGAAACGACTTTGTACAAAAAGCATTTTTAGAATACATATGCATTACATAGTAATCTAACTTATCTTATGGAGGGTCTACTTCATAGGTATACACAATACATCTACCTATTCTGCAAGACGTTGCAATGATATTCACACTTCTTAACTAACTATCCATATGATTTATACCTCTTTAGTTTTATTATATCATTACAATATCTGACGACTAAAGTTAGAATTAGTATGATTACATTTATTATGAAAAGATGGACTGTTGTATGCGATAGTCTTTAAAGCTTAATGTAGTAACTGCATGTAGCAATTAGTTACTTATAATTCATGCACAAGATATACTAATTTCTTGAAATGCAAAAATTAGCTTCAAAACAAATATTGTGTGGGTGAGGTCTTATACTTATAAACTACATATAAATTATTATCGAGTTGCACTAAAACAGATTAAGTACATTTAGTAAAATCATTACATTACAAATATAGCACATCAATAATTAAATAATAAGTGGAATGCATCCATTTAATTATCCAATAATAAGCAAATTAACAAGTATATAATATTCAAAAATAACAATCAAAATGAAAGCAAAACATTGCAATTAATTTACATAAAATTATGTTGTACTTGTTTACACACAGACTGCCAAGCTATAATTTTATCATGGATATAATTAAACTAAAAAAGGGTTTCTTACCAGACTTAAAATCACACATTACTCCTTAACCTCAAAATATTTGTAAGTAGGATTTTCATATCCATTTATCTGCATATTAGCAACATGACGCTCTTCAGGTGTAGCAGCTTGATCGACTTCTACAAATCCTTGTGCTTGTGGTGAACGAGCAGATCTACGTTTTGCAACTGCAACTCCGACAACTATAGCTGCCATTAAAGCCATTCCAGCAAATGCTAGAGTGAAATAGACACTCTTGGTATCCCGTCTTCCATATACTTCACGATGCACTGAGTAACCCTACAAATAAAAATATTTAGTGAGTCTATATAGAAATAATATACCCATAGTTAGCACTCAAACATGAACAAAAGACAAAAATCAAAAATCGCTTTAAAATTATGTAATTACTTACATCGGACTATACCTAATTGTATATGATCAAAATTTTAATATTGCATTATCAATTTAAGTAAAAAATCCATTCAATCACATAATTTTCATACTTATATAATTTTAATGTGGATTTGGAATAAATTCATTGAAATTATATTAATCGTGTCGTAATGGAATATAAAACAGAAAAGCTTCTCACGAAAAAATAAATAAAACATTCGAAATCGTTATATTAGTTTATATCGACTGTCTAGTAACTACATAATTCTTTGTATATACCTTATTAAGAATATAAAAGCGTTCAATTTGCATCCTACTGTTTTTCAGCTGGTATCAATAGGATATGTGCACAATAAAGTGTTGAGTTTCACTCTGGCACAGCTATGATCAACCGTTACAAGTCGCGTTCAGAAGCAAAAGACACATAAAAAATATCTCAGGCAGATATAAATGCAGTTACAAAAATTTTACGGACACTAAATGGAATGAAACACTTAAATGGAACAAGATACTTGATATATAATTCATTAAATAATTTCATTATAAGTACTTTTTTTTTAAATAAAAACAAAATAATGAATTGTAAATAAATTCTAGCATCGGTATGTTATTATCATTTTATATTGAATCTACTTGCTACAATAATATTAAAGTATACGTTGACTCCTCTACTAATTAATGTATTTGCAATTAAGTGCAAAAAACTGTAAATGCACCTTAATCATGATTATCCAAATGCGAGAATCATTTTAATACTATTGAAACAAAATAATCAGTAAGTAAGCACTACTGACAAAAAAATTTATGAAACCTTTGTCTTACATCGGTTAAATTTTTCCTTAAAATTTTTTACAAATATTAGTCTGGTTATTTGAACGCAGTTCAATCAACTGTGTTTTATTAATTTTTATATATAACTATATATATATATATATAATATATATATATATATATATATATATATATATATATATAAATATATATTTTTTATATAACTGAAAACATTTGCTAAATTACATTCTAAGAAATTATTTTATCATTTTTGACATGAGAGCTAATATAAAAATACATACAAAACATACCAGACTGAAAGATGATGATATGGTAACAAATATTACCCTTATTTAATTTTTTTCTAGTGCTCTAGTAATGGATATCCTAAAATGGAATTATGGAGTCTTCTAATCAAACAAATATCAAATGGTAGAATTTGATGCTCCTTGATGAAATAAAATCTTGAACTACAGGATTTCACATTTACATGTGGTTGGAAGTATAGAAACATATACACCCAAAATTATATATATATATATATATATATATATAACCACAGAAATATATACATATATATATATATATATATATATATATATATATATATATATATATATATATATATATATTTCTGTGGTTTTTGAATGTTAAACAACTTTATTAATTCATTTGATATATTTAGGTAGTAATTCAGTATGTAGAAACAGGCATATGTGATTAGAAACGCTTTGCAAGTTATTTTTAGGGTAAAATATAATAATTTTCTGAAAAGTTTCGGTAATTCAAAAGTTAGTTCCACAGAATTCATTTTAATGTAAACGTTCGAGAAGTATAGCAAGGGTAATATAGCATTTCAAAGGTCAGACTGTAAATAGGATATGTAGTTAAATCGTAGTTTATAAGTGTAGAGATGATCTGTAAAAAGCTTTAACATTATCGATTTTATAATTAGCTTTAGGAGGGAGTTATAGCAAGGAAGAATAGTGTACCATAAACAGTATATTATTTGTTAAATTGTAGTGTAGATAGTCAAAAGCTTTTAGCTTAATTCGAAATGGCAGTTACATTGTTTGTTAAACATGTTCTGGAAAGAAATAGTTTCCTAGTAAAACGAATGTGACCGTTGAAAGTTTTCTAACAGTTTTAATGAGAAGCGTTAAAGCTAAGACGCAAATAACAAGCCAATTCTCTGAAGGGTGGCAGGTGGTTCCGATTAACAGGGATCTATTGTTTGTGTGGAATGGGTAATGTAAACGGTTACAATACAGGTGTCACACAGAACAAAGAGGGATTATTACGTTTATAGTATACATAGAAAGAGGCTAGAGATATTGTGTATTAAGTGTTTGTTGAACATGAGGGAAAGCAAGAATAAGATAGAAGATGGAGAGTGAAAGATAGAAATACCACGTATTATTATAGACATAGTACAGTGGTACATTTTGGTCGGTTAGAAATCCAAGTTGTTAAAGAAAAATAAAGAGGGATTATTTTAGGTAATATGAGTGAAAGAAAGAGAGGTGGATTGTGGAGTTCGTTAAAATTGGGGTTCAGGCAAGGTAGTGGAATGAAAACCAATTGGTGGTTAGACGAAGTAAGAAATAAGAAATTGAGTGCTTATGTTAGAGGCAGATATATAGAACATCAGAGGCGTGTATTGCGATAACTTTGGCCAGCAGGGATTAGTTTTCAAAGAATATTGAGATGGTTGGAACAGTTAGGGAGAGGTGGATTGTGAGGTTCGTTAAGATTGGGGTTCAGGCAAGGTAGTGGAATGAAAACCAATTGGTGGTTAGACGAAGTAAGAAATAGGAAATTGAGTGTTTATGTTAGAGGCAGATAGATAGAACAGCAGGGATTAGTTTTCAAAGAATATCGAGATGGTTGGAACAGTTAGGGAGAATTTCTTAGATTTCAATGGTAGTTGATGTTTGTATACAAATTTTCGAGGAAATTGAAGACGGTTGAGAGTGTTTGTGTGTAAATTGTACAAAATTTTAAGAATTGGCAAGTTTTAGGGGGGCTGAAAAGTGTATATAAGCACTGGGAGTTGATAGTGGGGCTCTCCCTGACATTTTACGTTCTTCGCGTTGAATTAGCTTACAGCTAGAAGTCAACTTTGTAATATACAACCAATACAAGTCGGTATTGAGTTGCAACAAGCTATCAGTAAAGTAATTTATAAATGTTTTAAAGTACAATACTAGTGAAGAAGTAAGCACAGACTGCTTGATGTTATGTAGTTCTATGGAGAGTGTGAAGCTTGCTCTAAAATGAAGTAGAAGTTTGTGGCTGAGTGATTTGGTTGCATACCAAAAATAAACAAGAGCAGTAGCAGAATTGGAGGAGTTTGGATATACCGTCATACTGGTTGATGTGAAAACACAATAGCGGTGTGCAGTTACGACTGGTGCAATCCAGAGTTGGGACGTTCCTGAAATCACAGTCATTGATAAAAGGCAGCAGTTGATGGAGATAGCAGATCCATGGGTCATGATGAAATCCAGGTAACTAATGTTGTTTTAAATTGTTTTGTGCATAACCAGTGTAATGACGTTTGATAATTTTTTAGTATTTTACAATGAACTAAACGGACAATATTTTTATGAATTATTAATTGAACTCTCTTGATATATTAATTTATTATTTTAGTTATGTGGGAAATTATGTGTTTAAAATTTTAATATTTAACATACTTATTTATGTACAAGTTAAGAGGGACTTTTTGGCAATTTATTGTGCAGAAATTTGCACGAGTGTTTATGGTTAATATGAGCTCGTATTAATCCAAAGGTAACGTAAGGTGGTTGGTAAAGCCCTGTTACTATATTTGGATAATAATTAATTTGGGAATTACATGAGCTAGAAATGTTTTATTTTTGAGAAGGGAAATGTATGTAAGATAATTAATATATGAATAAGGAGTTGTTGATGATGTTGTTCGATGTTTTATGAATCTGTAAATAAATCTAGGTAAGTTATCGTAGCAGCGTTTATATTTTCTTAGTAGAGTAGTTAGCTTTATTTTTCAGACTGCAGAAAAGCAGCCGTGACATATTTTAGCAGTGGAGATTTCAGAGAAATTATTATGATCTGACGGTGGGGCTCGAGTTTAGTTACAAGTAAATTAAAAGAATTTATGGCACCCAAATTGTGGGGCTCGTTCAGAGAACTGAAAATGCCCCATGCTGGACATTGATAAACATGCTGTGAACTGAAGATGATTCTAAATGAACCACAGGTTGGGTATCGATAAACATGCTGTGAACTGATGATGCCCGACGTTGGTTCTCAATAAACGTGCTGTGATCTGAGGATGATTCTAGTAAAAGTGTTGCCATAATTATTTAGCTAGCTCAGTTTAAACAAAACCACCAGAACTAGACATCAAACTTATATGAAACGAAATATTCTTTAACAAACAATCTTTCAAATAACAATAACTACATCCAGAACAACTTTTTTTCTAACAAGTAATATCTTACATCTTCAAAAACAATTTTCTTTTAGCACAAAGTTTAACGACAATGTCCAACAGTGCCACAGCAGTTTTACCTTACGAACAAAATCTTAAATCTAACATAAAAAAATTATAACTACTGAATAACCGCTCGTTTACTCTAAAATAGAAATCAAAAATCTCTCTTTTCTAATTAGGATTTTCATTCACAAATCATTCCCTATTCAAATCTTATTTTGTACAAAATTTTATAAAATAAGTCGGATAGTTTTAACAGTTCCCCTTGTTACTCGAACCTAAAGTACCAGCTTTCAGTGATTAAAAGTAACCATCAGTTAAAATATACAAACTATTAACTTTTACACTTATTACAAACTGTTTGAAGAACAATGTTCTAGGCATACAGAATTTTTACACTTCTCAGACTTCTTTCTGCATTTTCGATCTATCTTTCTTTGACATATGTAGCAACGTCCTCTTCGATCACTTACATTTTTCACTTTTTCTTGTGTAATTTCCAATAGCTCAGGAAAAAACAGTCATGAATCGCTTGCTGTTTGCTTGAATGTGTTTATTACTGTAACGACGTATCACATTTTCTTTTATTAGTTCTTTACCTAATTCTAACAAAAATATTTTATGGCTATTTGACCTGTTCCTTCCAGTCAGGTTTAGCTATGCTAGAGTTTATAAGCATTTATGCATTGGCATTATGCATTGGCCACCGATTAGTTTTTCTCTGTGTTGAATATTCTTTAGCCAGTTTATGTGTGGCATCAACAGTACCTTTCGTTTTGTTGTAGTACAAAATTATTTCGGGTTACACAACTCATCTCCACCAGCCATGTTATCCCTGTGTTCACTTGATAGTAAGATGACGACAGCTTTTTCTATTGGAACATATGACACTAGCCTTCTGATCTTCTGAAAAGACGGCTCCGTAGCATAGGTGGTATGCATGTGACTACTACGTCCAAGGTCCCGGGTTCAAATCCCGACACGGTCCGCCTGAAAAATGTTAGGCGAGCATTTTTCACAAAAATACGCCCTCGTTCGGATGAGAGGTAAAATGGAGATCTCGTGTGTGTGTTGCCACACACATTGAAGATCCCTACCTTGCCTGCAACAGCAAAAATTTGGCAAAATTCAAAATTTTTCAGGTAAAAAAAGTCGCTTCCTGGCCAATGTAGTACCTTCGGGTGGAGCATTGGAAAATCACGTGTAGGGTCTTCTGAAAAGCGAACATGCTAGAATATTATTTTTTATATGTTGCTTGCAGTAGTTCCGTGGGAATGAAAGTCTTATTTTTTACGCACAGAGTCGTGCCTTTTTTCTACAAGTCATCAGCAAGTTGTTATACCACAACCTTGCGGCAAATGCTGTACCATGTCAAGTACCACTCTTCGGCCATGATTATTTTCCGGCATGCTCCCTTGTTTACCTAAATTAAAAATGTTATAGTTTAACTTACCTATAAATAAAGCTTACCTAGGTAAACTTGCATGTTTGATGTATAGAAATTTTCACAGTCAAAGAGGGCCCATATTTTTATGCCGTACTTTTCAGATTACTTTTCATGTATACTCTGAAAGGTGCTCGTCCACGAAAAGACACAAGTTGTTCGTCTACATAAAGATGTGAACTTGGGTTCAAAGGCTTCTTGCAATTTGAGACAAAACTTTCGAATAAGCTTCTTATAGGAGCTACCTTATCTGTTATTTTTCGCTCCTATCTGGTCCCAAAGTTAAATCGTAAGAAAACTGATTTGTTTGTATCTGTCTCTTGACATAATGGCTGATATTATGGGAAGGCTTTAAGCTACATCCCGACACCAAAGCATATCAATAGCTTCTTTGGAACAATACAGTGCTCCTATGGGAACAAGTCCAATATAAGTCTTAATTTCAATGGCATCAACAGGCGTATATTTTTTAATGTTGTCCGTATTTTCGTCATTCCATTTGTTATAAAAATATTCAGCTTTTCTATTTGTTTCCGTTACAATAATATGAGGACTAAAAAATAAAAGAAAAGCACCTTGTATGCTGGATATACCCGAGCTACACGTTGTCAGTGCAAGCACAGCTTTTCGAATATTGGCTTTTGTCAATTTACCTCTTGCTTGTTTACTGGTATTTTAAACCATTTAGTTCCATCTTTGCCACATATTGTGTAACACTGAGCGTAGCTGTTGAATGCTGCAATGGTTTTAGTTTCGACTTGTGTCTCTTGATCATCAACAATTACATCATCCACCTCATCTTCTTTGGTGATAACATCTGTATCATTTGCGTCCACTTCATAATTTTCAAAATCCTGATCATCATTTTCAAGTAAAAAACAATAGTTCTGCTTGTATTGGCCAGTTATCATCTCGAAACTTGAACACAGGGCCCATGTTGAACTGCACAATTCAAGTTTCTAACAGAAACTAAAGCACATTCAGTATCATAAACCGTGAAACACAGAGTATCACAGAATTAGTGTAATACGAGATATCCCAGACTTATGTATAGAAAGAGAAATTGTACTTGTGTTAAAGGTGAAAGGACTAGGAACTAGAGAGAATACTAGAGAAATCCCCTGTTTGGTTGAAAATAAGTAATACACTGTAGCAGAAAATTATTCTAAAGCTAAGATCATATTTAAAATTTAGGCGGGATTGATTAAATAAAAGCAACGATCAAACGCTTTTCTGATTTTATCTCCAACCTCAAACAAATCTTCCCTGTTTTCATCCGTGGCGATCAAAGAGATAATGTTATTGTAGACTTTGATAGAAGGCTTCTTCTAATTTAACCATATGCTCAAGGTGCGATTTAAATAAATTATGATATTCGGAATTAGAAATGGCCGATTGCGCGAGTTCTTGTATCTCTTGTAATCTTTGAATCTGCATGTATCGTAAAAATTTCAACTTTTTAAGTTTCTCTGTCATTTTAAATAATAACTAAAGCACACATTTTCTTAAAAATTTTATAGAAAATTAGTACTGCAAAATGCTTTTAAGCTTTATCAATTTAGGCACAAATTAAAAAATCGTAGGTAAATCTAAATAGATGTAAATATAAACAAAGTAATGAACTTTGAATCAAACACGAGAACTAATGGGAATGAATGCAATTCAAGTAATATAACATTTGTATTATCAAGACAATATGTTTGATAACACAAACTTGACCTCAGGTAAATGATTAATAATTATGTTTTAAATTATAGTACTAATACTGCTACTGGTAATATCCGGTTCGAAGGACCAATTTTGAATGTTGAGTACATCAAAAAATACTCAGGAGAGAAAAGCAGGAATATAACCAAACAGATATCAAACCAATGCGGCTTTCAATAGTCTTACCTGATGTCCAGTTAGAGCGGTGAAGATTTTTAGATCCAGAACACTTATTACTACACTCGTAAAATAATATAAAGCGGTGAGGCAGTTCTATGCGAGGATTGACCTCCGAAACCGAAACTTATTGTCGAAGCGGTGACAATAGAATGAGTTAGGCCGTGCAATCATCAAGCATATGGCAAAACAGATTGAACATTGAAGGTGATAATCTGACCGGGTTTATTAAATTTAAATAAAAGAGCAGATATTACCATTAACAAATAAACTTAAACTTTATAGTAATAATATAAAGAAGCTAAATGAATATATACAGGGTTGGGCGGAACACTAAAGATGAGCATAGTTCTAATATACAGAATGAGTCTGCATTCCTCTTTTGCCAAAATTAAAAGCTTTTTCACAAATTCAAATGAAACAATTATACAAAATACATGTAAATCCGGGTGTATTTTTCTTCATTCAGGTGAATGGCATACTTAGAATCAGCTTTTCCTAGTTTGAATAATTGAAAGAGTTCTTTGTTTCTGCATGTCCTACATATGCTTCTCAGAATATTTTTCTTTTCAAAACAATTTTTAAATTAAACTTCATTAAAATTGTGAGTACTTTATACATGACTGGTGCTATGTAATTTAAGCTAATGTATTAAGCATTGCAATTTTTAGTGCTTCTCTCCTTTGGTGTTTCATTATAGTTTGTATTTGTTGGCCTTTTTTTGTATATTTGGTTGTTTGTATGCTCATTAATTGTACTGATTTGTTGCATTGTGGTGTATTTGTTATTATAATTAGCTTTATGTTTAGAGTTTGGTTTTAATCTGCATATCATATTTCTGAATCTGGTTCTTTAATGGGCATACCAACAGCCAGACAGAAAAACGTGCATGCAAATACAACATATAATTAAACACCAAAACGAGAAAAAAATAGAAAAACAGCAATCCTAAATGCATCAGTATAAAATACATAAGCCAGATACACATGTATTATTTAAAGAATATTAAGCTAAAAAGTAACATTACAACAAATAATTTTCTAAAAATCAGACCTTGAACTAATATAAAAAAACCAATAAATATAAACTAAGTTGTGGAACTTACAATGAAGAAAACGTAGGAGACACATTGTAAATTTGCTGAGAAATACAAAAATATATTCCATAATTTAAATTAGGAGGAGCTAATTGTGCTATGTGACTGACCAGATGGAAAAAAGGCACAAAATTCCAGCCGATAAAATAATGCAAATAATAGAGCATGAAACTTAAAGTAATAAAAAAATCTTGAAATATATAATGAAACAACAATAAAAATATATTAAACATCCAAATCAAAATGGAACTCAACTGCATATTCTGACCAATGAAAACACTTGAGAGTACAATAGAGAATAGGAGGTGTAGCAAATCAACAATATCGACCTGCAAATGCTCTGCGCATTCATTTACTATAAGATGGTGAAGCTGTGTGTTTTGAAGTGTGTCATGAAAACCCAATAAATAGACTATAATAGAATAAACATAAGGCAAAGGCATGGAAACTATTATAACGAATTTAGTACTTACTGGTTCTCCGTGACTCATTTCATGGGCCATAGCATGAGCAACTCTTATGACATCTTGTTGATGAGAAACAGCAGCAACATCCTCGACGGCTTGTTGTACTGCAGCGTCATCTACTTCTTTACGTTGTTGTTCTGCTGTGGTTAAAGAGATAGCCAATGTTTCAGCAGGTGTACTTCCAGACGTAGATGCTGTAGTTGTCTGCAAAAACATTGCTTTAATCATTTTTTATTATTGAGACAAAAATAAATTTTTATCAATAATAAAACTGTAATAACTGATTTTAGAAGAGTGAGCTCCATGCTTGAACATAACATTGACACTGTTGTTTATATTGTCTTGATAGTGATTCATATAACAATCCCTTTTATCTATCTTTTATATGGTCCCGGGTTCGAATCCCGACATGGTCCGCTTGAAAACTGTTAGGCGAGCATTTTTCACAAAAATACACCCTCGTTCGGATGAGAGGTAAAATGGAGGTCCCGTGTGTGAGTGTTGTCACGCATGTTAAAGATCCCTACCTTGCTTTGAACAGTAAGGGTTCGGCAAAATTTGATATAGTTAACACAATCAGTTAGTAAATTATTAATGTGAAAGAAAAAGATAGAGAGAAAGTTGGCAACCTTGCACCGTGCTGAATGTGGATCAGCTTGTCATTTCATGTTTTATGTTTAACTATTAGGAATTTGTTAGTATTCTTAGCCTAAACTAAAAATTAAAAAAAAAACCAGAAAAACAACACAGTTATCTGCGTTCTGCTAAATTGTGTTGTGCTGCTGATTTGAAATACTTTATTATGTAATCTGGCATTGTAGCAACTGCCTAATGAAAAACAATTATTACAATAACGGATAAGAATAATGTTGTAACATGTTGAGTTATGCTAATAATAAATTAAACTGGAAAAAATTTAGTAAATTTGAAGGGATAAACTGAAATATGGATACACCTGTATGATAGATTTCACCAATATTTAATCTTAATTATCACGATATTTCAAATTTTATTTCTATTTAAAATAATTCAGATAATAAGGCACAAATTATTCTTTTAAATACATTGTATCGTAATGATTTAGGACGATGATATTATACCGCAAAGCAGACATAGGACCATGACCAGGAACTGCATATACAGTTTTCATAGATAATTACATTGTAATAAATGGCTGTGCGATAATAAACCCATTATTAAGCATTCAAATTATACACTGAATGCGACCACAAGTAAAATATGATTTTATAGTGGGAGCAATAAGATTGGAAGAATTAAGTATCCATGAGCCGGTAATAAAAAAACATTGAAAATGTAGACCTACGAGCGAGTAGTATTAAGATGGACGCGACCGCAAGGGTTGGATGTTGATATAATGTTAAGTTAAAAGTGAAGTTGAAAGTACAGAGCTCCAAGAAGAATTTGGTTGTATTCCCGCAGAAAAATAAATGGCGATCAACATGAAAGTGAAATACACCGGCAGATGCAGGATAAGTTCACATGGACGTGGATATTATGAGATGACCGTTTAGGAACGGTTAGGACGTGGAAAGTTCACCCCTCCATTAAATTGGAATTTTGTGGTCTGTTAGGGCACGGAGTTTTCTGCTGATGAAATAATCTAAGAAATGATTGCAAGTAAACATTGGTATTCGTAAATAACCTGAAATAAAACTGTGAATAATTATGAGCTTTTATGAGAATTCTAGAAGTGTACAAAGACGAATGGAAAAACGGGCGGAAGAAATACTAGGAGAAGACCAATTTGGGTTTAGGCGAAACAGGGGAACACGGGAGGCTATTTTAGCTCTGAGAGTGATAATGGAGAAAACAATAGAAAAAGGGGAAAGCGTGTATATAGGGTTTGTAGATCTGGAAAAAGCATTCGACAATGTAAAATGGAAAAAAATGTTTGAAATACTCAAAAAGATTGGAATGAGCTATAGGGATAGACGAATAGTACATAGCTTATACAAAGAGCAAACAGCAGTAATAGAATTAGAGCAGGAACGTAGAGAAGTAAACATTAGGAAAGGGGTGAGACAGGGATGTGCCCTATCCCCATTGATTTTTAACTTGTACATAGAAGACGCAATGCATACTGTCAAATGCAGGAAGACATTTGGAATTACTATGCAGGGACAACAAATTGATATGCTTAGATTTGCAGATGATATAGCGGTATTAGCGGCTAGTAAGGAAGAGTTAGAAGCTGCTCTTTATGAAATGAAAACGGTTCTAACAGAGAGATACGGTATGAAAATTAACAAAACTAAAACTAAAGTTCTAGTATGCAAAGGTGGGGAAAATAAATCAAAAACAAGAATACAAGTATGTAACACGAACTTACAAGAGGTTAAGGATTTCTGCTACCTAGGAAGCCAAATAACGCAAGATGGGAAAAGCACAAAAGATATAAAACAAAGATTAGCACAAGGTCGTGCTACATTTAACAAGAAAAAGCAACTACTGTGCTCAAAGACCACAAACATAGAAACAAGGAAAAGATTGCTTAAAACATATGTGTGGAGCACAGCACTGTACGGCTGTGAAGCCTGGACAGTAGGAGAAGCGGACAAGAAAAAGGTAGAAGCCTTTGAAATGTGGTGCTACAGACGTATGATGAAGATATCATGGACAGAAAAATTAAAGAACGAAGAGGTACTAAAAATGGTAGGGGAAGAAAGAAATATGTGGAAAACGGTAAAAAATAGGAGAGATAGGATGATAGGCCACATACTACGGGATGAGGGAATAGTGCGGAATATATTAGAAGCAGAGATAGGAAAAAAGAGAAGAAGAGGCAGACCTAGGTTAGACTACTGCACACAGATAGTAAAAGATGTAGGCTGTAGGGGTTTCAGGGAGATGTGTAGGCTAGCCCAGAATAGAAATCAATGGAGGTACGCTTCCAACCAATCCCAAGATGGATAAACTAATGACGAAAAAATAGCTGTGCTTAAACATGATGATTATTATAAGTAACTACAAGAATTGGTTGGGCAATATTCTCGAATAGTGTTAAGTGTGTGAAAGGATTTACTGGAAAATCATTATTTCGGCAAAATTTTGTTGGGGGATCTTGGTAGCCACAGGTTGCTTAACTCCCTTCACTAAATCTCGGTGAAATAGGGCATAAAATTAGAAAACAATAGAAGGGGAACGAGCTGTATACACATGCTGTGTGAGAATTTCAGGGAACTATGTAGGCTAGCTCAGAATATAAATAAGTGCAGGTACGTGTCCAACCAGTTTTGAGACGGAAAACCTAATGACGAAAAAATAAGCGCAGATAAATCTGATAATTAGTATAAACAACTAGTTGTTGGTTGCGAAATATCTGCAACTAATGTTGACCGTGCGAAAAGATATATTGGAAAATATATTAAATCGGTAAATGGTAAGTGTTGGGGGAACTTGGCAGCCACAGGCTGCTTACCTCCTTTCACAACCACTGAAGGTCGGAGAAATAGGGTATAACTGTAAAACAATAGAAGGTGACCGAACTGCATGTAACAAGAAAGAACAGCGCCTATGAGGAAAGACAACAAACATAGAACAAGAAGAAAATTGATGAAAGCATATGTGTGGAGCACAGCACAGTATGCCTATGAAATACGGGCAGTCTGAAATGCAGACAGAAAAACGGTAGCAGCCTTTTGAAATGCTGTGCTCAGATGTATGAGGACGATAGCATGGACAGACAAAGATAATAACAAATATGTTATAGAAATAGTAGGGGAACAGGATATCTGGGGAAAAAGAGAAATAGAAGGGTGGAATACGTTCTAACGCATTTTTGGGGAATAGTATGGGATATATTACAAGCAGAGATAGTAAAAAAAAGAGGTAGATGTAGACCTAGATCAGATAGTGATAGATGCAGACTGTGCAAATATCAGGGAAATCTGTAGGTTAGTTCAGAATAGGAAACAATGATGGTACGCGTCTAACCAGTTGCAGGACTGTAGACCTAATGATGATGATGTTAAGAATTATTAAATGTGCATTTGTGAACTGAAAATGTATATTGTTTGTATTTGCAAAATAGGAATTAATCAAAGTGAAAATAATTATTTGGTTGGGCTAATTACTGACAGAATTGTGTATATTGATCTTAGAATGTAAATTTTACTGGCGACATTTAGTACAGTCGAACCTTTCATAACGAGTATAATTCGTTCCAGAGTCTTACTCATAATGCCAAACACTCGTTAAGCGAAACAACCTTAACCATATAAATTGATATAAAATATGATAATGCATTCCATGCTGAAAAAATATTAAAAAAAACATTGTGTAACTTTTATTTAAAGAAAAATACATATGTATTATTAAGGACTGTTATTCAACTTCATGTTTCTTCTATCGCAGAATGAACCAATCTCGAATGAGAATTAGATTTAAAGAAAACAACAGAATCGAAATAATTAGTAACATACCTAATTCCTTTTTACTAGAAAACTGTCTAGAAACACTTGTCTTTGCCGACGCTTTAAAATTTGGTATAAATGCGACACCGCTTTATCATTGAATAGATTTGTAGCGCGCATAGCCACCTCCTTATTGGGGTGATGTTTCTCGATGTACGATGCAACAGTTTCTCATGCTTTCAGCATTTCTCTTATTTCGCTCATTATGCGAAATGTCGCTCGTTGAGCGAGCTATTACTTTACAATTTATTTTGCTCATTATGCGAATTACTCGTTATGCAAGATGCTTGCTATGCGAGGTTCCACTATATTAGTTAAACCATGGAACATTATTATTTCGAACAGACAACGAAAGAAGGTATTTAACTGTTTTCTATAGTCATTTCCAATAATTGAGATTTATGAATGTCATGTAATTGAATATTTGAAACAGGAAAAATGTGGAGTGATAGCACTGTTGATGGATTAGATTTAAGGTATTTTCAAGATTTTTTTTAGCAATACCTGACTAGGGTGCAATGAGAAATTTAAGTTCTTTTAAGAACAGTATTTTGTGTAATTTTACTTGAAATTATGTTATGTTAATAGAGTTTTGAATTTTATTTGAATTTATTTAAAAACTAGATAAAGGATATCCAGCTACACCAATGATGGAATCACAATTAAAAGAAGCATTTTATTTTGAGAAATTTCTTTAAGTACGACAGAATTAATAAGTATTTTTAAGGTATTTTCGAAAAAGGTAGTATATAAAGTAATAAAGTTTAGGATACCGAAGCATGGTAGATTTATTGGGAATAACCGTCTTGCGTTTAGAAATAATATCAAAGGGGATACTGTGACGATGGTTTGGCGACTCAATTATGATAGAGAAAAACCTTTCAGGATAAGTGATTAGTGTAAAGTAGGTAATTTTGTAATTTCAGATCTTTAATTTACTATTGTTATTTCTTTATTACATTTATTTCGAATTTTCTATTTTCTTTTATAATTTTTCCATAGGAACCCACTCCTGCGCCATTGCAGTTAACCAATGCAATGCACCTTTGTATTGTTACAGAATCCCACCTCTTTAAGGGCAAATCAAAATTTATTCACGTGATATTCATTTTACCCGCAACAATGTTTGTGAACTCCAGACGAAGGTTTATGAGTACCACCTTTAGTATCTATCGATTTATGGTTGGTATTATTACACTTAACCGAAAGAATCCCTTCACTTCAAAACACTCTAGGAATTTTTGTGGATTAGCAGATAAAACATGGAAAAGAGGATGAAAGCAAAGGAGTTGCTGAAAGCATGTTTAGTGTATTTTAAAAATGAAATGGGGGTGGGTGTCATAGTTAAATTTTAGTCTATTGGAAGTCTTCGTTTGAATGTTTACACAATTGTATTAATGGTGCAGGAGTACCCGATAATTATAACCTTAGATAAACAATTAATTGTTTAAAGTGCAGCACTGCAGAGTTGGCCACTTTAAACAAATTGGTTCAACTCTTATGGAGATTTCTCTGACATCCTTAAAAAGATATACTAGGTAGAAAAAAATGGAAAGATTTGCACTTTAAAATTAATTACTGTGCTTTTGAAGATGGAAATAAGTTGAACTATTTTTTAATATTTCTTAAAGAACCAAATATTCTCACGGAAAAAGTATTGGAAGCTAGATTTTCCCTATTTAAATTTAAGAAGGTATTGTTAGTTAAGTTTTACTAAAATAGAGGAAGTCCAAAAGTTTTAATATAAAATTCGCCTACAGAAAAGGATTCAGTTGCTGTAATGAAAGGAATAGAAACTAAAGAGCGGCTAAAGAAATCCACGGTTAAAATGTGATGAAGGATAGTGAATTCAATAGTAAGCAGACTAGTAATAATTCCGGCATTAAGCATGTTCTCGAGCACACATTTAACTGAAGAGATAGGAAAAATATATTTGCTGGCATATTTTTTTAATAGGTAATAAGAATATCGAACACATAAACGAAGTCTGAGTACCATGTATAGGCGCTATGATAGCTGATGGATTGTATTATGGTGATAAATAGTGGCAGTTGAAGATAAAACGTATCATTTTAAAGTTATTCAATATAGGTTATCAACTGTGGCTAGGTTAATTCGCTGCCTAGATCAAATGCTGGGGCTCAAATTTTTGCCGTTTGTGCATAGACACTTCAATGATATTTTAATTTGATCGGTTCATGTGGTTTAAAAGGTTAAAAGAAAGCGGATATGAGAACAAAATTGAAGAAATGTTTCTTACTTGTAAGCAAGTTTCCATTTTTTTATTTATTTATTTACGCATTTAGCTTTTTACAATTCTATTTATAATTAATTAGATACAAAAATAATTCACTCGCTACTTTGTAATACTAAACAGCTCGCTTTTAAGCAACTTAAGTGAAGTTCCAAATACATTTAAATGATAATAATACCTATTAAAATTATTTATAATTCTGTTAAATGAAGAATTGTAACTGGCTGGTAAGGTTGATAAGATTAATCTAGAAATGGTAATGATAGGGAAGGACCAATTGCTATTATGTAGCAATACCGATGGCAGTGTAGCGGTTATGTAATAAACAGAGCAAATACAACAAACTACTTAATAAAGAATATAAATATCTTAAAGCCTGTGCCGCCCTGGGCAAGAGAAGTCACACACAAAAGGTTGTGGACACACAAGAACACGCGCGCTTGGTGTGGTGTCGCTTTCGGGACTCTCGTTCAACTGTGTCTTTTGTCACCGTCCGAGTACGAATCATGTTACTTCACGCACTCGCACTACTGCATAAAGTTTCACTAAAACTGTAGGGTACCCGCACTAATGGTATTTATTGTCACCACTGCTAAATTGTTCAATGATGACGTAACAGTAACCACATGCAGTTCGACGAAGTTGTGATTTCAAAAATACACTTTTTCGTATTCCATAATATCGGACCCGTATAAGAAAATTCTCAAGTATGACGCTATTTTGAATGTAATCATTTAAGACTGTAACAAAACAAAATGTCACAATCTTGAACACTTAATCTCAGTCATGGAGGACTCTGTCGATTTTCAGCAAGCGAATGCTATTCAGAATTATCTTATCCTTGAAGTATTAATGAGATTCTTGAATTTTTAGGATTAATTAACTTTAAAATAGGATTATATAAAAATTGGGAAAAATATACTTTTAAGATAATTAAAATAATATTTAGATATAAAAATGATAGACCACCTAGAACTAGCACAACCTTTTCTTTTGCAGCAAGACAGATCTGATTATGCTATGAAACATGCTTGTTTAAGTTAAAAAAGATTGGGGAGTAAGACGTTATTGTCTATATTGGAGTGTATGAGAAGATTGTTTTATTGGTTAAAAAATTGACAATGGGCGAGGAAAGTAGTGTGCCCTCTGGAATTTGTCAAAACAGTAAAAGTTCAGTATATTAAAACATAGTTTACGTGGGTCTTATATACCTAAACCTATATCCAGAGGCCGACTTGCTTATCTGCTAGCTTTAGTAAATGTGTTTTATCGTTTTGTAAAATGATATCCATTAAACAGGACCTATAGTAATTTTAAACCATACAGTCATAGTTTATGTACTAAGTATTTAAATGTCAAGGTGCATGTTAATTGGCGTTGGTACAATTTGTATCTAAAATTTGGGAGTTATAGTTTAGGGATAAAAGTTCAAACAATTTTGCCATATCTCTCTCAAAGTAATATTATGAAAGGAGTTAATAATGAAATAAGTCGATTATGAAAATTTTTTTGCTGCAAACACCATATTATAGTCTGTTTTTTAAGTGGGACGAGTGATTTAAAATTGCCACTTAAAAATACACATCCCTGATTGGTTTCTGGCGAGAAGAGTTATTAGGGAAATTTTATGATACATGTTTACGTGAAACGATAAAAAGTAGGTACAAGTAGGTCATGGTAAACCTAATTTAAATGTTTATTACACTATCGAAAATAATGCAATCAAGAGCAATGGACTGTATTATTAAGTAGCTTACGAAGCTGTAGGTAAAAAACACTATGGTTGAGAAATAAAAATTAAGAATATTTGTTTACTGAATATTACACAAGTTCAATAGCGAGATTTTAACTTTTTACACATTCACGGTCTTACTGGTCTCTCATACAAGCACGCTTTTCTCTGTGACTAGTTTACCAAGGGGTGTGGTGAAACTCTAATGGCACGCAGGCCGTTTCATTCAAATATTTAAAATTATACAAAAATAATACTCCTGTCGTAACAAGATTTACACTGCTCACAAGTTATATCATGTATGCTATTTAATATATGTTTTGATGGCCATACTAGTTGTAACAGCTGATTAATTCCATGTGCTTGTTAGTATAAATCGCTTTCTTTTTTGTTTATATTGACTTATAAAACAGTTCTTCACCTACCATTTATTTTATAAACTTATACAGAAATATTGATGCAACACAAAGTGCAAGTGGTTCGCTTTTGCCCCTAACAACGTGTTTGCTAATGCTTGAGTCATTTATCCATTATAGAAAAGCAAACTGTAATTAATATGTTTAAGAGCTTAAAACTTAGTTCTCCAGAAATGAGTACTACTGCCAGTGTGCTTCAAATAGGACAAACATTAGGTATGATATGAAAAAGTCGTAAAAAGTGCTCTCATTCATTAATTTTACAGCTGGATATTAACATTGATGCGTGATGATACAGATCATTCAAATATTTATAACCCTACTTTATGCTATGTCCACATTATTTACATTCTGTATATTATTTAGTCCTCCATTTGGATTTCCGGAAGGGGAGTACTTCGAGGATGCGATCGGCAAGTTTAAAAGAAAAGCTGGGAACATTTTGTTAGTCAGAGCATGGAATTTTCATAAGCATGAAGCAAGTAGGTAAGCTAGGGAATTTGAAAATTGAAAGGATAGGTTAGCATGAGACATAGTAGGGATTAGCGAAGTTCGGTGGCCAGAGGTGGGGTATTTTTGGAGTGGAGACTTTAGGGTAATTCAGACAGGTTCATAGGAAAAAAATCAGGCGTGGGGATAGGTACGCGAAAAAAGATAGGACACTGTGTAAGAAACTACTTACAAAAGAACAAAAGAGTACTCATGGTTAGATTAGAATCTAAACAGACAAATACACTAATAATACAAGTATACGTGTCCAGCTCTAGCTACACTGAGAAAGAGGTAGAAACGATCTACAAAAATATCAAAGACTTACTAAGATCCATAAAAGGACATGAAAATTTAATAATTATGGGAGAGTTTAATGCAGTGATGAGGCTAAGGAAGGGGGGATAGTAGGTGTATTTGGCTTAGGCACAGAAACAAGAGGGGAAATAAGCTAGTGGAATTTTGTGACGGAAACAATTTAACCATCACAAACCCACTATTTCAACATCATGCTAGAAGACTATACACGTGAAAGATGCCAGGAGACATAGGAAGATATCAAATATATTACATTCTTGTTTGACAACGGTTTAGGAATCAAGTAGAAGACTATAGAAGCTATTCAAAAACCAATATAGACACTGACCACAACACAATAAATGAAAGTGGCGCTTAGATAAAAATGTGTAAAAAAGGAACGGATTTTTGACTTTGAGAAATTAAAAGAAAAAGATATCCACAAAAGATTTGAGAAAAAGTCAACGAATTGCTGAAAGGAATCGAGAAAATGTCTGATACTAAGGAAGCAGAACCAGAATAGAATAACATAAAATCCAGCTTTCACATGGCGGCCAGAGATATTGTAGCGTATAAACAAAAAAAAAAGAATAACAAACCATGGGTAACAAAGGATATTCTGGATTTAATAGAAGAAAGGCGAAAATACAAAAACAGACAAGACCAAGCAGGAAAACAGAAGGGATACTAAATCATAAAATGGGAAATTATTCGCACGTGCAGGAAGGCTAAAGAATACTGGATTGATGAAAAGTGCAAAGATGTAGAAACTAAGATGGCAATAAGAAAGACAGACGAAGTATACAAACTATAATTACAATAAATTTTAGGGATGTAAAACCTTATAGTAAAAATAAAGATCGCAGGAGGAAACGTCATTATAGGAATTGTAGAGTAAGTGATTAGATGGCAAGAATACACAGGGAAACTATATTCAGGGCCGGAACTAGAAGCACTAGAACAGGAATCGGACATTGAAAAGGATTCTTCTTAATCTTTTTTGGGAATTAAACCACTCATACTTTTTGAAATCATCTTTATTTACGTTTCGATTCATAACCTAGGATCGTTGTCAAAATAATAAAAACTTCAAGTTTGACATTTATGACATAAATTGAAGGTGACTTTGATTTATTGATGTTCAAAATATTTGGTTTGAGTACACTAAGCAAAAATTTTTAAAGTTTAAAAGAATGATTGCCTTCAATTTGTGTTACGGCCTGGGACCGACTTTTTTCAGGTAGCCAATATGCTTGACGTGAAATCAGCTGATTAATTTTTATTGGTGAATTTTATATCAATTCCATAATTTGTGGATTGGAAAACATTTTTTAACATGTTTCTATTTATACAATTGAGAGGATGGAATTAAAGAAGTGTGCGATTGCGTTACCATAAGGCTTAAGCAGTTGTTTTTTATATTTATTTTGAGGGGGAAAATCATTATGATTTAGGCTACCTCTTTAGTAGATTTTAACATGGATCTGAGGCGACCCTATGGTGGGTTTACACTTGTCAGATACCAATGTTGTTCTATAAAGATTGTATATAGTTCTGAGGCGACCCTAAGACGGGTTTACACTTGTCAGATACCAATACTGTTCAACGGAGATTGTTTATGGTTTTGAGGTAACCCTATTGCGGGTTTACACTTGTGAGATACCAATGCTGTTTTACAGGGGTTGTTGATATGCTTATTGTTATGTAATTAGTTATTGTATGTATAAATAGAAATCATGTATGTAGGCTGTATTTCATGTTAATATCGCAAGGAAAACCCAGGAAAAACTTGCAATGCTACCTAGATATTGTGGGCATTTGATTTTCACTTGTTATTTCTTTTAGTAATGGAATCCATTGTTTACTGAAAGTTACGGATTCGTTTGCAACGCAGTTATTTTTATGTAGGGTTATATAAGCAGCTTCTTTGATTTTACGTTTTTGGTGGTTTTCTTCTTTGTCGATAATTTTTGCGTCCTCCCATTTTATTTTATGACTGGAGTCCCATGCATGTTGGCAAATCATGGATTTTTCAAATTTTCTATTTTTTATATATGATTTATGTTCTTTTAATCGAACTTCAAATGGTCTGGAACTTCCCCTATATAAAACTTGTTGCATTTGTACGGTATTTTGTAGATGCAGTTTTTTGAACTTTGTATTGCGTTTTTGGGTTTTGTTTCTGTTAATTGTGCTCTAAATGTATTGTTGGTTCTAAATACTGTTTTAATTCAAAATTTGGTTTCCTATTCTTTGGATTTTTTCGGAGAATCCTTTTATGTATGTTATTGAGAGCATTTTTTGGTGTGTATCGTTGTTTTCGTTATCTTTTTCTTTATTTTTAGGGTTTTTATTCATTTCTTTTTTTATTATTCTTTTAGGATATTTGTTTTCTATTAGTGTACATTTGATTAGGTCTTTCTCTTTCTTTAAAATTTCTTCGTTTGATGATATTAATTTTGCTCTATCATACATGGTTTTGATAATTCCTCGTTTGACACATTGTGGGTGGTTTGAATCAAAGTTTAAGTATCTGTTTGTGTGCGTTGGTTTTCTCTATACCGATGTATTAATTGTTGTATCGTTTTTGCTAACTAGAATATCTAAAAACGGAACTTTTCCATGTTGTTCTAATTCATACGTGAATTTAATAGTTGGTTCTATTTTGTTAATGGACTCTACAAAATTTTTAATTAGTACTGTTTTATGAGACCAAATAGCATAGACATCATCTACGTATCTCCACCAGATTAGTGGTTTCAATTCTTGTGTGAATGTTACATCTTTTTCGAATTCCTCCATGAATATATTACTAAAGATTGGTGATAGTAGACTTCCCATTGCCATTCCGAAGCTTTGTTTGTAGAATTGATCACTTATTTGAAAATATGTGGTATTGACGCATAAGCCAAGTAATTCCATAATTGATGATATATTTAGTTTTGTTCTTTCCTTAAAGTTGCCATCTTTTTCTAGTTTGTTTTTTATAATATTAAGCATTTTGTTTATAGGGACATTTGTGAAGAGATTTACTACATCAAAACTTACCATTGTGTGTGTATTTTCAATTTTTGTTTGATAATTTTTCTAAAAAGTGTTGGTTGTTTTTTATGAAAGAATCCGTTTTGCCTGCTAATGGATTTATAATTTTTAGGAAAAATTTTGTTAAATTATGGCATGGTGAATCTATGGAGCTTACGATAGGTCTTAAGGGAATGTCTTTTTTATGAATTTTTGGTAGACCATAAAAGTGGAGTGGTTTACTGTAATGTGGGACCAGTTTACTTCTTTCTTTGTCTTCGAATTCATTTTTAAATTTAAACAGTTTTGTATATTTTATTTTCAATTGATTTTGTTGGGTCTGTTTATAAACTGGTGTAATTCTCAGTGTTCAACAGTTCGTTGACTTTTGTGTTGTAATCATTTTTATTCATTATTACTGTTGCATTGCCTTTGTCAGCAGGTAGAATTATAATTGAGTTATCGTTTTTTAGATTGCGAATTGCTTTTATTTCGTTATTACTTATATTTGGCTTTATTTTGTGATTCTTTTCTATTTCGATTTTGCATCGTACTCTAAATTCGTTTGCTTGATCTTCTTCGAGTTGGGATATCCTATACTTAGAGATGAGTTTGAATTAGTAGTTAAAGTATGAAAAATAATAAGGCACCCGGTACAGATAATGTGCAGGCAGAAACTATAAAAGTCACTGGACAAGCAGTAACAGAACGTCTCTTCCAACTTGTACATTAATGTATGAGACAAGCGAGATACCCAAAGATTTCAAATGTAACACCATAGCCACTGTACCAAAAAAGAAAGATGTGGGTAGATTTGAAAATTTTCGAACAATAAGTTTGACAGCACACGTGTCAAAAATATTAACTAGAATTGTACAAAGACATGAAAAAAAACGGGCTGAAAAAATACTAGGAGAAGATCGATTTGGGTTTAGGCAAAACAGGGGAACACGTGAAACCATTTTAGCTTTAAAGGTGATAATGGAGAAAACAATAGAAAAAGGAAAAAGCATGTATATAGGTTTTGTATAACTGGAAAAAGCATTTGATAATGTAAAATGGGAAAAATGTTCTAAGTACTCAAAAAGATTGGAATGAGTTATAGAGAGAGACAAATAATACATAGCGTACACAAAGAGCAAACAGCTGTGATAGAATTAGAACAGGAATGCAGAGAAGTTAATATTAGGAAAAAGGTGAGACAGGGATGTGCACCATTCCCATTAATTTTTAACCTGTATATAGAAGAGGCTTTGAATACTGTCAAATGCAGAAAGACATTTAGAATTAATATGCAGGGACAAATGATTGAAATGCCTTAGATTTGCATATGATATAGCAGTATTAACAAAACAAAGATGGACACAAGGCTGTGCTGCATTTAACAAGAAAAAGCATCTACTATGTTCAAAGACAACAAACATAGAAACAAGGAAAAGATTGCTGAAAACATATGTGTGGAGCACTATGCTGTATGGCTGTGAATCACGGACAGTAGCAGAAGCTGACAGAAAAAGTGGTGATACAGACACATGATGAAGATATCCCGAACAGACAAAATTACGAACCAAAAGGTTCTAGAAATGACAAGATAAGAAAGAAGTATATGGATAACAGTAAAGAATAGCAAAGATAGTCTGATACGACACATATTAACACATGGGGGAATAGTGCAGAATATATTAGAAGCAGGGAAAGGAAAAAGGGAGACAGAGGTAGACCTAGATTAGACTATTGCACACAGATAGTGAAAGACATAGGTTGTGGGAATTTTAGGGAAATGTGTAGGTTAACACAGAATAGAAATCAATGGAGGTTCGCATCCAACCAGTTCTAGTATGGAAATCTAATGATGAAAAAAGTATTTGTATTCAAACCTGATGATTATTGTAAGCAACTACAGGTGTTGGTTTAGGAAAATTCTCAATAAATGTTGATTGTGTTAAAGGATTAATTGAAAACTGTATATTCCGCAAGTGCCTTAGTGGTGGGGGATCTTGATAGCCATCAGGTTGCTTAACTCCCTTCACGTACTAATGAATATTTGATAACACTAGAAAGAGAAAAGTGCAAAAGATATAAAATTAAAAAAAGAAAGATTTGTACAAGCCGGGCTGTATTTAACAAGAAAAAGTAGCTGCTACGTTTGAAGACAACAAGCATAGAAACAAGGAAGAAATTGCTGAAAGCATATGTGTGGAGCACAGCATTGTATGGCTGTGAAACATGGACAGTAGGAAAAGCGGGCAGGAAAAGATAGAAGTCTTTGAAATGTGATGCTACAGACGTATGAGGAGGATATCATGGACAAGCTAAGTTAAGAACAAGAGGTTCTACAAATGGTAGAGAAAGGTAGAAATATGTGGAAAACAGTAAAACATAAGAGATAGGATTATAGGACACCTACTAAGGGAATAGCACGAAATAAATTAGAAGCCTAGAAAGGAAGAAGGAGAGGTAGAGGTAGATCTAGATTAGACTATTGCACACAAATAGGAAAGATGTATGCTGTGGGAAATGTGTAGATTAACTCAGAATAGAAATCAATGGAGGCATGCGTTCAACCAGTTCTGGTACAGAAAATCTAATAATGAAAAAGTAATTGTATTTAAATCTGATGATTAATGTAAACACGTGTTGGTTTCGCAATATTCTCAACAAATGTTGATTGGCGAAAGGACTTGGAAAACTATTGATTTGGCAAGTGTCTAAGTGGTGTAGGATCTTGGTAGCCATCAGGTTGCTTAACTCCATTCACGTACCGTTGAATATCGGTGCAATAGAGTATATTTTTAGAAAACGGTCGAAAGAAAAAAGTGCAAAAGATATAAAATAAAATAAAAAAAATAACATTAGCACAAGCGGTGCTGCATTTAACATTCAAAAGCAGCTACTATGAGCAAACACAACAAGCATAGAAACACGGAAATAATTGCTGAAGGTATATGTGTGGAGCACAGCACTGTACTGTTGTGAATCGTGGACAGTTGGAGAAGAGGACATGAAAAGATAGAAAGCATTTGAAATGTGGTACTGCAGACATATAATGAAGATATCATGGACAGACAAAGTTAAGAACAAGTAGTTACTAGAAATGGTACAGGAACATAGAAATATGTGGAAAACGGTAAAAAATAGGAGAGACAGGATTATAAGACACACAGTAATGCATGAGGGAATAGTGCAGGATATGTTACAAGCAGAGAAGAGAAAAAAGAGATGTAGAGATAAACCTAAATTAAATTATTGCACACATAGTGGAAGGTGTAGGCTGTAGAAATTACAGCGAAATATGTTGATTAACTCAGAATAAAAAACAATGGAGATACGTGTCCAACCAGTTCTAGGACTGTAGACCTATTGATGATGATTATTTTCATAGCATGTACAGGGTGGGCCCGCTAAGATAACACCTTCGATAGCACAACACCTATGAGATGCAGAAAAATGCTTTATACAAAAATGTTAGAACTAAATAAACTGCACGCTACAATTCATTTTCTAGCACTCTATTTTCATATTTTTTCCGTAAATCGTTTAACATTTTAAAAAGATATTGAAGACGTGCATAACGTTTATTCTAGGAAAAAGTTTTAAAAAAATGCAAGATTAAAATGTGCACTCTTTTCTGAGCCATCCTGTATAAACAAAAAGATTTTTTGGCGATACTGTGTGAATTTTGTCTCTTAGGAATCAAACGTTTTCTCATCTCTTACACGTTCTATGCTATTGCAAGTGCAATCTTAGTTAACCCACCCGGTACCGCAAAATATTAAATTTTATTCTTTTCGCGTAGATACACATCTCTGTTAAAATTATTGGTGTATGCTATATTACATTAGCAGAAAACTTTCGGTATAGATCAGAAACTGTTAAAAATATTATTCCCTAATTATAGTACTTCATACTGGAAACTACCGGTTACTTGAGAAAAGTTTAACATTACTCAAAAACATATTTGAAACCGGTAAATATTGAAATCTGTATAATAGTGGTGTCCAGATTGAAACTGAAAACACAAATATTTAAATTTACGACTAAAAATGTACTTCAAGTATAGAGACAACCTTTCCAGTAATTTTTAAAAATATGATATATTATACATTGGGCTTTTCAATTCACTCTTCCTATTTGAAAAACAGACTATAGGCAGTCTTACGAGCCTCATAAAGTTAAGACTTGTTTGAATAATGTCGTACGTGAAGGAAAGAATTAGGCAAGCATAATATTGTTACTATAAAGCCTTATAAAATTTTGTCTTTTTTAACAAAATGAACTAAGGTAGTGGCTTTTGGTTTATGTGAATGCTAATTACAATTTTCATTATTTTCATTATTATAGGCAGGTTAGGTAAGAGAGAGAGTCATAAGTATAGATACACAGTTGTTGTACATGGATGCATGCAGAGTAACACTTTCAAGGAACTTGATAAATATATTAATGATCTTGACAACTGTAAAGTTGTAGCTCGCTTATGTTTAGGCCACTCAGTTTGGAACTCGTTATTGAGAATTTACATTTGATTCGTAATAAAGGTGTTAATGCTGATATTCTTCGTATATTATTGAAGTAGTAAAGTTGTAGCATTATAACTTTTTCTTTTGGCACTCACATTTTTATAAACAAAGGCTTATCACAAAATGATAAAAATATTTTACTTTTGTGTTGAGTATAATTATTTCCAACCTTCTGATCTCTACCTTTTACTTACTAATGTTACAATCTGAGTAAATCTAATAAATTGAATCTGAGTAAATCTAATAAATTGAATCTGAATTTCAGTCTCACATAAAGTTCGAAGTAAAGTATAAATGAATCATGTTCAACATATAATCAATTTCCTACAATTTTGATTAATAATGGCACTTATTCTACATTCTTTGAAACCTGGAGTTTCATTTTTCTTTCCTGATATTTTATATAAAAAGTCAAGATACATACTGTTTTACTTACAACTCCTTAAAGGAAAAGTTCGCTTGAAAACTACGATGTATAGAAGCTACTCTAAAGCAAACTACTGTAAAGTAAAAACTAGTACTGGCTAATAAAGTTAAATACATAGAAACTTACTCTATCTTCGGGGATAGACTCATCTTCCATATCCTCTGCATCAAATCCAGCACCAATTTCTTTACCTAAAACAGTTTCTACTCGTTTCTTTTCATCTTTTATTTCACTATTTTCCTTCTTTTTCTCTTCTTTTCTGGCTTTTTCTTCCATTCTCTGTCTTTCTTTCTCGACTTGTTTGCTAATCACTTCAGACTTATATTTTTCAAGAATTGCAGCTTCTGCATCGGCCGTCATTGCTAATAATGATCCAGGTGTTTCATCTTTTGATCGAAGGGCTTGAATGTAATCATCCATAAGCTGTCCTATTTTATCAGAAATTTCAGGATACTGTTTCAACATTTGCATACTGTGATTAACTGCATGATCAATGTCGATTAAGCGTTCTAAAGTTCTTGGTTGTTCTCGATTAGCTGTTTCAATGCTACTTTGTAAAAGATGGCGATAATGTGTAATAGCATGTGCACGGTCTTTGTGTAAAGCTCTTAAAAGTTTTTGTAAACATTTTTGAATTCGATGAGTCTATAAAACAATTCAACTGAAAACTTATTCCTGACATATTAAAAAGACTTACATTTGGTGGTTGATCAGCTAGTGATTGTGTATAGCAAGTCATAGCTTCCTTCTTTCTTTGATTGATATGTGCAAGAACTCTTTGTTGATGCATAGCAGCAAGTTGATGTTTTTCTGCATCGCCTTCTTCTTCTAAAGCTTGCACTGTTTGTTGGAACCTTTGAGTCATACGTTGCTTAAAACTGTCTGCTGCTCTGGGATCATTTGCTCTCATGTCCTGGTAGCGTTCTTCTAAATCAGACCAGTCTTTCATTACATGAGTCACTTTTTCACGATGAGTTTCTTCTAATCTTTCCTAAAAATAAAATGATATAGTAAAATTTAAATTTCTCTTTCAGTTAGGTCAAAACTGTATTGCATTTATATTAGTCAGCATTCTTAGTTAAACTGTACCCCAATCTTATATATATATATTTCTATATATATATATATATATATATATATATATATATATATATTTAATGCTATAATTATAGGGTTAATTTAGGGGTAGGTTAAGTCACAGGGGTCGTAGAATAGATAAAAGAAATCTCCAGTTAACAAAAGCACATAAGTACAGATATTATAAGAGTAAATAGGTCACTATACATATTATTAATTGAGAGCACACTGTATATAATAGTACAAGAGATTTACGCGCTAAGAAATAGAAATATCCAAGAGTAGTTATGAGCAAAGATAAGATTTAAAAACGTAACGAAATGCATCAAAATTAAATCAACGGAAAACCTATATGAATTGGCTAGATAAATATTTAACAAGTGCGTTAAATATATCATCGTATACGCAGGCTAAAATTATGCATTGTTTGAATAAATCGTACGTGACATAAAGTATTACATTTGTTCAAAAATCCAATTTAATTAGGAAATAAACAAACACCAAATTTATTTTGGTTTAGATTAGAATAAGCAATCAACAATGAATACGTGACTAAATAAACGAAAATTCATGGGATTTCTCAATTAAACAGCATGGTATGTAAATGAATACGTGACAATTTAAGCGTCCATACAAGTATTTGAACTATACAATTGGTAAAATTTCCCAGAGTACACAATAGATAAACGCAAAAGGTATCGCCCCCAACACGTGAATAAACGAATAGACATCAAGAGGTACGGCTTATAGATACGATAACAATTGAGCGACGGGTTAGTATACATTTTAAACTGGGCTAAGACGATACTCAGAAGTGCTAAATTATTCACGTAACCAGTAATACGAAAGTAAATGAAAATCATTTAATAAAAGTGTAAAAATTGTGCAAGTGAGCCGATCTATTATAGACGTAAGTAAACAACAATTTTGTAAAAATATACAATTTCTAACATAAATAAAACAGGGATCTGGGGACGACTCAGGAAACGACTCTGGAGACGATTCTGGAGACGACTCTGGAGATCACTCTGGAGAATACTCTGGTTAATCGCCTCTTGTTAAATTACTTTGAAAATATACAAATTGAATATTAAACTGCAGTAACTTATGGGATTTTGAATAACGATTTGGATAGTATTTTGGTTTGATGTCGACTTCCAAATTCGACTCTAAATATTCAGACTTGGCACGAAAACTCTTGGGGAATGCAGAGGAACTATGGGACCATTCCAGGTTAACCACATTGATATAATTTATTACTGAAAACTGTTTTATTTCAATATTTTTGGTACATGTAAAAGTCAACAAAACATTTGCTTCATTGATCAATTTATGAAAGGTAATAGGCATCTTGAAACGTTTCAAAAGGTGTCTAAATATAACAAAGGCTCGTTTTGGTGGCTTCAATTTCTTAAATGTGGTATATGTAAATATTCTGAGAAAGGGGAAGATTTTAAAAAGGTTGTATATATTTAATCATTATATTGTGTATTGTAGAATTGCTTTATTAATTGAATCAGCTAGTTGAGGCAAAGAAAGTCCATAACTTAACATTTCACATCATCGGCGCTTGATTAATATAAAGGGAGCATTATATTATATTAAGGAATCGTGGCAAGGAAGGTATCCCAGCATTTTATGGTATGCCCAATCGTGGGGCAGAAATATCATAGCATTTTTTGACATGTCTAACCGTGGGGCTAAAAATAAATAAAACCATCATAGGGGCCGGTGAATCACAGCATTTGATGTACGCCCAATTCGTGGGGCGAGAATAACAAGGGTTTTTTTCTACAAAAAGATAACACGACATTTTATGCCGCCCAACGTGGGGTTAAATATAATAAAATATCACAGCATTTAATGACGCCCAAATCGCGGGGCATAATATAAAGGGGTAACACAGCAATATATATATATATATATATATATATATATATATATATATATATATATATTTGGATTAACGACCTCCTTTTCGATAATTGATTATAATTGTGTTTGCGGGTATTAGGTCTGCTGGGGTGAAAGAAAACTCTTTTTTATGGCCTAAATTTTCGCATATATTTAATGCTTTCTCAAAGGCGATAACTAAAAAGTAATACAACTATAAAGACACTGGTAGTAATAAGCGTTACTTACATTGAGATTAATAAAAATTAGCTTCCATAAATAAAATTTAAACTAAGTTCCTTTATATAATCTTATAAAATTGAATTGAATAAAAATTTTTTAAGTATAAATAAAATATTGGCTTGACATATAAAATTTTTGACAGAATGCTAATGAATAGTTGAAAAAGTTGATTTTGCTAAAGAATTAGAATAAAAAAGAAACGTACTTGTGTAAATAAGCGGTGTTATATATACACATGTATATTTGAACATTATGTAAATGTATATGTATTGATATACATATATGAATACTCTTACACATAAATACATTTTTAAAGAGATATATATTCATATATGAAAAGTAATTTTCTATGTAGACGTGCAAACATATAACACAGACACACATAATATATACATACACACACACATATATGTACAATACATATACATACATATACACACATACACACACATATATACACACACATATATATATATATATATAATATAATAAATATTTATGTACTTCTAATAGATAATCATGTAATATCGCATTGTAACTAAATTATATAAAGCACAATAACAATAACAATGTGTAAAATCTTATGCTTACACATATCAAATTATTATAATTTGTTAATTTTATTATAGTACTATTAAAATAACAAATATTTATAAATAATATTGTCACTTTTCGATTTAATAAAGTTTATTAAAGCGAAACAGTGTACAATTAAAATGTTAGTTTGTAGAATTATTTGTTTGTTTTACTTATACTATACTATAATTAAAATTACACAAAGTTTTTATAGATAAATTTATTGATTATGGTGTTACCAAACGCGTCAATAAAAGATTACCAATTTGTTATTGCTTATATGTGAAACTTTAATATACCAAGATTTAGTAATGACCTACCAAGATTATTACCCAATATATATATATATATATATATATATATATATATATATATATATGCATATGCATACTTATATATTGTATTACTTTTTAGTTATTACCTTTGAGAAAGCATTAAATATATGTGAAAATTTAGGCCATAAAAAAGAGTTTTCTTTTACCCTAGCAGACCTAATACCCGCAAACACAATTAAAATCAATTATATATATATATATATATATATATATATATATATATATTATCCTGTAATTAAGTGTTCATTGGGAATACATAAGGGCATTAGGTTAAGCTAGAAAATCAAATTAGTTATTTGATAAATTAGGATATTTTAAACAGTTATTTTAGAAGCTTAGGTAATATATAATAATGTAGGGTTAATTTGGGTTAGTCATAGTTAGCTAGGAATGATGTAATATAGTATTTATTTAAATATAAGGCATAAGAATTAATAATAATGGGGTAAAAGTATAGCATATTTAATATTATAAGGGATTGTAAAAGCGTTGAATATGTGTTAAAATAAGTCTTAATTTTCCAAGGTAAAATCCAAACGTTAAAAGCAGAGCAAAATAACAAGAGGAAAAACATTTCTAGATAACATTGGCACAAACAAGCTTTAATAGCTTATGGAAAACAAACGACAGTTGGAATTAACGTAGTCAATTTGCAGCAGGGACAAAGCAAAACCACATAAATCTGACAAAGACGCAGTATGTTTGTTAAGATATCGATTTTAATTCTGGAGCTAGCATAAGAGGGAGCTAGAGACAACTGTCATGAAAGAACAAAGATGGAAAAAACGTATGCATACAAGCGAGATACATAGAGTTAATCACGGAGCTAGTATTGTAAGGAGACTTGAACAAATTTATTGTAGCGGGAGGGAAAGGAGCCAAGCAAAGTGATTGGAGGATATAGATATACGTGCGACAGGTTTACATGGAGAAGGGTAAATATTCAGCTGGTGGAGGCATATACATGAAAGGAAGTTATAGGTACAAGCGAGATGAAAGATGTTTTGTTCTAGTCAGGAGACGTGGAAGTAGTTGGAATGAACTGAACGGGGGAGGCTAACTTTCATGGAATCGAAGTGACTGTTGACAGTTAGAAACATTTTACCGAGTATTTTTATGTTGTTGTTATCGAAATTCACGCGAAACCGAGATCCGTTAGAGCTTTTTCACTAGAATACGAGGCGGTTAACAAATAATTTTAAGAATTGTTGAAACGGGTACGATGTACGTGCGATTTAGAATCAGGCGGGTGAATTCTTGATTGTTTAACCATTTTCGAAGAGGGGCCATGCTCTCTTTTAATTTCATCAGTCATTTGCGACACATCTAGTTACTTTCAAGTAAATTAGTACAGTTTGATGAAAAATTATTTAAAAGTTGTTTAAGTGAAAGTTAATCTTGTATGTAAGTACAAACAGATTGTTATTGTGTTGTTGGAATGTACGAAATTAGTAAAGATTACAATTATTTGGACGATGAAACCAGCGATTTTTGGGTATTAAATTTAATTTGGAATAAGAGAAGAAAAATTTGAAGATTGGATGTTTTTGGTTGTATATTATTTTTGGAAAGATAGTTTGGAGTAGCGGCCGACATGGTGATTCGACCCGGCGAGGTATTTGATGGACTGAGGATATACTGGACGGCAGCATCTCCAAGGGGCTAATTGGTGGACAACAATTAGAAGATAGCTACCAGGTAGGCCATTATATAGAACATTGAGTGGTGAATATTTTCCATGGTTCTTGTGATTATTTTGATTTGTGTTTTGGCGTGTTTTCTAATGCTATACATTTTATAAACTGAAATTTATGAGACTTTAAAATGAAATTGAAATTTATTTTTGATAATCAAGAATAATTAATTAATTTAGAGATAACCATGCGATGTTGTAAAGAGGTATAGAGGGCTTATTTGATATTTGGTAGTGCAGTAAAGTTGCATGCACATTTAAAGAGTTTTACTATGAGCTCATGATAAGACAAAAGGGTTAACGTAATGTATGGGGAATGTCCTCTTGCTTTAATTAAAAATATGTGTTTAAAAGGGTTATCGATCTGAATTATTTTTATTATTATGAAATTGTTGACAATACGAGTGTATATGAAGAAATGACATTTTTGAAAATGTAATAATAATCTCACGTTAATAGAGTGTGATATATTTTGTGAATTGAGTTATTTTTGAGTGTGTGATTGTAGGGAGTGAATTTCTATTTAGGTTTTAGCATGGTGATATTGAGCGAGAGTTTTTAGATTTAACAGGTAGGCGTCTGTCAATTTTAAGCAATTTTAGCTAGTAGGAGACAAGTGTAGAGCAACCGAGGGCGATTCTGGAGCAAAACCACAGCATTTATGTCAACCCAACATCAGAGTCCACGAATTAGAGGGCCAGTTTACAGGGAAACCTCACAACATTTATGATGCCCAAAGTGGGGGGCACGAACTTAGGAACCCAACGAACTAATACCACACAGCAATAATGGCGCCCAAAGTGTGGGGCACGAATTAAGGAACCCAACCAAAAAACCATCACAGCAATTATGCAGCCCAACGCTGGGGCTCGAGTCAACTAACCAATGAAAGCTTCACAGCAATATATATATATATATATATATATATATATATATATATTGCTATGATAAGAGGGTAGTTTAAGGGTAGATTAAGTCATAGGGGTCGCAGGATAAATATAAATAACTTTAACTTTAAGAAAATCAAATAATTCCATCAATTATAGGAGTAAATCGACTATTCTACAAAAAGTCAATTGCGAGGACACTGTATATAAAAGATATTTGGTACCTTTGGCTTTCGCGCTCGATGACCTAACCAATTAAGCTATCCGGACGGGTGACTACAATCGGAAATATATATAAATCTGTTTCATATACATAACCATACAACAACCGAACTTTCAATTACGTTTGGCATTCTTGTGAGTCATATCTAACAGTTTCAAGCTTTTGACTTATGTTAGATATAGAAAGGAAGCGACGCTCAAATTCACAACTATAAGCCAACTATTAATTATAAATATTAATAATTGCACAAGGCATACTAATTTTCAATTTTATATTGGTTAATAAAATGAAATAATAGCATAAACTTTTATGCAACGTCTAAATTATCATTTCAAATCGAGCTAGTAATTGAAAAATGGAAAAGATTAGTTCCGGACATAATTCGTCAAACGTAATTGAAAGCTAGGTCGATGTATTGTTGCGTGCATGATTTAGATTTGTATGTCTTTTCGCCCAGGTGATGCAATTGGTTAGGGCATCAGCCGCGAAAAGCAAAGATACAGGTTCGAATCCTGTCCGGAATCTTATTTTTTCCATCTTTCAATTACTACTTCGATTTAAAATGATCATTTAGGATTTGTATAAAAGTCTAAGTTATTATTTCTCTTATTAACTAATATAACTTCGAAAATAAATTTGCCTTGTGCAGTTACTAATATTTGTAATAAATAGCATGCTTATAATCAAGTATTTGAACGTCGATTCCTGTCTATATCTCACATAAGTGAGAAGCTCGAGATTGTCAGACATGATTGAGAAAAATGCCAAACGCAATTGAATGTTACGTTGATGTAGAGTTGCGTAAATGATTTAGATTTGTGTACTTAGACCAAGCTATATTAGTCAAATTATTAGAAATTTAGGCTGTGAAGGGTATGTAGAACTTTCTAGATTAGACCAGAGTAGAAAAGAAGTTAGAGCTGCGTCAAACCGACCTTAAGTAAGGTTGAAAACAAAATGATGAGGATACCTTTCCGATTGTAATCAGCTGTACGGGAACCGCAATTGGTTAGCTCATTGGCCGCGAGAGCCGAAGATACAGATTCAATTCCTCTCCGGAACCTTATATTCCTCCATCTTTAAAATTACTAGCTCGATTTGAAAGAATTATTTAGGCTTTATATAAAGGTCTAAGTTATTATTTCATTCGATTAACTAATATCAACTTGCTTTGTGCAATTACCCAATATTTGTATAAATACAGATAGACATGTACCAAAATATTATAAGAGTTAGTAGTACCTGAGCTTCTTTGTAACTTTCATGTTCGTTTCGAGGATCAAAATGAGTAAAGTATGGGTCAGGTGTGGGCAGAGGAGTTATTTTGGTAGTAGTAGTTGTTGACATGGTCGTTGATGCAGATTTTGGATTGTAAGTTGTGCTTGAAGGTGTTGTGTCCCAATCTGGGTCAGAATCATCGTAATCATCATCATCCTCATCTTCGTCATCAATATTTGGATCATCAGATAACTCCGTATCATCAGCAAGATCATCAAGATCATCCTTCTGATCCTCTTCATCTTCATCTGAGTCAAGTGAATCATCATCGTCATTAAGTAGTTCCTTTTGATCGGATTTCAGAATAGACAGGTCAATCGGTTTTTTCGGCTTGACATTTTCTGAAAATAAAAAAGGTATGTATAATATAATTTAATTGATGTATTTATAATATCTACAATTAAGAGGTTTGAATGATGTTCACACATGAATAATATTAAATGAAATTGTAAGTTACGATTAGTGTACTAAGTATATAATATACAAATGTATTATTTCACTAATAAAAAAGATATCCACAGTGTATTACGAACGCCATTTTTCTGTACATTTTGGCTTTTGCTTGAAAGATTGTATATGTAAATTCATAGGTATATGTCACACAGGATAAAAACCTGGCATTGATTGGATAATTAGGCAAACATAAACTGATGTAGAACTACTTCTTGTACTTTATTAAAGATCAGTCATAGTAGAAAAACAAGATAACCTAAGAAAATAAATAATAATTAATAAATAGAGTATAATAGAAAAATTGACATTATTTCAATAGCTACCTGATGTTTTGGCTAGAGCCAGAAACTTTGATAATTTGTGCTGGTATGTATTATTTTATTGTATTAAAGCTGCTAATTCGTTATTTAAATGCTATTACCTTTTTCAAAATATTAAAAACATTTCGACAGCATGCATCTCAAAAACAAAAGAAATCACACATGTTCATTATAACTATCGGAGCATGTAACCAACCATACTCCTACTAACTGACGAATAAACACGCAGCATGAAAATAAATAGAATGCACCTATAAAACAGTCCGTCAATCAATAATGAACTCGTCCAACGCCCCTTAATTATAATGGACTTGTCCGACACCCTCCGAAATACGACTAGTACCGTCTGAACGATTAATATAAACAAACCTCGGTATAAATGAGCTCTAAACATTAGAGCAAATCACTTCTTATTTGTTCTCTGTTTAGGAAAGCCACCAAATATCTTGGAGAAAACTTAAGAATAGTGTAAGACGAAGTCACAAAGCTCCTCGTGCACTAAGGGTCTTCCTTCAGGTTATCTCATTGTGACCATCAAATCTAATGGGATAAAATGAAGTGAACTCTCACATCGTTATGGACAGGATCTCGACATAACTTAGACATATTCACCTCCTAAAGCACGTGACGCCAGGAACCACGGCAGGATTGGGAATATTCCGCTATCAGCCGCTAGGTACCAAAGCTACGAAAATACGATTGCAATCAACGGTGCATTGCATTCAGCGTAACGATGGACATCATCTTCTACACGATCCTAGACCCAGATTTACATCGTTAATTACAACATTTAATTCTTCAACATAAAAACACGTTCCGCATCTTTACAAACTAAAGCGATTTCAGTTCTAGTGTTAAAGACATGTGCAATTTAATTACGCACATAATAATGTTTGTAAATATTTTCTGCGAGTCTCATGCCTTTAATGTTAATGCATAGTAAGTTCATAAATATTTTAACTTGTAAATAACACCGTTTAGTCTACCTATGGGCAGAATAATTACACTGAAATGTAAGCGAGGGGTTTGCACACAAAAGACGATTGTTAGACCCCTGCGGGCGATGAATTTGATTGACAGGTACTAGGGTTTTGCATTTAAAAGCTTTATTTAGATTGCAATAGGTACATTCGAGATATTATAGGCATATTCTGGTATGTTCTCGAAGTAATTAGAACAATTGAATAAAATATAAATTGCCGTGAAGGGCGTTGGTTAGTTCAATTCTAATTTCAAGCTTTAAAATTCGTGTTATGAAATAAATTAATGGCAAATTGTTATTAATATAAATTAATTATAGTAGTTCGATATTAAGTAATTAAGAAAATCGCATCGTAGTTTTAGATGTTAGTATTTGTACTGTTAGCGATTAGCTGGAAGTAAATTGTTTTGAGTTTTAAGAAAATTTCATTGTAGCTACGAGTTATTTGAAAGGCTTGTATAATCAGTTTGATAATAAAGAACTGTTGTTTGTGCAAATGGAGTTGTTCGTTACAAAAGTTATCCCTGTTACTACGAAGTATTAACTAGGTAACCCGAGACAACCAGAACATCACATAACTTTTTGTCATAAAATTGCCTCTGGAATCTCCCGCTAGAGTTATTTCAAAATACTTAGGAACATCCTGTAGATAACATCTTGGCTTTAGCTTTGACTTAAACTTCAACGAATATATGATAACTGTTAAAGACATTCATCGAGCCTGATACTTTGAATATTGTTTGAAAGCATGCTAAGGTCCCCTGTTAACGTCTTTCCAGATTAAGGCAATCAAGATAAATATAATCGTCAATCACAATGTTTCTAAAACATCATAAATGGTAATTTAGGAGTGTCTGAAAACTAGTATTGAAAAGATCACTACCACTGAATACTTTGTTAGACTATTATAAACAGAAATACATTTATTAGATGTAAGCTCAAAAGCTGTAAGTAATCTTATCAATTTGATATACGATGTTAAAGTAGTAATTTGCTATATCGAAAGTAATTTTGAAACACGCGATCTTGTCCTACTTGCTTTCCCTTTGTTTGAAATAATCCTACCGATACATCATGCGATGATGTCATATTTCATAATTGAAACTCAGTATTCCGCAATTCTCAGCAAACATTTCAATTTTTTTCCAATAATTTTTCCATTAAATATTAAATTTCAATCGAACACCCATCACCACGAATTCAATCAAGTTACGAAACAATATGCAAATTGGGGTAATCGATCGCACAAACTTGATGGGTGGAAAACCCTTAATGTGCAACTAGGTGGAAGTGACTTACACTGAATACTGTTGAACTTCCGATATAAGCTGAGCGTGGAATATCATTTCAAAACGTTAAAGGGACTGTCAAATATAAAGAAAGGATAAATCATTTGCACAATGTTCTGGAAATGTATTTTACTCCTTATCTATTCTAGGCTTGCAGGGCTCGTTAGTTGATAAAAGAAAATACTCACTTATCAGGTACACAGCTTTGCAAATTATATGTAGATCAACTTAAAATACAATCAAAATCAAGTAGTACTCTAAATGCATTTCAGTTAAGGCGTCCTTCTCGTTTAAATACTTACTGACGATTTCTCGCATTTTATCGGTGTGGATCGATAGTTTTCGATGAATTCTAATAAGTACAATCATTTTTAGGCAGAGTTCCGTCGGCTAAGCATTATTAAATTTTTTTTAAATTTTTGACACGTTAAAATGGTGTCACGCTCGTACTTTTTCGACTCTGTGAATGTCGAAACGAATCGACGGAACATTTTAGTATACGCATTTTGCACTAATGTCGCGTTTTAAAGAACAAACTTGTTATGTAAAAAAATGTATGTATATATATATATATATATATATATATATATATATATATATATATATACCACGCTACCGAGGCCGATGGCTATAATTGGGAAATTTACAAATCTAAATCGTGTACAGTACCATATATAGACCTAACTTTCAATTGTAGCGTAATTGGTAAACGCACAGTTCCGGCAAAACTGAGATGCAGGTTCAAATCCTGTCCAAGGCCTTATATTTTCCTTCTTTCAATTACTAGCTCGAATTGAAATGATCATTTGGGCTTTACTTATAAAAGTCTAAGTTATTATTTCATCTTATTAATTGCAATACGTTAGTATTTATCAACTTACCTTGTGTAAAAAACTACTTATAATATTTATATATTAATACTTGGCTTATAGCCGTGATTTTGAGCGTTGCTTCCTGTCTATGTCTGACATAAGTCAAAAATTTGACAATTTCAGATATGATTGACAAAAATGCTAAACATAATTGAAAGTTAGGTCTATATATGGCACTGTACACGATTTAGATTTGTAAATTTCCTAATTATAGCCATCGGCCTCGGTAGCGTAATTGGTAAACGCACAGTTCCGGCAAAACTGAGATGCAGGTTCAAATCCTGTCCAAGGCCTTATATTTTCCTTCTTTCAATTACTAGCTCGATTTGAAATGATCATTTGGGCTTTACTTATAAAAGTCTAAGTTATTATATCATCTTATTAATTGCAATACGTTAGTATTTATCAACTTACCTTGTGTAAAAAACTACCTATAATATATATATATATATATATATATATATATATATATATATTCGAACGTTGCAAAAATGAGATGATCAAGTTATTAGTACATGAATTATGTATATAACTAGATTCAATTTCCTTAAATGCAAGACGTAATTGAAAATCATTAACAACGGCCAAGCTTCAATAGTATTAAGTATAACATCATCTAAACAATTGGGCTAGATAGCTCAATTGGTTAGAGCACTGATCCGGAGAATCAGAGGTTGCAGGTTCAAATCCTGCTGTAGCCGTTCTTTTAGTGGTTTTCAATTACTAGTTCGATTTGAAATGGTAATTCAACTTTAAATACAAAGTTGGGTTTTCATTTCATCTTAATAACTATTAATATATATTAAGCATTCATTTGCATTCCAAATGTGGATTATTCTTCTCTATATATATATATATATATATATATATATATATATATAATATATATATATATATATATATATATATATATATATAATGTTGTGACCCGCCTATGCGTTGTGAGCCAAAAATTATGCTGTGATTCGGGTACAGCGCGAATTGTATTAATGAGGATGCAATAGAAAATACAAAAACACTGTCTTACCGTGTCCTTACTCCGTGCCTGACTAGTTCAGCGGAAAACATGTGGATTTGATCAGAAGAAATAAAGCACAGAAATTTCAAGAAACATCTATGAACATTCTTGTAAGCATTCAAAAACATATTTCCTTTATACACATTATCTAAAGAATCTCTTACATTCAATATAAATAACTCATTAAAAAACAATGTACAGCTTAAACTTAGGCAGAAATGATTACTTACTTAAAATAATTCTAACCTAATCCTTCTTAACAATTACAGAACCCAAACATCTTCTATGCCAGGTACAAAATTCTCTTTAAAATACTGGGGATAATTCGCCTATCCTTTTATTACCTCGAGTGTCAGTGTAATTGACCAATGACGCTATACAAAAAAGTCAAAATGCTTCGAGCTCTGACCTCAAAATTGCTGGAAATTATCCCTTTGATAAATAATTTTTTATACATATAAATCTTATTCTAGCTTAATTTACTCGAATATCATTCGGTTACAAAATAAAATAAAACAAAAATTATACTTGCCATTGATATTGTCAAATAGCGCTTATAAAAATATCATTTCCATTGTAATGAATAGCATTATGTACCTCCTGGTTCCATTTCAGATTTTTCATTTCCAACCAATCTTGGCGTAGAAATATCAATTTGCAAAGTGCATTTATTTTTAATTTATTAAAATTAGCAGTTGCTCTTGTATCAGGATTATTTATATCAAAGATTATTCAATTTTCGTAATATTCTTAACAATAATTATGCTTCATAATTCAAAGTTTTATGTTACATATTGCATGTCGTAAAATGAATTATAAATTACTCGAACTTACACGTTCGATGCATTAAAGAATTAATCTTTACTCAAAACTTACATGTTCGATGTCGTAAAATAAATGTATCTCGATCTCGATCACTTCCTCTTTATATATTGTTAAGTACATAAAAGGCTACTCAGAGGGAGAAAAGCGGGTGTATCACCAAACAGATATTAAGAAATGTGGCCTTCAATATTCTTACCTGATGTCCAGTTAGAGCGGTGAAGATTCTTGGATCCAGAACATTTCTTACTGCACTCGTAAAATTAATTAAAGCGGTGAGGTAGTCCGATACGGAAACTGACCTCCGAAACAGAAACTTATTGTTCAAGCGGTGACAATGGACTGTGCTAGGCCGCGCAATCACCAAACATACGGCAAACAAGATAGAACATTGAAGACGATAACGCGACCGAGTATATCAAATAAATTTAAATAACAGAGCAGATATTACCATTAACAAAATAAACTTAAACTCTATAGTAATAATATAAGGAACTAAATTAATATATACAGGGTTGGACGGAAGATATACCAAAATGCTAAATACATCACTTTTCCAATTCATTCCAGATTTATTTCGAAGAATGACACATCCTGGGTGATACAATCACTTACGCTGATTTCGCGTTTTAATGAGCTAATTAAGTGCGGTTATCGCGGTCGTAAATCTTCCCTTCTTTGCTAATAAACGAAGTCAATAATCGCTGGCTCGTTTTCTTTGTAATACGTAGAGCTATTAAAACGCTTATCTATTTTATTTTATGACTTTTTCCGATAGGAATGTTTCTTCGAATTGGAGCGTTTAGTCACTGATTAAAAATAATCGGCTTATTTAATGGCTTTTAGAATATTTCTTAGTAAATGACGTATTTCTTTAACTAATAACGTAAATGTTCGGACCTTCTGGAACTAATTTCTTTCAAATAAAGAATTGAATATTTTAAAATAATATATCTACACACGGAATTTATCTAATTAATAAGGACTTGGTTCTTATGCTTTGTAAATGCAATGAGTTTTGTTTTCACGATAAATGAAACGTATTCTAGCGAAATATGGATTTCAGCTTCGCATGTCTTAAAGAAGATAGCTTAAAATCGAAGTATTTACAGAATAATCATTTATACACGGATGTTTTAAAATGAAATCATTGTTTTTAGGTAACTTTCAAGAGTAATTATTTACACACGCAGATTAATGCTTTTATTTTTATGTGCTAATGGAATACGTTTATGTTTTATACTGGGTGGAAAATTAAATATAGGAAAATTTTACTTTTCTCCGTTTTTCTTCTTTTAGCGTTTTTTTCATAGCATTTAGGTGTTCAATTAAAATCTCCCAATATTTAATGTCGCTACCCTGTATAAATATCAGCGTAATTGTTTGATGAAGTATAAAGAAGCCATTATTAATTATGTAATTTAATTCCATGTATTGTAGTCATTGCAGAGATCGTGAAACGAATATGAACTTAAAAATTTCATTTTTAAATCAATTCATTTCAGACGAGCGAGATACCTTGTGTAAACAATCATTCTATTCTTAGTAAAAACGAACTTCGTGTTATAGTGTAAATACACAAACCATTCATTTTAATTGCACTCGCGTTATTACAGAACATAAAAGAACCCCTTAATTAATTATGTAACCGACTTCCGTGTGTAGATTTTAAAGATATTCATTCTTATTAAAGATACCTTAAAACGCGTTTTCCGTACTTTATTAGGATGCAATGCAATTTCAAGCTTTAATTATTTATGTAATATATTTCCTGTGTGTAGATAACATTTAACTTCATTTTAAGAGTTTTAAAGTATTCTAGAATTTTCTTTACTAATAAAGAATGCGCCACGTTTACTAAGAAACGTTTTAAAAGCTAAATAATTATTAGTATCAATCATTAAATGTCGATACAGAGAAACCCGCGACTATTAAAAAGTCATAAAATAGAACCGAGATAATATAACGCAAGTTTAACTGCTCTATCTATTACAAAACGAAAGAAGGAGATAGTAGCAGATAACTTCTTTTATAAGAATAGGATAGTCCATACGTTTTATGATAATCATAAAGCATAGATTGACACTAATTAGCTCATTAAAACTGTGCAATCGGTGGAATCATCCAGAATGACTAATCCTTACAAGTAAATCCGGAAAACTCTGGAAAATGAAGTATAGAGATAGTTTTTGTACATAAACGGAAGTAATTTAAATTTATTCATTCATTCTTTCCTAAGCCAAACAACATTTGACTTTGAGTACAGATTTGAACGTATAAGTTCAAGCAATTTATAATTCATTTTATGAAATGCAATAAGATACGTAGAACTTTGCATGTAAATGAAACATAAGTATTTTGTAAAACACTACGAAAATTGAACGATCATCAACAATCTCATGCAAGAGAATACGCTAAGTTTGATCGATTAAAAATAAAATGCACTTCGCGAACTGATATTTTTGGAAATGTGAAATGGAACCAAGGAATATTTAATTCCGTTAATTACGATGGAGATGAGTTTTTGATAAACGCTATTCGACAATAATACCAGCAAGTATAACTTGTTAATTTTTTTGTAACCTAGAAAGATAATTTAATGTTAGCACTTAAGTAGAATAAGTTCTTAGGGATAATCTCAAGAAAAATTTTAAGGTCAGAGTTGGAGGTATTTTGACCTTTAATAAGTTATCTGTGGAGCATCTTTGGCCAATTATACTCACAAGCGTAGTAATAAAAAATAGGAGAATTATCATTTATAAATTAAAGAAAATTTTGTACCTGTTAACAAAGATTTGGTAAGGAATATATTAGTAATAATTTAGGAATAATTTTAATGTATGAAATTTAGCCGTAAACTGTTTTATATTCTTCTGTATGAAAAAAAAAGTTTTTGAATGTATAGATGTTTTTGAGATTGCGATGTTTTATTTCATTTCGTAAATTCCACAGTATAATTTTCGTTGAGCTAGCCAGACAAAGGAAAGAAAAGGGAGGTAAGATAGTAATTTCATATTTACTAGTTGTTTCTCGAACGAAAGTAGGTATATCTTATAATTGTGATATTATTTTGAGATGCACTCGTTTGTAAATCAAAACACTAATGTGTCAATTGTAATTTATTCTCTAACGTTTCGGCATGAAATTTATGCCTTAATCATAGACTAAAATTGGGTAAAATTAGTGAACACGATATAAAGCAGTATAGAAATACTACTTACATAATTACTATGATTTGAAAATGCTATTTTTTCGCAGACATAGTAAATAGATAGTCAATCCCAGTAGCACTTTCATACCAGAAGATGTAAAGAATTTTTATCTTTAGGACCTAAGTTTAATATAAAAATGTGCACTACAGATATCACGATAAGAAAATTACTGGCTGATATTGAATCAATCCTTGAAGCCATTAATAAATCTGTAGAAGAAAAAATAGTTCTGAGATCAAGAGTTACCAACCTAATTACTAATTTTTACACTGATCCGGAATACAAAAATATCAACGATACAATTAGTCGTATGTATTCTATAACAAAAAAAAAATTCCTTAAGAACAACCCTAATATTGTAGTCACCAAAGCTGACAACAATTTTATCGCAGTCATATTAGATAAACAAGATTATTTTGCCAAATCCAACGAGTTACTGGAAGATGAAGATACTTATAAAAAACTCACTGAAGCTCCTAGATTAACTATACAAAAAAGAGTTAATGATCACATTAATTTCTATATGATCATTATCATTCTGTGGTTACACTAGCCAACAAAAATAACTGCATTCCAGGTCAATATTACGGTTTGCCAAAAATTCACAAACCTGGTGAAACATTAAGACCTACCATCTCGTGCATCAATACTCCTACCTATAATGTAGCTTCTTGTGCGTTGTTTATAGTGTATTTTAAGACATTCAGTTCCTAGAACAAATTGATAGTATTTGATGCAATTAAAAATATTCTTAAAATAAATTCAAAGCGAATTACGTGGCAATAACGTTTATTTCTATTACGAAATTGTTCCTTCTAATATTATAATGCAAATTAATGAAATCAGATGCCACAGAACTGTAACAAATAGAACTACAAAAGTTAATACCTTAGAATTTATGTGTTACACTGCCTCTTTCCGAAAAGAAAAAAGCTTTGAGGTTAATTATTTTTTAATATAATCATAACCGAAAAGGTTTTTTTTTACAAAGACGAAAACTACTACCATAACCAAAAGAAAAATACGAAAAACACCATTATAAAACAATCCAAACAAAGACAAAGTAAACTCTAACTTTGATCTTCAAACCAAAAAACAAAATTTGTAGATGATCTTACAAATCATAAATAGAGGGCTGCGGGGCGACCAAATGAGTAAACAGGTAACTATGCGTACCACACATCCGTTAGGAATCAAAACAAGTAAAACATAATCGGTAAAAGGACATAATCTGTAAAAGTCAAAATATTGAAGTCTAACACTGATGAGTTGCAACCAAACGGGGAACTTAGAAAATTAACATACCTCACGGAACATTAACTAAGACTCAACAAAATGCACGACGAGAATCGCTCCAAAACAACTGCAAAAAAATTTTACTTTTCTACTACTAGCCTTACCAATACTAATATTATATCGAAAAACTCCTATCGAAATATATGAATATCATTAGATTTCCAAAAAGGTTTTTAATTGTTGCTGAACAAAAATCCTAGTACAAAATTCACAGCTGCTTCGACAAAAAAAATAAACCGTTCACCAAACTAGTAGCCTAAATACACTCTAACTCACTACTGAATACTCAACTTCCTCAACTCATAGCTATCTATAGCTCTACCAATATACTTTTCTTCGGAACACTCCAAGCCCAAAAAAAAACACCTCAACACAACAGTGGCCGCATCAAACACCCGAATTGACTTGCTTCAAAAGATATATTTAACACCAATACTCCTTACTTACTCCAAACACATCAACACATACGCGATTATCTTGGAAACAAATTTCACATAAGTGACCAGCTACATAACGCGAACAAAGCATGCTCACAAAAATGAAGCAACAAATAATTACGTTGCTCCAACATGAACTAAAACCAACAAAGCAGACAAAATATCAATTTTGTCAGTCCTATCTAATTAAACTAAGTATTCCAAAACGCGTATCTGGGAATAACACTACATGAAAAATTTTGCGATTATCACAAGCAACAAAGTACCAGAAAAGTACTTAATCGTCACCATTCTACTTCATAACAAAATTCATAACATCAATTTAGAAACAGACACCAAAAATGACTAATCAATCATCTGGTACATAGTCTAGATCGACGGTGGAATAGGGTTTCAAACCTTTGACATGCCTTCTACCTGCTTTCGATCCATCCAAATTAATTAAATCGTATACCACACTCGAACACTTCTTCTTGACTATACTCAAAACAAACTTTGGTACAAGTTTAGCAGTAAACTTATCACCACTCGACAGTACCTTAATGGCCCTCCATACTTTACTACCAACCTCAAAAGAAATGTTCCTCCTCCTTAAATTGTATTGATTGCTCGAACGTTCATAAGCTAAATGCAATTTTGCACGAACATCTTCAAATACCTTAAAAATATCTTGACGATGTGAATTATACAATGGGCGACTACCAGGAATGATTTCAAAATCAGTTTCTGGAGTAAATTCATACCATAAAATTTACTAGTTATGGGGACGTGTTGGTCAAAAGTAAAAAAATTCGGAGTATAACTCGTCGCTTCAAGCTTAGCAGAATTAATAGCAAATTGAATCTGCACCAACTCAATATCCCAGGTATCGTGCTCTTCAAGATAAGATCGAATAGCTGTCCCCACAGTTCTGTTAATCCTCTCAACAAAATTACATTGCGATGCGTAGACAGCATTTTACAATATTTTTTGAATTTCAAACTTATTATCACATAACGACCTAAAAATTCGACCAGCTAAATTTGAACCATTATCGCAAATAATGAATTGTGGCACTCCAAACACTGAAAAAAACTTTCTGCTCCATAAACTGTTCAATAACGTGTGATTTTGCACTACGTAAAGAATGTAAAATTGTATACTTGAAGAACCAATCTCCGACTACCAACAACCATTTAAATCCTAATTTCGACCGAGGAAATGGACCCATGAGATCCAACGCAATAATCTGGAATGGAAATGTCTTTTTTTTCTTTTCCCATTATGCCTAAAAGACCTTGCACTGGACATGTACGACACAATTTCAGCACATTTACATTCATTTTGGACCAATAATAATTTTCTTGAATTCTGGCGATTGTCTTCGAAAACCCAAAATGTCCCGCAACTGAAGGATCATGACACGATCTGACAACTTCTTCTCTCTCTGAACTTTCGGAACCAAATATTTCCACTCTACAATGTTTGACGACAAAGGCAAATTTGACGGAATGAACTTAAAAACAAAAATTGTTCTCAACTTACCATTGAGGATATTTCTCAGGCGACGCCAAAATCTTTTCACGCAATGACACATATCAATTTTCTAAATTATCAAGCTTCACCTCTATTAAATTTACAACATGATTGTCCTCCGGAATCGCACGACTAAGACAGTCAGGAACTACGCTAAACTTTCCCTTCCTGTGTACCAAATCAAACGAATGTTGTTTAAAACTTACAGCCCACCTAGCAAGTTTTCCTGTCGGGTTCTGCAAATTACTCAACCAGAGCAACGAAAAGTGGTCTGTAACGACTTTGAAGCGAACACCTTCGATCCGCGATTAAGCGCGATTAAGGGTTTTGCTGGCATATGATATAACACCTTCTTCTCCACTAATATTTTGTATTAACACAGCACCAAGACCCGTATTACTGGCGTCACATCAATAATAAAGGGAGCAGAATAATCCGGCTGCGCCAGAAGTGGTGCGGACACAAAAGCTTCCTTAATCGACACAAATGACCACTTAGCTTCAGGAGTCCAAATAACGACTTGATCCTTGTTTCTTTTCTTAACGAGATCATCGATTGGCGAAACTAAAGATGAAAAATAATTAAGGAAACGACGGTACCAACTACACATACAGAGAAATCTTTTGACTTCCGTGGTGGTCTTTGGGCGTGGAAAATTGACCATAGCTGATACTTTATCCGCGTCTGTTCTTAGAGAGTTTGACCCTACTATATAGCAAAGAAATTTGAGTGATTTCCTAAAAAATTCGCACTTATCTAAATTTAAAGTTAAATTTGCCTCTCGAATGCGCTCCTGAACTTCGTACAATAATTTCAAGTGCTCTGCAGATGTCAATGAACATAGAATTATATCGTCCACATAACAGAATACATACGGTTCGAATTTCGGACCGAAAATTGCATCGACCAAATGCCGATGAGTTTGCGCAGCATTTTTTAAACCAAACGGCATCGTCACAAATCTATATTGTCCTCGCGAAATAACACTAAATGCCGTTTTATGTTTAGACGATTCACTAAGATGGATCTGTCAAAACGACTTACGCAAATCAAGACTGGAAATATAATTTGCATTAGTAAAATATAAAAAAGTCAAACACTCACCGCCATCGATTCCCGTAATAACGAGGATTTCTAAATACCTGGCGTCCATGCAAGCAAAAACCCCAACCTCAAAAAAATTCTAAACCAAAAGCATTGAACTTCATCTTGATAACAAAATTTCTGTTATAGAAATCCCGAACCAAACGTCTGACACCATGACGCATTACATTCCAATCAAACAAGCACCATGTGTGCGATCACAATTATTTCTTGATACTAAAATTTCTTCGTAATACAAAAAAAATGCGCGTTAATGGATACTGTAGTTAAATAATCACGTTGATACGTTCACTTAACATTTTTGTCGTAGCAACAAAACCCGGGGAAGATATACTCACTACGTATTTTTTTTAACATACCCGGCACCCTAAAAACAACCATACCTTAATACCGACCCAAACACCAATTCTTAAAACCAGCTGGCACATAAATGAGCCAACATTATTATCAACTCTTTCTGTTATTGCCACATTGAAGAAAATGCCGAGTTACTTATCGTTCCTATGACTATACAAGTACAGGTGAACTGTCCGAAACGCCACCTCGTGACACGTTTCACAAGCGTAATATAACCTAACAATTCTTATAAATGGATACAGGCCGCTTACACATTAGACAACACAAGTAACTTGTTTATAGCATATTTTAAGACGTTCAGTTCCTAGAACAAATTTATAGTATTTGATACAATTGAAAATAATCTTAAGATAAATTCAAAGCGAATTAAATGGTAATAACGTTTATTTCTATTAGGAAAGTGTTCCTTCTAACGTTATAATGCAAACTAATGAAATCAGATGCCACAGAACTGTAACAAATAGAAGCGACTTCAAAAGTTAATACCTTAGAATTTATATTTATATTTGTTAAATATAAAATTAGATCGTCCGAGCTTATAGTATGTAGCATAATACCACGTAGAGCTACAATTCCTCCAAGTATTTAAGATAACAAATTTTTGTTTAGCAGACGCCGCTGTAAGTTTAATACATAATAATCTTATTCCTCTAAAAAAGTCTTTCAAACTGCAGTACAACCTACAACGGGTTAGATTTTATCTTGATTTACTAACATTATATTAACAACAACAATCTGCCATTTTATGCAATTGTGAAGTTGTCGTATAACTATCGTGAACTAAATATATTTCTGAACTTTGGCATTAAATACAGAACCCCATCAGCACAATTTGAAACGTAACGCGATTATATCAAATTTATTCCAGGATATAAACTATAATTGGTACTCTGCTTCAGGTGTTAAAGTGAAGCTTCCTTGAAATAAAGTGATCGAGTTGATCGCTGGAAGCTAGTTGAATTAGGATAAGGTATTAGGTATAATATTCACAAAGACGATGTGCAGTTGGTTGAACTTCTCGAAAGCGCGTTAAATCAAGGAGGCCTCGTTCATCCGCGTCAGGTTTTGCTGATATCGCAATATAAAGCACGAGACGAAAGGCAAACGTTTATATGTGATTCGTCGTTAAAAATGCAGAATTTAGCTTTCATCCATAAAAGACATCTGTTTTTTTTTATATATGCGAACAGAAAGTTTTCAGCTCTGTCACTAAAATACAAAAGAATTTCAATCAATTATTCAACAGATCGTTCAAGAAATGTGCTCAAACGAATTCTGAGATTTCATTTTGTGAGTGTCGTGTGAAAGATATTTTTCTACGTCACCGATTTCGATCGAATAGAATTGAAAAAAGGAAACTAATAAAGCTTTTGTAGAAATATACTACATGATAAAAATACGCTTCAAATTGACTTAGTTTTAACTACAGCATAGGTGTAAGCTGACTAGCGCGTCCTCCATTTTAAATCCAAATATCAAAAATATATAGTTTGCAGAATTATAAGTTTTCCACTTACAAATTTATTTTAGAATTGTAATTGTGAATTCGAGGGAGTAGCGATTCCCATCTGAAAACATACTAAGTTTAGACACTTGTATTATGATAGATAATAAATTAAAATGCAAAAATCTATGTAGACCGGTTTGTGCCTAAGGGCATTTGCTTCCGATTTATACGTATAGTCGGGACCACAAAAGCACCATCACGTGATCATTTGTATTCGTCTGAATCAATATGAATTTCTCAAGTAAAATGACCATCCAATATCCTTCGTTAACTTCGATAACCACAGATGATGGAAATAGTGAACGTGTAAATATGAGCAACATTTATATATGCGGAACCTTCACGTACTTACCAGTAATACTTCAAATTTAAGCGGCGACGGCAGGATGACGCACTGTCGATCTTGTGCGGAACTCAAACGTTAATATTTTTATAGCACCATAGCTACGATACACCAACCTTTTTACAACTGTCGGGACACACCGCAACACAAAGTACTTGAAGGTTAATCGCGGTAAAACCCATAGATTATACTTTATACACGACGGAGTGGAAATGACCTGCAGGCTACATCTTTTGTGATAATTAAAGTTAGTTTTAACCATAAATGCAAACGGAACATATCACCGACCAAAAATGCTTTGCATTTTTGAAAAATAAATAACTGCAAACGTTGAAACCGATTGGAACAAAATTAATTAATATAAGGAACCCAGGAAATGTTTAAGCGAACAAAACCAAAACAAAAAATTATACGAAATAGAAAGGAAAATCTGCAACGAAAGTAAATGACAAAGCTTAGCGACAGAGCGCTTCAGTTCGCCTTTTGCGGTTTTGAGAATGACAACATTAACGACCCCATCAGCTCCTGGATGGACCGCAAAAACACGTCTAAGGGATCATCGAATGGGTGGAACGTTATCGACTTTAGCTAGCACTAAGGTATCCACCTGAACTCGCGGAGACGTTTTGTGCCATTTGGACCGTTGCTGGAGCATATGTAAATACTCCTTAGACCACCGAGACGAGAAATTTTGATGAATTCCTTGGAGCAAATGCCAATGAGACAGGCGGTTAAGCGGAAGGTCAGAAAGGGTAGTTTCTGGAATAGCGACTAAATGGGTCAAAGCCAGAAAGTGACCTGGTGTCAGGCAACTCAAGTCGTTGGGGATCGTTGCTCACAGGGGGTGAGGGGATGTTAGTTCAAGATGGCTTCAATTTGAACAAAAACAGTGGCTAGTTCCTCGTAGGTTAGAACTTGCACACCTATGGTACGAAAAAATAAGGTTTTAACCGATTTCACATGCGTTCCCCAACAAACCACCAAAATGAGGCGTATATAGCAGTATAAAGCGCCAATAAATATGTTCTTTCGCGGCAACAGATTTTGCGAGAAAAATTAACTGTCTATCGGCACCCCCAAAAATTTGTGCCACAATCACAGCAACCACGCCTAGCAATAAATCGGTGTAAGGCAGCTAGAAAGGCGTCGGCTGACAGGTCAGAAACTAATTCAATATGGAGTGCCTTAGTAGTCATGCATGTATAGAGATATAAATATGCTTTCAAAACTTTAGCACCCCGTACTCGCGACATGGTAGTAGAGAAGGCGCCAGCAAAATCAACGCCCGAACTCAAAAAGGGCTTGGCTTGAGTAACTCGGTATGGAGGAAGGTGGCCCATAAGAGGCTGCGATGTGGTAGAGTTAGTCTTCTAACAATTCCCACACTGACTCAAAACTAGGAGAATGAACTGTTTATTTAAAACAATCCAAAAACGTTGACGAACGATAAAATCAACAATTTGAACACCATCGTGGAAATATCTCAGATGAACAAAGTTGATATACAAATCAGTAAAGCGACTTTTACTAGGTAAAAAAACGGGACATTTCCTGTCGGAGGATAAGGGTGCGTGAAATAGGCGACCACCAACCCGTAAGACTCTCTCTCTAATAAAGGGAGACAATTTGCGAAGAGTCTTATTTAGAACTGATCCGGACTGAACGGCGTCCAATTCAATATAAAAGTGAGTCTGTTGAGTATATTTAATCAAGGAGTTCTAAGCGCTATGGAGCTCGAAACAGGACAAAGATTCAGTGTATTTTGTCGACGAATTTTGCATGGTATGGACAAAGCGGAAAGTTCAAGCCACAATGCAAATGATAAATTGAAAAGATGAACGACTTTCCAAAATCGTTTCAATCCAAGAAGAGAAGGCGACAGCGGTCAAAACAATAGAACGTTCCTCGGTGAAAACTTCCGTAGAATTAAAAGACGGAAAGAGTGGACTGTAAGTGTCGATGGAGCGATGCCGCCCACCATAAAGAACAATGACACAAGTCGGAAGGTAGCAAACCACGTGATCCCACATCGGCAAGACTCTCATTGGAAGGAATATGATGCCAAGAAGCGCAAGGGCGTTTTCTTGAATATAGGAAACTCGATTGGCGACGAATGTCTTCCATATATATTGCTTAAAGGAATATTTTGAAAATAAGACAGTGAATATAAAACGTTTAAGAAACTGTATTAAACAAGTGACCTAGAACAACCCATAAAATATTTTTTTTTGTTAATTTTTGTTTTATGTGATTAGTAGAATTGAGGTTAAAAATTAGTTTGAGGTGACTAAGATGAAATTAATTATTTTTGCAAAGATTTGTGTACTGTGTAAATCCTCCGGCATGCAGTGGATAAATATTGTTTTCTCCGTGAATTAGTTTTCCTTTTTTTGTAACATATTTTTATTAAAGGTTTGAGTTCCATACAAGGTCCACAGTTCCTCGTCCTGTTCCCGTCACTTAAATTTGAAGTATCACTGGTAAATACTTGAAAGTTCCGCTTATATAAACTTTGGTCTTATTTACACCATCCGTGGTTATCAAAGTTAACGCATTGAGCCTGGCGTGCCGGATCTTAATATTGTACCTTCAAGTTACTTCAGTAATAACTTCATTATTTGCAAAAAAAACGCATCGCTTATCAAATTGTATCGCTTTGCATTCGATTGTAGCCTCGCGGATATTCGTTTCGTATATTAAGTTTAGTTCATTCAATTTATCATTTTAAAGCATTTGTTATCGGTTTTAATAAGGTGCAAGTAATTAATAAGTGTTCACTATACGTAGAATCTTTAGCTCTATTTGAGTTGTTTACGGACTTAGTTAACGTCGCTTTCGTTGGGCATTTTAATTATAGCAAAAATTACGATCTCATTTCTAATTAATTTAGGTACAATCTTATATAATTAGGTATGTTGGAGAAATTGAAACGTATGCACTTTTTACGTAACAGTTCAATAAACTGGCTTCAAGATATCTTTGACTTTGCGCACACAGGTTAAAATAACCCAAGCCTGTTAGATCTGTTTCACGCCCAATACACATCTATTGACGCGTTAAGAGAAAGCTCTTTTGTTCAATATAATGTCATAAGTGGTGCAATCGCAACGGCCACTGATGCCGATGACTAATTTGAAAGGGAGGACCATGATTCGTTTCGAGCTAGTTTACCCGGTCCTTCAGATACTTTTAAGTCAAAGTATTTCTACCGCCGCTTATTCTCCCTACTTTTAAAAGGAATGGTTGTCTATTTCAAAGTTTTTTTGGCTGCTTTGATAGTTCAGTCCATCTCAATGACGAGTTGTCTGCCTCGTATTTTTATACCTTCAATCAGTGATGAAGGGTCCCGTATTGCATACCATTAAGAACTTTGATCTTACGGACACCAATTACTCTCTTGCATACAATAGACTCTTCGAAAAATATCGTAATATTCGTCGTTTTACATCCGCTCTTTGGGAAAACTGCTAAATTTCCTAAGGTGAATTTGACCATCCATCAGGCTTACAAAAATTAGTGAATACCTTTATTGATAACTTGCAGGCGCCTAAGAAATTTGATCTACCTGTGGAGGAATGGGATTTCATTCTGGTACACATGATTCTAGACCACCTTTTGAGTTGCGTCAGAACCCCACCTCCGTCAAATCTATACAGAGGTAATTGTTTACTTAGAAAAGACGTGTAAATCCTTGCCCAATTTGCCGATTAATCATACATCCGATTTAAACAAAGTTATTCATTCTAACATGTCCAGGACTCACTCCGCTGTTTCCATGTTAGTATATACCAGTCCTAATGTTGTCAAGTGTCCTCCGCTTTGTCATCAAGATCATAGTCTTTATCGTTGCAATGAGTTCGCTAAACTTTTTCCACAAGATCGCTACACCTTTGTCAAAAAAACATAAATTTTGTATCAGCTGTCTTAGTAGTTCACACGTTTTGACTAAGTGTAAATCCACTATTTTCAGCTGCCAATGTAATGAACTTCATCATTCTTTATTGCACTTTCATCGCATTTCACCTAAGCCCGCTACTGCTGCTAGTAACAAGCCTTGTTTGAGCCCTGATCCAGCTGCCACTACGGTTTCATCTGCTACTAGTTCTGCTCTTCAAAACCGCTATAAGCCATCCGCTCCTCCTGCTTCTGAGAAAACGTTCACTTCGTCAAGCAGTAGCGGCCCGTCAACGTTAAAAGTTGTCTTATTTAATACTCTCGTCAAATCCTCAGTTGTATTACTCTCCACCGTTCAAGTGGAAATCGCTGATCGCTTTGGTTCTTTCCAGAAATTTCGTTGTTTACTCGACTTGACTTCCTTTATTTCGCAAAATAGTGTGAAACGTTTGGGTTTGCGCGCTACTCCGCATTGTCTAACCCTTAGTGGTTTAGATTCCGTGCACTCCGCGCGTGGCGCTATTACCGTTTCGCTTAAACCCACAGGGACTTCCTCACGCTTTTCGCTCAATCTGGACCTATTGATTTTTTACTTGAGGCGGATACTTTCCCTAAAGTCTTATTAGATGGTCGAATCCAAGGTTCACCTGATTAATCTATTACTGTTACCACTATTTTGAATATACTTTAATGGGAAACATACCGGCCTCGCACTCTTCTGAAGTCACTAGCTTGTTTTGTATGACCGAGTCTCCTTCCCCCTTGGAAGATATTGTTGTGAAATTATGGGAATTGAAGAGGTTATTGACGCTAAACCTTTCACACCTTACAAATTATTAGTTGAAAAATATTACGTTGTCACTCGTTGACGCAATAAGCAGGGATGGTATGTCTTCTCTATGTCCTTCAATGATCCAAAACCTTTCTTTTCCGGTGGTTGCAATCTCGCTCTAAGTCACTTTGTTTCTTTAGAAAGTCGTCTAAGTAACCTTTGATTTATGATCAATGTTTCATTCGTGCGTGACTATTTAAATTCCAAACACATGCAACCTGTTCAAGCTGGGTCTATTTATGACTTTTCCTATTATACCCTGCATGATTGTGTTGTGAAACCAGAAAATGTAAGTTCCAAATCACGTGTAGTTTTCAATGCCTCCGCTAAAACTCTATTTCGATCGTCTTTAAATGATCGTTTGTTGAGCCCAAGCTTCAACGAGATATTACCACAATTTTGTTACAATCCCTAGCTTGCTAGGAATAGCAAGGGTTCGACAAAATTCAAAATTTCCAGGTAAAAAATTTGCCTCTTTGTTAATGTAATACCTTTGGGTGAAGTAATGAAAAATTAAATGTAGCGCTAAAAGACTCGAGGCGGTCCCGTGACTTAGTTGGTTTGCGTCGACTACTAAGCCCAAGGTCCCGGGTTCAAATCCCGACACAGTCCGATTGAAAAATGTTAGGCGAGCACTTTTCACAAAAATACGCCCTCCTTAGGATGAGAGGTAAAATGTAGTTCCCGTGTGTGTGTATTTTCAAGTACGCTCAAGATGCCTACCTTGCTTGGAACAACAACGGTTCGGCTAAATTCAAAATTTCCAGGTAAAAAAACTCGTTTCCAGCCCAATGTCGTATCTTCGAGTGGAGCATTGGTAAATCAAATATAGTTTAAAAGACTGGTTGCATAAATAAAAAATACATTGGCGTTATAAAAATTATTGCTGTTCTTAAAAAGCCTTTGTATACTGTTATCGAATACCCGTTCTCCGTAACGGGATACAAATAGAACCACCTTGAGTGCAAAAGGCCGTAAACAAGAGGTTTCGAGATAGAGCGTGGACTGTAATTATTAAGGGTTGAGGGTGAGAATAGTTTATAGGAGTAGAATCATACAAAGGCATAAAAACACTTACCGAAAGTTCCTTGGGCACTTTAGAGGCACTAATCACTGTAACTAACGCTTTTGGACAAGGGTTGAAGGAAAAGAGGTAGACAGGAAATGAAGAGGCCAATGCAGGATTAGAAGAAGAGAGCAGAGAGTTATTTTTACTAGTTGTGGCTATCACGAGGCTTGACGACCGATTCCCATTAACTAGCGCGAACCATTCAGACCCGCTCGCGCGGAGAGAGGGAATGCCCCGAATGGGGACAGATATGGCGCGTACATACCGCCCACCTAAAATTAAGAAAAAATTTTACAAAAAAAACGAAATATAATTAGAGCTAGGCATTTCCTCCTAGCCGCAGAGTACGGTTAACCCGCCGATACTCGGGTGGGGGAGAAGAAAACAAAGAGAAAGAAAACAACTAAACGAGTGACTAAAATCGTAAAAAAAATTAAAATATCCTAACGAAAATTTAAGCATTACTTTTCTAAAGGAAGGGGAAGACTTTTATTCACGGGACGAACGAAGGTACCACGAGACGTTTTTACTGAAACAACACGAGTAACTCCGTCGCGACCGGGAAATAGCTTTTCGATACGGCCTAGCGGCCATGACAAAGGCGAGGTATTTATTCCTAGGAGAAAAACCATATGACCCACCTTCAAGTCGTTATCCAAGGAACGGTTCCACTTTGTCCGCTGCGTGAGTGTGAGTAAATATTCGTTCGACCACCGGCGCCAGAAAGATTGAGTGATTTGACATAAGCGTTGCCAACGTGAATGTAATTTGATACTCTCGGGAAGAGTGATTTCTGGCAAACTCAGAATTAGACCCCCAATCAGAAAATGACCAGGGGTTAGGTAATCAGGGCTATCAGTAGCGTCCAAGGAGTAGAAAGCTAGAGGTCGGCTATTCAACACGGCTTCGATACGAGCAAATATAGTTGTGAGCTCCTCAAATGTGAGGGCTTGAAGACCGATAGTTCGCAGTAATAAGGCTTTTGCGGATTTTACGCAAGCTTCCCAAATACCACCAAAATTAGGTGCATATGGGGGGTTAAATTGCCACTTAACTTGAAGAACAGCCATTGCAGAAAATATTTCCTCATGATTTTGACGCAAAAATTCACTGGCTTCCTTCAGCATGCGAGCGGAGCCAATAAAATTTTTGCCACAGTCTGAATAAATGGAATCAGGAGCGCCGCGACGAGAAACAAAACGATTAAAGGATGCCATAAAGGCGTTTGTAGAAAGTTCAGAAACCAGCTCTAAATGCACAGCTCTGGTGCACATGCAAACAAAGGCACATAGATAAGATTTTCGATTAGAAGAATTTCGATTTAACGAAGCTTTCGTTAAAAAGGGGCCAGCAAAATCAATTCCGACGTGAGTAAATGCGCGAGTTAATTGTACACGAGAAGGAAGCAGATCGGACATTATTGGCTGAGGGGGCTTAGCGTTTAATCGAAAACAGGACAAACACTGGTAAATAGCTTGCCGAACTAAAGAGCGCAGACCAAAAATCCAATAAGTTCGGAGAATAAGAGAATGTGTCATAGAGGGGCCTGAATGTAACGATAAAAGGTGATAATGTTTGCAAATTAATTTAGATAAGTTCGCCCGTTTAGGCAATAATAGAGGATGCTTGCTAGTATAGGGCAACTGAGAATGTTTCAAGCGACCGCCCACCCTAAACAAGCCTTGTGAATCGATAAAGGGCGATAACTTTCTAAACGAGAGAGGAAGATTCTTATTTTTTTCATATAATAATAATTCTGAAGTAAAAAACTGACGTTGAGTCAACTTTACACAAGTCATCAGACAATTGTGAATAAACCGATTCACATATGCCATGCTGTATTGCAAATGAGATAAACAAGAGAATCGCTCCATAAAATCACAAAATTCATATTGTTCTGTAGCAATAAGCGAGACAGGAATTTGTTTCAATTCGGGAACTTCCCCTATAGGAGGGAAAGAGCTGTTGAGATTGATAAAATCGTAATTGAAATTGCACGAACCATGCAACCACAACTCGTTGTGCAATAGTTGAAGTGGAGAACGACCTCTTGAAGCCACGTCTGCGGGATTATTTTCCCCGCAAATATGACGCCACTGAGAAATAGTAGTATATTCCAGAATTTGGCTAACTCGATTTCCTACGAATGGCTTGAGCAAATATGAAGGAGTCTGTAGCCAGGTTAGTACTACTTGAGAATCAGAAAATAGTTTCGTTTCCAAAATTGGGTAAGAAAATTTATTTAAAGTAATTGAATGAACTAATTTCGCTAATAAAAGGGCACCTGAAAGTTCTAAGCGGGGGATACTTAAATATTTTAGAGGAGCAACCTTGCTCTTAGCTTGAATTAGGTTGCAATTCACTGATTCACCACAAATTATATGTAAATAGACGCAAGCGCCGTAACCCCTTTCGCTCGCATCACAGAATCCTAACAATCTGTAGGTTCCCGTGAATTGAGACAAAAAACGAGGAATTTTTAGTTGCGATAATATTGTAACTTGGTTACAAAAATCTTGCCATTCAGAACACCAATTATGGTCGGGGACATCATCCCAACCTAATTGTTGTAACCAAAGCCGTTGTAACAGGTGTTTGACTATAAAAATTACCGGGGTTAACCAACCTAACGGGTCGAATATACGAGCCATATAAGAAAGTACGGCGCGTTTATTAAACAGGCCTTCAAAGGGAATACGTCTAATAAAGGATTCCAAACTAAACCTAATATTTTTATACCGCTCACTTGATCAGAGAAAGTAATAAGAGTTTCTAATTCCGATTTTTCAAAATCTTGTAACAATTCCACGGCATTGCTTGACCATTTACGCAAATGAAATTGTCCGAGAGAGAAGCTTAATAAGCTCGTGCTGTAGCTGTCTCGCTTCTGTGACACTACAGGCACCAAAAATTACATCGTCCATGTATGTGTGATGCATAATAGCTTCGGAGGCCATAGGGTAAGATTTACCCTCGTCAAATACTAATTGCTGAAGTACTCTTTGAGCCAGAAATGCGGAGGGCGCTAACCCATACGTGAGAGTTTTGAGTTCATATTCACAAATATTTTCTTGAGAAGTAGATCGCCAAAAAATGTGCTGGAATTGACGATCCGAGGAACAAACCAGAATCTGACGGTACATTCTTTGGATGTCCGCACAAACAGCAATTTTGTGACAACGAAATGCGGATATTATTTCGGGTAGATTTCCTTGTAGTTTAGGGCCAGAATATAACCTTTCATTAAGAGAAATTCCTAATGAATCAGTAGCAGAACCATTGAAAACAACGCGTAGCTTCGTAGTGCTACTTGTTATTTTAGAAACTGCATGATGCGATAGTACATAATCGGATGGGGTTTCAGCAACGGACATGTGACCAAGATCAAAATATTCCTGCAAAAAGCCATTATAAGCATTTAGCTTTTCAGGAGAGAGTAAAAGACGCCTTTCTAAATTTAAATAGCAATTATAAGCGGCCCGACGATTTTTACCAAGCGGTTCAATACTATGATTGAAAGGAAGAGCAACCGTGTAACGACCAGAATCGTCACGCGAGTGGGTTGCGAGAAAATGCGTCTCACAAAACACATCTTCTGGGGAGGTTTCCGTGGAATTTTAATTTCTTCCAATTCCCAGAAATTTCTTATTTCTTTATCTATAGAATCAGATTGAATGAAAAGTGAAGTAGCATTAACCGTAGGGTTAATACACGGAACTTGACCGAGCAGCACGTAACCAAACATGGTTTGAATCGCCAAAGGGCGGCCAGGAATAATAGCGGAATGTTCGGAAAACAGTACTTCGGCACATATCTCGGCACCTAGAAGAATTTCTACGGACAAGGATTGATGGAAACTTTTATCAGCCATTTGCATATTTTTAAATTTATTATAAACAGAAATGGGCAATGAACTACCCGGTATATTTCCTGTTATTTTAGGAAATATTGAAGCCTTGAAATGAATTCTATTTTGAGAATATTTAGAATAGACTGTGCAACAAACAGTCCCCTTGGACTTTATTAAAGCGTCGGAAATTCCACTAACTTGGCGGGAATCCCTAGTACGCTGAAGACCCAAACGTTGAACACATGTACTCGTAATTGCGTTTATTTGAGATCCAGAATCAAAAACGCACCTTACGGGTTGTAAATCCTGGTTTATATCTAAAATAAGAGCCTGCACTGTTGCCAACAGCACAGTATAACTTTCATGAGAATTCGAAACATTACAAGCCGAAACTATTTCGGGTGCTATTGCAGTAGAGGATTTTTCCGAATTATGCACCACCTCGTTGGGTAGGGGTTTATGCAACAAAGTATGGTGATATGAGAAACGGCAAACTTTACATTTACCTTCAGAATTGCAACCTCGAGTATGATTACCAAAGCATTTAAAGCACAAATTTAAAGTTTTAATAGTGGAATAACGATCGGCAATATTAAGTGCATGAAATGTTGAACAACCATAAATTTTATGAGCTTCACCACAGCACGGGCATGAAACTCGGACAGCTTTAGCCGTAGCGGCATTTTGCGAACTTTTCATTAAGAGGGACTGATTGAAGTTGGATTTGAAACGAGGAAGCGCATTAGGTTTAATAACCCTATCTTTTTCATATCGTCATAAAGCTCAGAGGTTTTGCTTTGCAACGATAAAAAATCGAAGAGCTGAGAACAAGTAGGAACTTCGGAACCTACTTTTAGATCAAAAGCATTTTGCGTTTTGAACTCAAGATTACGGTAACACAACGAAAATAGTATAAAGTCGGCCAAATCTTCGACTTTATCCGCCGCCTTCAATGTGTTAACAGCGTTAAAGTGAATATTGATGAAGTTTGAGAGAGATCCAGATGATTTAAATTGTAATATTTTATTTAAATAATAGCTAGTAATTCTACGGGGTGAGTTATAGCGTCCTTCTAGCTTATCAAAAGCTTGTTGGTACAAATCAGCCTCAAGGGCTAGATCCGAAATTAGGGCGAGAGCTTCACCCTTAAGATAGCTACGCAAATAGTGATACTTACGAATTAGCGGGATTTGGTCGTTTTCATGAACCAGACTCTTGTAAAGCGAAATGAAATTTTGCCAGTTTTCTACACATCCATCAAAGGGGGTTATACTTAGAGGTTTTAAATAACTTACAGAAGTTTGAGAGGGATTAGTTGAAGTATCATCAACCGATTTTGATGCATTTTGTTTGATATCTAAATACCGCGTACGAATAACGTCTAACAAATTGTCAAACGAAGAACTTTGAGTTTTAATCTCCTCCTTTTCGTCAACAACCGAATTATAGGTTAAAATTTTATCGTAGACAACATCTAGTTGTCGTTCAATACTTTGCATACGTAGATATCTCGCTTCTACGGCAGCTAAACGGGTTGCGGTACGAACATAATCGGCAATTTCGGTTAAGCGCGCGAAATAGTCTTCAAGTTTTTTCTTTAAAATATCACCTTCCGCCATAATTAGGAACTTTATGAATAAATTAACAATAGTTAAGTAAACTAACGTACGTATTAAAGGACGCTTTCTTTGTAAACAAACAAATTCTGAATGGAGTGCAATGATCTTGATATTGGAATATGGTAACAATAATCTAATTGCAATGAACTTGAACTCGAAAGAATGCACGTGCGATTTAACAACAAATTGAAACGTACAGATAACACTTTCAAATCGTTTCTATTATCAAGTACTAAATTATTTACGAATTTGTAAATTAATAAAGACCTACGTTTGTATGTCTTTGAATCGATGAGGCGAGAAAGAGAGAACGATATGAACGTAGTTCTAGATCCGGCTCGAAGGACCAAATTTTTGTTATCGAATACCCGTTCTCCGTAACGGGATACAAATAGAACCACCTTGAGTGCAAAAGGCCGTAAACAAGGGGTTCCGAGATAGAGCGTGGACTGTAATTATTAAGGGTTGAGGGTGAGAACAGTTTATAGGAGTAGAATCATACAAAGGCATAAAAACACTTACCGAAAGTTCCTTGGGCACTTTAGAGGCACTGATCACTGTAACTAACGCTTTTGGCCAAGGGTTGAAGGAAAAGAGGTAGACAGGAAATGAAGAGGCCAATGCAGGATTAGAAGAAGAGAGCAGAGAGTTATTTTTACTAGTTGTGGCTATCACGAGGCTTGACGACCGATTCCCATTAACTAGCGCGAACCATTCAGACCCGCTCGCGCGGAGAGAGGGAATGCCCCGAACGGGGACAGATATGGCGCGTACATATACTATTTCTCCGGCTATGTTTAGAATAACCACAAAAGAACCACTTTTCATCACGAACAGTTACGGTAGAACTAAAATGATTATCAATTAGCGGTTTATAACGATTGATTTTAGATGGAATTGCATTTAAAGGTGTTAGTGAGTCAAAACTTAAGACTTCTTCTTGTGCAAGTTTAAGAGAACGGACTACTTTATGAACATCTTCTAAAGTTAACGTAACTTTTTCCAAAAGACGTTGGCGGATAACGGATGACTGGAGTTCACTAACAAAAGCATCCCTCACAAAATCATCTATGATGTGCTTAGCAGTAGCAGCTTGATAGTTTTAACAGTTGCAAGTACTGATCGACAGTTTCATTAGACATTTGTTTTAGTGTAGATAATATATGCCTCGCAAAAATCTCGTTTATTGGTTTGATTATAAAGGTTTTTGAGTGCGGTTATAGGATCATTGTAAGTTTCACAGTTACTCATATACTCGTAGATGTCCGTAGACACACAGTTTATCAATATATTCCATTTTTTGTTATTCGTCGGAGGTGGATTTATATTGGAAATAAAATTCGAGAATGTTCTGCTCTAACGAGTTCACTCTCTGGACGCAGTTCAGGTATTAAATCTCTCGGGTTTAAAACTCTGGCCATTTTGATTCAAATTTTAGTTTAATAAATTGTTGTATACTTCAGAACCACCTTTGGGGAAAGTTTTATTAAACTAGAATTACAGAGCATGAAAATGCATATTAGGAGTGTTAATTATAAATAAACTGCAACTAATCAATGTGATGACGAACAACTATTTATATATGGTCACACTAGATAACACAAAAATACAGTTCTTGATGATACCTCATCATAGGAAGCTGTTTTTAATTCGTCTATGCACTCCTGTTCACTAGTTTTCAGTCTAAAATAGCACAAAATCATTGCTCGAAAATGCTTACGATTTAATCCCCTTTTTCAAATATTATTGCAGCACCGTTTAATCTACCTCTGACCAGAATAATTACATTGGAATATAGCGAGATGTTTGTACACAAAATATGATCGATAAACCCCTGCGGCGATGAACTTAATTAATTATATAACAGGTACAAGAGTTTTATAGCTAAGAGCTTTATTTAGCTTACAGTAGGTACATTCGAGATATTATTAGCATATTCTGGTATGTGTTTGAAATAATTGGAGCAATCGAGTAAAATATAAATTACCTTGATGAGCGTTAGTTAGTTCAGTTCTAATTAAAGCTTTGATTACAATATGAGTTTCAAGTTAAAGCTTTGAATGTCGTGATATGAAATAAATTAATGGTAAGTAACTGTTAATATAAACTGCTACGAGTGATATAAATTATTCTAATGATCGATATAAATTTGTTATAGTGCTTCAATATTAAATAACTAAGAAGACAGCATCGTAGTTTTAGGAAGTTAGTATTTATACTGTTAGCGATTAACTGAGAAGAAATAGTTATGGGGCTTTTAGAATTTCATTGTAGCTACAAGTTGTTCAAAAGGCTTGTGTAATCAGTTTGCTAATAAAGAACTATTGCTCGTGCAAATAGAGTTTTCGTTACATTGGTGTCAAGTAGCAGGATACTACTGAAAAGAAAAACATTTGAATGATTTCTATTTACATACCTGTAACTTGTCAATAACGGGCAATGGAGAGTGATGTTCTTTTGCTTTTTGAAAGACTTTAAGTCAGGCATGAAGGAAAACTCTGCAAGCCTGACAGCGAAGTTAGACGCGGCACATTTTACAGAAAAATTACAGGAAACCGCCGCAAATCTCACAGCAAAATTAGATCAAAACGCAAAAGCTGTTGAACAATTGGAAGAGGAGTTTATACAGGGAGCTACAAAAACCACAACAGCGGTTGAACAATTGAAAGAGCAGTTTATAAAGGGAACTATAAAATCGGCAGAAAACTTAGAGGCCAAATGCGACCAAATTCGACGGCTATTTCGTGAACACCAACCAAAGAGAAAGAAAACCAGATCTGGAATAATGGCGAGTTTGGGCATATAAAATCCAAATGTAAATAGTCCAAGAAAGAAGCAGAGAAGCCGGATAACTAAAAGAGGTTCACAGGATAGGGCGAAACTCTACATGCACGGATTCTGCTCCGGGGACCATAATCCGCATCGCACGATCTAAGCATGCAGACAGCATTTACATATGTGGCAAGACTGAGTTCTTGGTTGATACAGGAGCCACTAGCACAATTGCTAATCGGGATGTAGTGCGCGACCGTGATAAGTGTCATTCGCGACGGTGCGTATTCGAACCTTAGTTGGTGAGGAAATTCAAACACATGGAATGCTAGAAGTAAAAATCGGAGTTGAGAGTAAAATATTTGACCATCAACTAATAACAGCGAACATCGTCAAAGAAGTTATCTTGGGAATGGTGATCTTGAAGAAGTATGGATTCCATGCAGATATGAAAGAAGATGTCTTGAGAATGAGAAACGAGGAACTGCCGATTTGCGAAACAGACGACGTGCCTGTGCGAGTTTATCTGACGGATGAAGTTATCCTACCTGGAGGGATAGACATTGTGGTGCGTGATGCTTGGATGGTACACTCCGAGAGGGCATTATGAGCGCTATCGAACCATTTACTGACAAATTCCGCGGAAAGGGCGTACTTGTGGGGAAAGCTCTGATCAAAGTGATGGATGGTGTACCGTTAGAAACTTAAACGCCAATAGCTACGATATTGCGTTGAAATAAAATACAACGGTTGGGCGGTATTCTTCGGTTATTCACGTGGCGAAGTGTTATGGCGTTGAGAAAGAACCACCAACCAAAGAGTGTTTCGCGAAGTTGATACCATGTCAGTATCTTGAACGTCAACAACTAGATCCAACGGTACTCGGACGTGTTCGCAGTCGACGGCGGTCGATTGGGCAAGACCGCAGTAGTCAAGCATAGAATCGATACAGTAGATGCACGACCAATAAGATAGCAGCCGAGAAGACCCCAAACTCGAGGAGGCAAAGAAAATGATTGGAGATATGGAGGGCAAAAGAGTGATTGAGCACTCTTATAGCCCTTGGACGTCACTTGCTGAGCTTGTTAAAAAGAAAGACGGGTTAAATAACATTTTGTGTGGACTGCAGACGATTGAATGACGTGATAAAAGGTTAGCTGACAGAACGAAGACGTGATTACGTTTGGGATAAAGACGGCAAAAATGCATTTTAACAGCTGATGCATTTGTTAAAACAGCTCCGATCTTAAGTTATCCTCGGACAGAAGGCAAATTCATCTTGAATACGGACGGAAGCAATTTCGCCATCGAACGTGTACTATACCAAATACAAGACAGACAAAAGAGAGTCATTGGTTCCTTTAGCAGGTGCTCTCGAAACCGAAACGGAATTATTGCGTCACAGGAAAGGAACTATTGGCTGTGGTAAAATCCGTATAACACTTTTAGAGGTACCTCCACGGGAGAAAATTTTTTTACCTGAGAACCGACCACGCCTTGAAGTAACTATTACAGTTTAGAAATCCCGAAGGGAAAGTTAGCACATAGATAGAAATGCTGCAGGAGTATGACTTTGACACGGAATATTGTGCTGGTACAAGTCATCATAATGCGCCTACGCTTTCGATGACTTTGCCCCGAAGATTGTAGCCATTGCCCACGATTTGAAATGAAGTATGATCTACTCGGGAGAATTACCGTGATCAATGATGAATAGCAGCCTCTACAGTTGTAAACCGGACAGGAAAAAGACAAAGACCTAGGTGTCATTCTGACTTGCACGTCCGTCCTGGCAGGATATTAGTCCGTTGAATAGCACCCTGAAATCGTATTGGGGCAATTGGATTCCTTGAAGGTAGACAATGAGATCTTGGTGCGATCCTTGAAGAATGGATGATGAATCTGTCAGTACACTGCAGGAAGTGTTCATCGGACGTAAGACATCTACATAATGCAACCTCGAGAGAACACTTTGGCGTTAAGAACACTCTAGAGAATGTCCAATCAAGATTTGAATGGGTAGTCTACAAGGATGATGTCAAAGAGTGGTACCGAAAGCGTCAGCTGTTTGATTCATTGGGAAACCGTACGACTCCAATGAGGCAATATAGCGTGGGAAGCCCCTCTGAGAGTGGCAATCGATATTGCCGGTCCATTCCCAGAGACTGACTCGGGAATAAGTACGTCTTAGTAGCCATTGACTATTTTACGACGTGGACTGAGCGTATGTTACGCCAAACCAAGAAGCTGCAGCTGTCGGTGACGTGTTAGTAAAGGAACTGTTCTGCTGTTTTTGAGTTCATATGGAGTTGCAAGCCTATCAGGACATAAGTTTTGAGTCAGCGTCATTTCAAGAAATTTGCCGGTCACTGTGGATGAGAAAGAATCGAGCAATACCATTGCACCCGCAATCAGATAAAGATTCAATGTGATCTATTCGATGTGCCATCTGAATACTCCCTGGTACATTGCGTAGCAGCGACCTTGATATGTCCCCGAAAACTTGTTCAGGTGTTTAAAAATAAATTTGGTGGTCTGGATGAACTTCAACGACAACAACCAGAGGTTTTAATGACCATTCAGCTAAACTACCGACATCGTGGCATCTACAACCTGGTGTCTACGTAACTGCCTTCTGGTAAACCTAATTACCAGATTCTGTGGAAGGCGTCAGTGGACCTCAAGCGCCAGATGATCAATTTTGAAGACAAGCAGTTCGCTATCCCCAAGATCGGTTGAGGGCTCGATGGGTTGGACTGGAGGGTGATAAGAAATATGCTAGAGGTACTGTTTTAGAAAATCTGGGTCCAGATTTTGGTGTGTGGTTAAAGTCCAAACGAAGTGGTGTCTGCTATAAAAAGTGTTGATTACTACTTCTATCAACATGGAAATGCAGAAATTGTTTCGACTGTCCTTAGCGCCACAGGGACTTCCAAAGTCCAGGTCACAAAGTGTACTGGGACAGAACAGCTTTAAGAGGAGGAAGTAAAGCGATTTAGTTTATCGCTGACCAGAATAATTCCATTGGAGAGTAAGCGAGGTGTTTGCACACAAAAGATGATTGATAGGCCCCTGCGGGCGATGGACTTGATTGAAAGTACTCGAGTTTTACCTTTAAGACCTTTATTTAGCTTACAATACGTAAATTTGCGATATTTGTATATACTGGTGTTCTGGAAATAATTAGAACAATAGGATAAGATATAAATTACCATGATGAGCGTTAGCTAGTTCAGTTCCAATTGAAGCTTTGATTACAATACGAGTTCTAAATTAAAGCTTTGAAAGTCGTGATATGAAATAGATTAGTGGTAAATAACTGTTAATATAAATTGCCCTATGTGGTAATAATTATTGTAGTGATCGATATAAATTTATTATAGCTATCGACATAAATTAATTATAGTGCTTCGATATTCAGTAATTAAGATAGAAGTTAGTATTTATACTGTTAGCGATTAACTGAAAAAAAGTGTTGTGAGCGCTTTTAGAATTTCATTGTAGCTACAAGTTGTTGAAAAGGCTTGTATAATCAGTTTGATAATAAAGAACTGTTGTTTATGCAAATAGAGTTTTCGTTACATTATTAACTTTAAAATTATGCTGTAATCAAACTGTTCAATATTTTCACAATCTGTCACTTTTGTTTCACAATATAAATATCAAAGTATATTAATTTTTAATATGTCAAACATTTGATGACCACATAGTTGCTGCATCTTACTGTTTATTTTACTGCTTTCCTATACAAATTATGATACATAAATCAAAGTTCCGAAACTAATCAATTCTAAGAGAAGAAACGCAATTCTGGAAGTGTTTAAACAACTTTACCTTATTACACTTTAAAGTTTTCGCAAAGGAAGGTTCCTACTTCTTATAATACTAAACCTTTATTAAAACAACCATACAAACTTACTTTTAGGTATTCTAGTAACTCCAGTCATATTAAATTTAAAAGAGGTCAAAGCTGTCAATGTGTCCATGTTATAAAGGGTTTTCGGGCTTTAGGTCGCGTTCAGAATATATCAGCTCACTGAACTGTCCTACAAAATTCACTCCTGTGTTATTAATTTTACCAATAAATCGACCAGTCTATTATTGAACTCAATTAAAAGGAAACAAATTACGTCAATTAATACGTAGACTAAATCACTGAAAATGTGTAACACTTTCCTGAAATCGCTAATAAATATTAACACTGATGAAAAGCATTTTCATTTTTAAAATTGTGATTAAAATGGCCACTAGCAAATATTTTGATTCAAAATTGTTTTCTTAAAGCGTGTAAAAATCTAAAGTTCTGTTTATTTGTAGCTATAAAATTCTTCAGGCTATTCCTATGCAAATATATCGAATAAAAATGTAAGTTGTAACAATTTTATTTACCTACCCTACTTTATAATTTATTAGAAAGCTAACGGCTTTACATTATGGTTTAAACATGAATGACGTTTTGATATTTTCTAGATCGTAGGTTGCCAACGGGAGAGGTACCCTCCATGTGGGCGCTGGAGCTTTATAATGGGGCGATATCAGATACAGAGGCAAATAGTGGGCGTTAAGAGGGTCAAGAGGGACGGCCGTGACGTTCCTACATTTTTAGTAAATTAATACATTAAAATACTTTGAAAACCCTACCGTTTTCATGAATAAACATTTTGTCTACCTATCTAAAAATTTTATTTTATCGCTATCGCTTAAATAAGCATTAAAAAATTTAAATTACCATCAGGTATACGAATGGCTAATTCAGTTTAGTATTGTCTGTGGCATGAGTTGGGAAGTTGGTAAGAAACATACAATTCACGCAATCAAACATGTTTCAAACAAATATGGGAAATTTGAATAACTTGTAAACAGAGTAAGTACATTGGCATCCCCACGAGCAAAGGCATCAAGTTAGTGCGTAACTGAAATCAGAGGTATAAAAAGCTAGGAGATTTTAAGGAATGTGTTATTATTTTTGTGTGATTCGCCAATAATCCATAGTCGTGAGTTAATTTATTTAAATCGTGGCAAATTTTGTATTTCAAAATCTCTGACTCCAAGCAGAAATGTCGGTAGTACAGTATTAAGTATTTGAAATACGGATTTGCATATTCTCCTACAAACCAATCACTACCTATGTGTTTAATTTGCCAAAAAGTTTTCCAAATGAAGCCATAAACCCCTGTACGCTACAAGAGCATTTGAATAAAATGTGTCACACTTCAAAAGGCTTCACAAAGATTCTAGTTAATAGATTCTTTTTGTATATGACTAATAATAAGGTTTTGAGTTCTTAGGCAATGCTGGGGGGAAAAAGTTTTTGTTATTATGTATTTCGTGAGAATAGAATGTTAAACATAGTTTCCCACGGTTTGAAAGGGATATGCGTTGTTGTACTCGACCAACGAGAACACGCTACGTACAAGCGAGTAGTTCACAAGTTGGAAACAACGAGCGGCCATGATAGAAGGTGACTACCATATCTTGAAGATAGGCATGAGTGCTGTATAAAGTAACGTAGTGGAGTTTACATGTGTTTCCTTATCTGATTCCTTACCTTTTTATTATCTTGTGTTCCTGTTTACGTTTTTAGGTAGACAAACAAACGACTCTGCTACAAAAATTTACGTAGATCAGGCATTGAATAACTCAAGACCCGACCCAATGGACATTTAGTGCAATCATTAGTATTCCAAACTGCCAAAATGCCGCAATACAAAGGACTCATTAATTGGCTTTACCTTAGAATTTAAATATTTAGGTAGTCAAAGGTAAGCAGAATTATATTCAATTCACTTGTTCATGTTGTAAAATGAATTAATATTTGTTTTGTGATTTCTGTGAAATCTATTGCGCCCTCTAGTCAAGCACGCGATATACTACTGCTTTGTTACTATCATAATAAATGCATGCTTGTAAAAAGGACAGATTTATCGCATTTTCAAGGCTTGAAGAAGAAATATTTAAAATAGACTACTACGTCAAACCTTTTTATGCCATCTTCTAAATAAAAAGATGATGAACTATGAGGCGTATACAATACTGTATTGTTAATTGTAAAAGCGGGAAAATTGCGCACTAATGACGAGGAATTAAATCTCGCCAGCAGTTAAAGAGGTAATAAAAACAGTTCCTCATCAAAAAACACCATCAGCTATCATCGAAAAAATTCCTCTGAGTAATAATTGAGTGCAAAGAAGAATACATGAAATAGCATTATGCGATTACTTAAAAATCTGCAATTTTTACATTCAACTCACTTGATGAATCTACTCTACAAAATAACAAAGCACCACCCTTATCATAGATTCAGTTTATAAAGAAAGAAAACATTGTACCATTTGCTAAAAATTTTGAAACCGGTACAATGGGAGAATCGATATTCAATACCATGAACAAATTTCTTCAAGAGAGAGAAATTCTCATGCATAAAATTTTGTCAATAGCTATTGATGGTGCTCCAGCAATAATGGGGCCGTCGTAAGGGTTTCGTAGCGCACTTGAAATAAGCAGTACCAAAGGTACTTGCTATATATTGTATTATTCATCAGCATTTGTAGCAAAAATCTGAAGAATGTTTGCGCTTACATGACAGATTATTTTGTCAACTTTGTAATGAAAATGATAAAGATTACAATCGCTTACTGTTGCGCATAGGAGTTCATAGGCTCTCTATAGGTATTTGTCAGAATCGTTTTTTCAACCTATTTGACTCAAAACTGTACCTTCTTGAGAGCAGGAAACGAAAAACTGCGCGAAAACCTGATTACATTCAAAAATGACATCGCATATTTGACATACATTTAAAATATTTAACAAAGTCAATTTACAATTGTTTATGTGATGAAGTGAATTTAATTAAAGCAAAAAACGTCATAGCTGCTTTTGTTGGAAAACTTCTTCTGTTACAACAAAATCTAAGCAGAAGTGAATACAAACCCACGTTTCCACATTATTAGCAGTCTTTGCAAAAGAGGAAGATGTACTTAATTACTGCCAACACTTCAGCGTTTTTAATGTTGATTGGACGGAGCGATTCTGGGATATTTTTAAACATGAATATACCTAGGTGGGTTTTAGATTTTTGGTTAGTGCAGATGCAGCAAAATCATCAATTTTAGAAGAGAAACTCAGAACTCTTAAGTAATGAAGAACTGAAACAGTAGAGTAATTTATGTCACACATTTTAAGCTCTAAACTACAACATAAAGCTTTACAGTAACACTAAAGTATTATAATAGAAGCTGCAATTGGAACTGACTTGCAGAACTTCTTAACGCTAATTTTATACCCTATTGAATTGTACTGAATTAATCTACAATAACCCAAATTATGTAAATTACGATCTGGATATTTCTTATTGTAATCTTAAATAACTTCTCAAATATACGTATGGTAATCTTAATAACCCTTAAACGAAAATGCCTTGAACTTGTCAATTACATGACAATCATCAGATATTTGAAGATGTTACGCCACAGAGTGCACACCAATTATCATTTGTGTATGCAACCCTTTGTATGCATTCTAATGTAATCGCAAGTAGACCGAGCGACGCCATAATACGAACTCTCTTGAAAAACAACAATGTTTAAACGTATTATTCCCAATAAGTCAACCCAACATTTAGTTAAATGTTTCGTTCCTAATATCGTTCAAGGTGACTCCAATATAAAATTCATTTATCGATAATAAAAGATGCAGAAACTCAATTTTATCAAATAGACCACCCTTTATATTATTACTTATTTATAAGGAGCAGTCAAATGAAAGCGAGACAGATTATATAACAAGCATGGTGCGAAAGTTGGTAACACAGGTAGGTTTGTGTATAGAAGCGTTCTCTATTGGGAATCAGGAAGAAACAGCGCGAATGTTCGCACTGTATCATTTGCCTGTCAGATGCACTCGAAGCGAGGTCAACGAGTCGTGTGTACGTCCGAAATCACTATGAAGGCCGGAAAAGTAATATATTCGTAAATATATATATATATATATATATATATATATTACTCAAATTTAGACCAGGGTAGAAAATTAATTAATTACATCAAATAATTTTAATCACCGTGTATAACGAATTTTATTAGATAATACGCGTTATTAAAACGTGGAGCATACAAATTTATTCGTTTCATTAAAAATAAGGGATTTAAATTATTCACTAGACGTTTTCTATAAAAAGAAGCAGACTTAAAATGCTCAAATTGTATGTAATTTAATTCTTCCAAGTATTAAAACAAATAGAAATTACGTGCAAAATTTATATTAATTAATTCAAGTTCTAAGTAACGGGTATTAAACAAAGTGTACAAATAATAATTAATATTTAATTTGTATTCATTAAAAATTAAAGGGTAGAAGTCAATGCCATTCATTATAATTTTAATTGGAGTTAATTGAACGATTATTAAGGTATTATATGCATAAAAGCTGTTAAAAACCCAATAATATTCAAATCGTAGAAGTGTTATTTAAAGTATTACGATTGAACACCTGCGTATTTTTAAATATCAAAGTTCTAATTAATTTGTTTGGATAAACATGCAGCTTCTAGGTATATTGGAAACGGTCGGATGTTTTAACGGGAAGGCTAGATACGGGGTTATTTTACTTACGAATCCACGTGGATTGAAATAACCGATAATAAGGAATATCGATTTGTACCACTCAGATAAGGGTAGAAAGAGATGGATGAAACACGCAAGGCAGAGACACAGATAATAAAAGGCGTGATTTGAGCAACGTCACTGGGTTTGCGATTGGTGGAAATAGGATGCAAATATGAGAGGTGTAAACGTAACGATTTCTATACAAAATTAATTAGTGTTCTCGGACGTGTTTGCGAGCCGTGTGAAAATTTCTGAGATTTTCAACTGGCGCGTGTGCAAATTTAATAGAATCGCCGTGCCCGACTGTCGAAAGGGAACATAGTATGCGAAATTCTGGAAATTGCCCGTTTGCGGGACAAAACCGACGTACGGGCGGGCTCTTATATAAACCGGTGATAATATGAGTTTCGCTCTCTTAGATTTTTGATTATTCGATGCTTTAAACAGTGCTCTTAGATTTTCGAATTTGATTCAATACTTGAAACAGTTTGCTCTTATATTTTGGTGATTATTGAATACTTTAAAACAGTTTGCTCTTTACGTGCTACGATACAAGTTATTATGCATTAGTGCACTTAGAAAAGAAGATACAAGGTAATAAAGTCTAGTTATATTTGCGAGTATTACTGTACCAATTATCCAAATTTGTAACGATAAATGAATAAACAAAAGTAGGCATTTTTGGGGTATAGCGTGAAAGAATTAGGAATTTCGTTGCTATTTTTCGGGGGTGTTAATAATCAAATGTTATTCGTAATCGTGATTGGATCCACAAAACAAGATTTTGATATACATAGATGCGTTTCTGAGAAGCTCTGAAACAACTTTAGATGAATGGTGGTGTAGAAAATTTTAGAAGCGTTCAGAATCAGAAGCCGTAAACATAACCCAGCTGGAATGGTGGAATTAGCAAGTCCGATGTACACTGAAGACACGAGTGCAGTAACCTTCAGGTAAATTATACAAATTTGTTCGAATTTTGATGTTTTGGTGTGTGTTGAATAACTTTATAATTTGTTTGCTAAAAAATGGACAGTAGTGAATTTGTACAAACAACAAAATTTTAATTTTAAGGTGAAATTTTCTTGTTTAAGTAGAAAGGAGTATTTAGCAGTTTATGTTCTTGATTATGATGAAAATTTGGGTCTGTCTTTGATTAACGTAAAGGGGTGGGAGATGCTCCCTTTGTACTCAGACTTAGGTCTGCACATATTGTTAAATTAATTTGTAGGCATCCTACAAGGACTTTAATTCTGGATGCAAATTAAAATGATGACAAATTTAATCTTGAAATTTTATGATACTGAAATTTATGCTACAATTTAATTTTGAAATTTTAATGTATTATGAATATTGATGTAAATAGAGTTAACGTTGATGTTTGTGGTAGGAATGTGTTTGTTTTTTTTTATGAATGAGGATGAAAGTTTTAACTAGGTGAGCAGCCGAGGCGGAAAGAGTAAAGAGGCGATTAACAGAAGAAAGTCAACGGACCCGAATTTTGGAGGTACCACAGCAATATATATATATATATATATATATATATATATATACTACTCATATTTAGACCAGGGTAGAAAATTAATTAACGACATCAAATAATTTTAATAACTGACTATTATTATCGTATTTTGGAATATAAAACAAAAGGTGTACGTAAAGCTTATTAAATTTCTTGATGAAATTAAATTTAATTGTTAAGAGTACATGTGTTTATTAAGTTTGTAGTCATAGTATGCAAAGGAAAGCATACATTAATAAACTGGGTTATCATGAGCTCACAATACTCCAGTGTGCGGTTATAAATAAAGATAAGGTATTATTTGGGGCCCATTTACTCCTGTCGCATTAAATGTGTTTGAAATTTCAATTTTAAAAACAAGGACTTTACAAAAATAGCATTTATTGAGGTGTAACTTGAGCACCGAACTGTACATAACCATGAATTATTATTTGTAAATAGTGGTAAATAAATATTGTATGATTGTTGTATTATTTTGTGATTTTATTGAATGGTGTGTGAACGGTAAAGAGAATGATAGTGAATTTAGGTATCCGAGAGGAGGCACAGCTGAGAAAGCCAGGGAAGCTGCTGAAGAAATTAATTTGATGAAGCAGAATCCGGGTAAAATAATTTTTGTAAAAATTTTCTATTTTTGAAAATTATTGTTTTTGACTCTGGCGAGGTCTTTATAAACATTCCACGGCAATATATATATATATATATATATATATATATATATATATATATATATAAACAAGTTATTTGCAGTCCGCAACAAGAAATTGTGTAGAACAATATATAAAATAAAATGTATCTGTAAACAAACTCTATGGAAATAATAGAGTTTGTTTACAGATACATCTTATTTTATATATATTGTGATATTATGTGATATGTATGAGATTTGAACCTTGGCGCACTGAAGTACCACTCAGATATAGACTTCTGGTTCGTAAAATGATTGATGAAGGAGATGGTGAGGGCAGTTACTTGTTAAAGATATTTAAAATGATAATTTAAGAGAAAAGGAAGTTTTAAGATTTCAACTTGGGTGATGGTGATTTCATAAAGTAATTTTGAAAAGTTTGTGCCAATGAAGAGAATTGCTGTTGTTTGTATATCAAAAAAATTGTGTTAAAATATTTAAAAGGAAACTTCACTGCCATGTGAATATGTACGTAAAGCCTAAAAAGTCAAGTAGTATGTTTTTATTAGATTTAAGTTAGTTATAAGATGTAGAAGTTTTATTTACTTTTCACTATATAGTTGTAAGTCTATTATATCATTTGAATTTCACTTGTTGTTAGGATTAAAATATCAATTATAAATTTTCGGCCAATGACATTTGTGTATTAGTTTACTCCAAATTAGAATTTGACAAGAGCAATAAGATCTATTAATAAAAAGTTGGATCATAGAATGTTAGTTGGAAAAGAATTGTAAAAGAGTAGGCTGGTTTAATGTTTTAAGGGGCATCTCCATAGAGAAGTGACAGTTGTTAAAAAATTAAAAAGAGAGTTGTTGTAATAAAAATTAAGAGAAAAAACTGATTTGAAAAGAACTGAAAAGAACTTTACAAACTATAGAACAAAAGTATAATCTTTTTGGTGACAGTTTACGAATTGTATACCTTTTATTATTGTAATCCCTACATAAAATTCAACATATGAAAATTGTAATTGTGATATTCAAAGTATAAAGGAACTGTTGATATTAAAAGTGATAAATGCAAGAGTCCTTGTCATTGTCTTATTATTGACCATTGATTTCTGGGAGTATTTTGTGTAGACAGAGGAGTTCCAAAGTGGTGCTATCAGAACGCTGGAATTGCTGAACTTTTGGTGTCGAACACGGTGTTGATTTCACGGAGCTGAGTTTCCTGATAAGACCAACGACGATAAGTATAAGTGTCTCTAAAGAATTTTTGGCGTACCTAAAACCCTTAAATAAAAGGCGTAAATTCAGTAATACAAATTTTTAAAACGTACTTATCCACAGGTATTAAGAACCCACATCAAGTTCGAATCGTCACTGTAGGCAGTGGAGCTTCATTGTTCAGCAGCAAGACGTTACATTGGAAGTTCAGGTTGTATTATTATTTTCACTGTCATAATTTAAACACTTAATCCATTATACTCGATTGAAATCTTAAATTATTAACTAATATAAACTGTTTTACTGTGCGTATTTTTCAAGTGATTGTTTACACTGTCACTTTAGAAATTGCTTTAGTAGAATTAACTAGAGATCATTTGACTGGCAGTGTCACATACATCTGTATATGGTTCAGAACTCACGCTGTATGCAGATATAGTTTTTTTCACAAAATTAACCTGAGATAAGAGTTTCATTGGTCGAGGCGCAGATTTAAAGACTCAATAGAAAAAGTTAATAAATTAATTAAAGAAAGGAAATTATAGGGCAATTTGGTGCATTGCTAATTTGCTCATATATTATAATTATCAATCCTAAAAGGGGGGGTTATATTATAATATATATATATATATATATATATGTATATATATATATATATAGATTATATATTGCTATGATAATAGAGTTATTTAAGGTCATATACAGTCACAAGGGAGGAATACTTCATGTAAATATCATAAGAACCACGAAAACCAAACATTTAAATCATAAAATGTACATAATTCATGGATTATGCAAAAAGCAAATACAAATCAACCTGTATAAAATCAATAACAAGCCACAATTAATCAAAGGAAGCTCATTCGGTAATAACTTCACCACATTCATTAAAATAAATAATTGCGGAAGCAATCCAATCATTTTTAGAACATGTAAGACAATTTTAAGCTTAAAATCAAATTAAAAATTCAAAATATTTGAAGAAAATAAACGTGAAGTGAAATTTCCTCCAACTGCGTAAAGAAGTCAATAAGCGCATGTAAATAAAGTATAGATATTGAATTGATGAAGTACGTGCGGTTTGGAACGTATATAAATTACCATATTTAATAAAATGAACATATGTAATCAAAGTATAGATATTAAAATTCCCAATACGTGCAGTTTGAAACGTATATGAAATAACATTTGTTAACGAATCCCATTACAAAGTTCCGATGTACGTGCAAATTCGAACGTATATAAAAGGCAATATTTAATAAAACTCAACAGGTTGCAGATATAACACCTCGCAGATAAACATAGAAACCCCTTTTTCATGGACGAACAACCGATAGCGGGCTAGAATTAATTAATAAATAAAATCTTTGCAATTTATTAATTTAGGGCACTAAATCACGACGTTAATAATCTAAATTACGACGTTAACAAGCTACTGGGTTAATATACTAGACCACGACGTTAATAAGAAATTAAATCACGATGTTAATATTCTAAGTTACTGGGTTAAAACTCTAAGGTTACTAGACCACGACGTTAATAATAAATTAAATCACGATGTTAATATTCTAAGTTACTGGGTTAAAACTCTAAGGTTAATACTTCAAATCATTGGGCAAACGACTTCCAATTGCTGCTAAATATTTCAAAGTACTGGGTTAACACGCTAAGCTGCTGGTTGACGACTTCAAGCTGCTGAACAAACGACTGATTTGGGCCAGGAAGTTCCAGTGAGAAAAACAGGAGAAATATAAGGTCAGGGCTATCTTTTCATTTTATAGTATGCTACATTTATAATTTTACATAATTGGTGTATTCAGAGATGAGCTTAAAAGTTGCATGTCAACAAAAATTTGGTTGGTACGTATAAGTATGATTAAGAAAGGGGATATTTCTTTGAACGTTCAACGAAACTATTCGTTGTAAAATACAATTTTTTTGCTGGCTTTAATTGCTCTAAAAAAGTACACAAGCTATAATCTTAGTAAAGCGCTAATTTGATAGAAATATTTATTTAAATTTGATTTAAAAATTGTATAAAAAGCAAATGATATTAAAAAGGGCGCAGATTTGTAAATTGTAATCTTATTTATTTCATTATACAAATTTTGGTAAATTGAGTTTGTCTTATGCGGAGATATTGAGTGTTGAAAAGAAATGAGTAAATCTCGGTTATCATATCGTCGTTCACTCTGTGCGGGTATCACTGAGCTAGTCGAAGCATAAATATAATTGCATTAATTTTAAATTATCTTAAAGGCACAGAGAGGTTGCGGTCAGCAGGCAATTGATCGTTGTACATCTGGCGAAGGGCGATATCGTAGCAATTCTCGGGTATTATTGGAAAAAAAACAATAAGCAAAATTAGACGATTGTGTCACTCTACTTGTGCAAAGTATGTCTGTGGGCAAAATAATTAGTTGCAATAATTGTCGCACTGTATAAATGTCTGTTCCTGTAAAATATTTACTGGTTTCATGCTTGCAACCGCAGTAATTTTTCTCTGGCATCCTGATCCAATTTGCATTACTTCTCGCGTCAACCCTTCTTCATTTTGACGTTCGTATCTTTATTTAAAATGAAGACCGCCGTTTGTTGCGTGTATTGACCATTATTCTTCTATTTTGGTAAACATATGAGATTTCATTATTTCAAGTATTTACCCAGACATTTAAAACATAGTAGATTTTAAAAACATACAAACTACAGGTATTTACTAGCTTAATACAAAACACATACTAAAAAACCTGTTCAGTTTTTAATGAACACAAATTTACTAGCAAAACTGAATATTTCAGTCTTATTCTACGCTCAAACATAAAACAATTTCTTAAAAAGAAAATGAACTCTGATTAAAAACGATTTGAGGTAACATGAAAATATTAATACACTTTGATGAAAACTATATTTCTGTTGTCAAATAGCTGAAGTGCGTTTGAAAAATTAATTAACCTAGATGGAGACTGTAAAGAAATAAATAAAATTTTGAAATATAGTGTCTCATTTGTTCTGACCGAAAGCATATTAAGAGACCCTTAAACAAAAAACGTAACACAACACTATAACACAAAATTTCGGATTTACCTACAAAAGAATGTATAATTTTCACATAATCAATAACTTGGATGCATTTCATACAATGTCAATTTAGTACTTCCACTTGCATTACTAATAGAGCCAGTCCAAATCTAAGTTTAACACATCATAAAAGCACTATTGACATTTGGTATTCATTTGAAATTTTAAATCGAACCTATTTGACAAAGAACGTTGGTATAATTGAAATTTCCAAATTGCTGTAGCTGCAACTGACACTTTCCAAGCCATTAAGTTTAAAATGGAATGTAAATCAGTTGAAGCCTTGCTATAGTGTTCTAAATTGAATTCAAACCGTTGTTATCAATACATGTATAAATGAAGCAAATTTAAATTTATCGCATTTGAAGGTGGATTAATAAATTAAAGAGAATTTATATTACCATTAACTCAACGATTTAACTATATTCAAATTCTATAAATACAAATTCAATAAATTTATTAACTTTCAAATATAATTGTCCTAATTAATATTGATGCGTGTAAATAAATAAAATACGATATTTAGTTTAACAAAAGCTTTTAAATCCTATTTGAATCTTTTTATTATTACGATGGCTGCAACTGAATTTTAAGGATATAAGAAGACAAAAATGCCCAGAATTAAAAAGACCATCAATATTCTCGATATCCCCCTTTGCAATCAATACATTTTTCATGCGAATTACCCAAGCATATTTTCCATTCGGAAGACGATACAGTAAAAATTCAATTTTCAAACGTTTCTATTGCATCTTCTGGCGTAGAAAATCATTGACAAGAAAGTCCATTTTTGATATTGTAAACGTACAGAAGTCTTGACGCCTTTAGTTAAGATTATACGTAAAATGAAACATTAATTCCAACATTTGCCTGACTAAATAATTTGTTTTTTGCTGTGCTGTGTTCGAGCTTGCATTGTCCTGATGCAGAATGATGCGATTTTTCCCATATCTTTTTAGTAATTTATAGCACACTTGCCAGTAAAGAGACGGAAGTATGCCATTCTACATTTAGAGTTCTACGATCTTCAAAGAAATAGCAGCACACGTCTAAACTTTTGATAAAACAAGCAGGTATTCTTTTGAAAACGCTCCCGCAACAACGAGCAACTTTAGTTAACCTAATTGTTGTTTTGTTTCAAGTTCATATGAATATATCTAACTTTCAGGACCAAATTTGATATTCTACAGTTAAATCGTTTAAGCATTTCTTGAGATATATATATATATATATATATATATATATATATATATATTGCTGTACTACCCCTTTAAGTGGGTCGACCTATTATTTCTGTAATATCACGTGTCCTTACGTTGAGCGACCTATTTATTTTAATTGCTATAATACTAAATTAAATTATTGAACCACCATTTTAATCTTTCCTACAGCTTGTGATTATTTCCTCCTCCAGCTGTTTCTTAACGTTGCTATCAACTGGAGTTTATCATAAACAACTTTATCGACCAATGACAAAATTCAACAAGTTACCGCCTTTGCGGGTTATCTCTGCCCTACTTAATTTGTGACTCCTCCTCTGTCTTATGACCTCGGCTAGCATATATTTGTAATTATAAAATTCAGTAAGTTTGGATCCCATTTAATGAAACTAATGCTTTATGTACAGCTTTGACGTTATTTACAATACATTTTCAAATTAATTCACCTTTATAAATTTCATTTATCAACAACCATTTAATTTGTACTAAAACCCAAAGTCACCAAAGAAAACTCATTATCTTTACCAACAAATGTAGAATATTCTAAATCCGTTTTCTTATTATTATTTCAATACGTATTCAACCCTTTGTTGACTTGTTTACAAGCATATAATATTTAGCCAATTTGATATTAAAAATAAAATAAAATTCTTGTAGAAAAACAGATGCCTTATAACTAACAATCTGACCTGGTTTTATCTTTTTACGACGACGCTTCCATTGAAATTAATCTTCCCAATTTTCGATTCCATTTAACTTATCACCATTATGGACCAACACCATTAAATTATAATTTTATACTTTAATCATTCTTGCCATAGACTTCAAATTTGTAATTCGTTCACCCCTATACTTCAAGATTATGTTCTTCCTTTCGCCTCGACATTTAAATTGTTTTATTGTAATCTTTCTTAACATCAAGCATTCTGGCCTATTTTCCTCAGACCTCGAAGCCCTATTATTTTTATGTCTTAGTTTACGATTAATTCATAAAATAATCCTACTTACGTTTTAAACGGTAATTTTCATATACACACTCATTTATTTCACTTTGTACCACTTGTTACGTATTATTCAGTATTACTGGCAATGCACTTGGGCCTTCATTGAGTTCAAAACTGACTTTCTTATCGCGGTGCTTGCTAATATAATTTCGAATCCCCACTGCATCCGTGGTGTGGTCTAGAACCTGTCGTTTGCTTCGGACCAATCAAATAATTCCATTTCGAATATTTTCTGATGTAATGCTCTGCGTTCGTTCATAATGCCCACCTGCCTGCAGGTGTCTTCACTTATCAACATGCTGTATTTTGATAGAATAGTCGCCTTTCCATAAACAACTGATGCAATTTTACTTTAAACTTTCATTGTTTACATGCGATTCACGCAATTTTTACTCATTTCTCTTATCAAAATGGTTAGATCTTTATACGCATTATATTAGCTACATGAAACTCTATTTTCACATCCGTATTACTTAATCGTCTGAGACTCTTTTCTTAATGCGTGTCTAATTATACTTTATCATTTATACGCGTGCTTCTACTGAAAAATATTCTTATTCGCTTTACTTATATCAACTGAACACTATCTACAGGGTATTTAATCTTTACCATCCGTTTAATACTTGTATTTCTCATTCCTACGCCAACTATGCGTCTTCCTATGTCTTTCCTGCGTCGCCCAAAACTATTTCTACTTTGTACACAGGGTGTTGCCTACTTACTATCTACTTCTATTTCTTACTTATTTCCTGAAATAACTACCATTTTCTGCTGCCTATTCTAATTACTCATTCTCTAGTGACCTTCACTATGTCGTGCACCCTTAAACAACCCCTTATCACAGCATAATTCCCCCAAATTAAAATATAAAATTTTATATCCATGTCCATTTTTGTTGCCCAACGTGAACTTAAACTCACATTGGTATGAAATTATTATATTTTTATTTCCATATTGAAATTCAACCTTTTCATTATTAAACTCATATTTACATTTTATTTATCCCATACCTATGTCCTATTATACTATACTATTCCTACCTATGCCTATTCTTATGTTCAAATCCTATTCTATTTCTCTATGTATACCTATTCATAATTTATTTTACATTTCCTTTTATCTATTCATCTGTCCTTGCATGGGCCAATTCAATTTATCTATTTTCAACTTCCCCCTTTTTCACTCTTAAATCTGGGTCCTTTTAATCTATATTTTCAATCCTATATTTATTATCTATCCTATATCCTAAAAATCTAACCCTACTTTGAAAAATTCACACTTCCTTAAATTCAACCTTAAACCTGCTATATTCAACTCTAATAATATTCTCTCTAAATGTACATAGTGTTCCTCTACACTATTACTAAATATTAATATTTCATCCTTATAGTGGATACTAAATTCCTCATACAGTCCCAAAATATTCTTGATCACATTCTCTAATGCATCCGTGCTCGAGGACAAACCAACCGGGACCACCCTAAATTGGTATAATTTTCCTTCTACCGAAAAACCCGTATATTTCCTTGATTCACGCGCTAATGGAATCAAACACAATGAATTCTTTAAGTCTAATTTGCTATATATTTTCTTATTACCTATTCTTGCTAATATGCTTTCCATCGTTGGTGGACAATTGTATTGCGGCTTCGTTCGCTTATTTATCTTTCTTGCATCCAAACATAACCTAATGCTATTATCATTTTCTTCACGACGACTAATGGATTCACAAAATGTGTACTGGAGTTTTCTATAATGCCTTCACGTAACATTTCCTCAATTTCTTCCTTCACTCTATTCCTATATGCTACTGGGATAGGATATATCTTATTGTTAAACGGTTCCTCATTCATTACTTCTAACTTGTGCACATAACCCTTGGCAATTCTCGACTTTGACCCAATTAATTCTGAATGCTTATTCAATAATACATTCACCCTATTTTTAAAATCATCTGGACACTTAATGTCTTCACTTTCATTCCCCCCCATTATTTATCTCTTCACTAAACTGATTAATATTTACGCAGTCGTCTTCTATTACTATATTCCCCTCTTCATACCATTTAATATATTTCCCATTACACTCAATCTCTTTGCATTCCGCATTTATCTTCAACCCCAACTTATCTATCATATTCATCCCAAATATAACATCTATCTTCAGTCCAGGTACCACCATGAACTCATTTTCCCATATTCTATCCCCCATTTCACATCTCAGAATTACCATTTCATTTATTACACTAAATCTCTTATTATTTGGTGCCACTAAATTACACCTTGCTATCTTTATCGCTTTATCCCCCAATTTCTCTCGTTTAACAAATTCTTCCGCTACAAGTGATGCCTCTGCTCCAGTATTAATTAATACTTTAACCATTTTATTTTCCACCTTTAAATTAATTATTGGTAATAAGTTTCTCTCAAGTCTTCCTAATTCATTATCCATTTCATATTTAATAAACTCGCGCTGGTGCTCATATCCGTTAATCCGTAGAATTTTCCTTGGTTCGTCCGTACTCAAAATCCTGATCTCGCGTCGAAGGTCCTGCCTGACTCATTCTTCCTGTATCTGTGCAATTCGTGTTCCTTAATTCCACACTATTAATATTTCTTGCTGGTGTCCGTCGATCATCCTTTTCCTGTCTATTCATTACTCCATTGTTTCCTCATGATTCGTTCTCTCTATTCGTTGCCTTGGTGTCTGACCATTATCCCTGTTCTGCCTAAAATCATTATTAAAGTTTCCATAGTTCCCCCATTAAAATTTCTTCCGCGATCATAATTATACCTGTTCCTTCGATAATTATTCCTAGTCTCATCATTCCTTATGAAATTCGTGCGTCGATCCTAAAATTATTTTCCTTTCATCATCATTTTCCAAATCATCATATCTCTGCAAATAATCAATAAACGTGTCTCTATCCATTATGTTTTGCGTCGTTATGTATCGCTTTACTTCCGCATTAAAATGACTTGCTAAATACTTTATAATAATTTTATCTTCTAAAGGAGGATCCAATTCCTTCGCTACAGTAAATTTCTCAATCGCATATGATTCTCGCGTTATCCCTTTCGCCAAATCGTATCTTCCCATAATTAAATCATTTTGAATTCGATTTTGCTGGTTGTCATTCCAGAATTGACGTAGAAATTTGCTTTCAAACTGTTCAAACGTTTCTATTTCATCCTCAACTAGATTGTACCATTGTTTAGCATTCCTTTTAATATTGCCCTGATTAAATTTAATTTGAATAATTCATCTGTGTATCCCTGTATCAACATTTTAAAATTTTCAGAAATATCTTAGGGTTTACTTTTCCGTCCCCGTAAAATTTCGTAAATTGTTCCATTGAAAGATTCGTGTGCATTAGCTTAATTGGTTCCCTATTAAAGTTTATTGGATTGCTTTTAAATTATTTATTTCTTGATTTATTGTTCTGAATTCCGTTTCGCAATTTTCTTCAATTTTATTTAACTTAATATTTAAATTCTTAATTTTATTGTTGGACTCACTTTCGAACTCTTCTCGTTTCGTTTTGATTAAAGAAATATGATCCCATAAACCGTCTATCTCCTCAGAAACTCTACCAACTCTCTCATTCAATTGTGCTTTCATCTCCGCGATATTATGGTTTGCTTCTTTCAGTCCATCACTAAGATTCTTAATTTTACCCTCCAATTTCTCATTGTTTTCATCCATTTTATTTTAACTGCATTTATGGCTTGCTCACTCCTATCCATCTTTTCATTCAATGCCATTAAGATATCCAACATCTTATTTTCTTGTGAAGTTCGCCTCTTCACTGGAACTGGTTTCCTGAATTATAACGCTCTCCTGGGATCCTATCTCTACTCCTTGTTGTCTCAAAGCCTCCCGTGTTTCCCGTATTTTCTTGTCCATTATTATTAAATTTATATGCTAAACTTTTAAATACTAAAATTTATCTAACTTTAAATTACTGTACAAATTTCACTATTGTTAATTGAAGCTTTTCAAATCCCCGGTTTAGTTTAATTAATTTATATAAAATCTTACAATCGTACTTTAAAATTTATTTTAATTTAATTCGCCCTCTTAATTTCAGTTTATTGTGGTTTAATTTACGAGCCCCTCTTAATTTCAGTTTATTTTATTGTGGTTTAATTTACGAGCCCCTCTTAATTTCAGTTTATTGTGGTTTAATTTACGAGCCCCTTCGTTGGGTCGACATATTAATTTCTGTACTACCCCTTTAAGTGGGTCGACCTATTATTTCTGTAATATCACGTGTCCTTACGTTGAGCGACCTATTTATTTTAATTGCTATAATACTAAATTAAATTATTGAACCACCATTTTAATCTTTCCTACAGCTTGTGATTATTTCCTCCTCCAGCTGTTTCTTAACGTTGCTATCAACTGGAGTTTATCATAAACAACTTTATCGACCAATGACAAAATTCAACAAGTTACCGCCTTTGCGGGTTATCTCTGCCCTACTTAATTTGTGACTCCTCCTCTGTCTTATGACCTCGGCTAGCATATATTTGTAATTATAAAAATTCAGTAAGTTTGGATCCCATTTAATGAAACTAATGCTTTATGTACAGCTTTGACGTTATTTACAATACATTTTCAAATTAATTCACCTTTATAAATTTCATTTATCAACAACCATTTAATTTGTACTAAAACCCAAAGTCACCAAAGAAAACTCATTATCTTTACCAACAAATGTAGAATATTCTAAATCCGTTTTCTTATTATTATTTCAATACGTATTCAACCCTTTGTTGACTTGTTTACAAGCATATAATATTTAGCCAATTTGATATTAAAATAAAATAAAATTCTTGTAAAAACAGATGCCTTATAACTAACAATCTGACCTGGTTTTATCTTTTACGACGACGCTTCCATTGAAATTAATCTTCCCAATTTTCGATTCCATTTAACTTATCACCATTATGGACCAACACCATTAAATTATAATTTTATACTTTAATCATTCTTGCCATAGACTTCAAATTTGTAATTCGTTCACCCTATACTTCAAGATTATGTTCTTCCTTTCGCCTCGACATTTAAATTGTTTTATTGTAATCTTTCTTAACATCAAGCATTCTGGCCTATTTTCCTCAGACCTCGAAGCCCTATTATTTTTATGTCTTAGTTTACGATTAATTCATAAAAATAATCCTACTTACGTTTTAAACGGTAATTTTCATATACACACTCATTTATTTCACTTTGTACCACTTGTTACGTATTATTCAGTATTACTGGCAATGCACTTGGGCCTTCATTGAGTTCAAAACTGACTTTCTTATCGCGGTGCTTGCTAATATAATTTCGAATCCCCACTGCATCCGTGGTGTGGTCTAGAACCTGTCGTTTGCTTCGGACCAATCAAATAATTCCATTTCGAATATTTTCTGATGTAATGCTCTGCGTTCGTTCATAATGCCCACCTGCCTGCAGGTGTCTTCACTTATCAACATGCTGTATTTTGATAGAATAGTCGCCTTTCCATAAACAACTGATGCAATTTTACTTTAAACTTTCATTGTTTACATGCGATTCACGCAATTTTAATCATTTCTCTTATCAAAATGGTTAGATCTTTATACGCATTATATTAGCTACATGAAACTCTATTTTCACATCCGTATTACTTAATCGTCTGAGACTCTTTTCTTAATGCGTGTCTAATTATACTTTATCATTTATACGCGTGCTTCTACTGAAAAATATTCTTATTCGCTTTACTTATATCAACTGAACACTATCTACAGGGTATTTAATCTTTACCATCCGTTTAATACTTGTATTTCTCATTCCTACGCCAACTATGCGTCTTCCTATGTCTTTCCTGCGTCGCCCAAAACTATTTCTACTTTGTACACAGGGTGTTGCCTACTTACTATCTACTTCTATTTCTTACTTATTTCCTGAAATAACTACCATTTTCTGCTGCCTATTCTAATTACTCATTCTCTAGTGACCTTCACTATGTCGTGCACCCTTAAACAACCCCTTATCACAGCATATATATATATATATATATATATATATATATATATATTGCAACTTTATGAAACATTGAGGTAGTTAAAAGAAGATCTACTTACAATTTTAACCAAACCTCTTCACGGCAATTTCCAGGGGGACCGGCGTTCGTGGTTATCCAAATTTAGTGTACCATCTCCTATAGAAGAGACCCTGAACTAAGTTACATAGAAAGGAATAACGGCGAAAGAAAGAGGGCCCGTTTTTGCACAGCTTGTACTTCAAAGTATCGGCAAAGGTGTACCGTTCACTACCGGGAAGCTCCCAGAAACGATATCACATCCCCACTTGCACCAAATAGCCAATTCTGATTGATCGACGGTCATCAGGCGACCGTTGACAGCCAACCGCACAATTCCCAAATGGAAGTCATTTACATGTTCAGAAAAAGGCGTTTAGTTTAATCTTTAATAATGAAGCTACATACAAAAGTTAAATACTAAATAGATTTGGTATGCGTCAAAATGACACGTAATAGTCAATCAACACCAGCTTCTTTATATTATTTTTAATTATTTAATTACCTCTATGCTTCTAAGTAGTGTGTTATTCAGTTACCAGCCGTCAAATTTTCCTAAATATATATCTGAGTATTGGAGGAATTCTTATTTTTATTTCAGGCGATTCTTGTCAAAGGATTCCAGAATAATCCAGAGAAAATTCAACTTTAAAATATCCATTATATATTGTAATGACAATAGTTTGCACAACAACAGTTCTTTATTATCAAACTGATTATACAAACCTTTTCAACAACTGGTAGTTACAATGAAATTCTATAGGTTCGCACAACAATTTCCTTCCAACTAATCGTTAACAGTACATATATTAACTTCTAAAAACTACGATGCAATCTTCTTAATTACTATAGAAGCACTATAATTACCTATCGAAGCACTAATTATTAATTTATATCGATCACTACCGTAATTTATATTACATAGGACAATTTACATTAACAGTAATTTATATCACATAAAGCAATTTATTCTAAACAGTATGTACCAATAACTTATTTCATACCACGACTTTCAAATCTTTAAATCAGAACTCATATCGTAATCAAAGCTTCAATTATAACCTTCAAAACCCCTTAAGGGCTATTTATACTTGATTCGATTGCACTAATTATTTCGAGAACATACTAGAAATTATGCAAATAATTTTTAAACTCTTGTACCTGTCAATCAAGACCATCCAAAGATCTGGTGCCGCAGGGACCCTATCAATCATCTTTTGTGTACAAATGCATCATTTACGTTCTAGTGTAATTATTCTGCTCAGAGGTAGACTAAACTGCACTACAATATATTCAACTGATTTAGAGCCATAAATGTTTTTATGTAGGCTATATAACGTGAAATTCGTTGGATGTTAGATTTTATACCAGGTTATATTATTCAAAATTTATGATTACATACTGTACTCTGTGTAGTCTCGCAAAGCAATGACAAAGTTAGAGAACAAGTTCATCGCACTTACCTCTGGAACTATAGTTACTTACTACTTATCAAACCTTCCAAAGTTAAGTTTATAGATCTCTGGACCGACAAGGTTCATTGACTTGCCGCATTAACCAACAAAACAGTAATATAAAACATCTATTTGCAAGCTATTTAATAGGTTCAAAACTAAATGATTCTTGAATCGTACAATTAGGAAAGTAAGTAATATCTTCAAATAATCTCGCTTAATAATCTCTGCGGATCTACTTGTATTACAAAAACTAACACTCAAATAAACAATTTTACAATATTGGTTCAAAGATCACAATCAATTTCAATACAATACTATCATTAAAATCAGCAATTAACAACAATACAACTAGAATACCATAAACTTATTTTCTGCTGGATGCAGGATAATGGATTAAAAGAAAGGAATCCTCACAACTTCGTTTGCAAGACAGGTGGTGTTACCTTTTTTAGCTTCACAAGTCTTATTTCAATAATCAATCGCAGGGGATTTCCAATTCTACATTGGAAGTATATTTTCCATCGCAATTTAGCTAGTGAGTAGGTTATGACGCATTAAAAATGTGGTTTTGAGCTCCCAGCATTGTCAGGAGCTATGTTTTTAGAAGTTGGTGTGAAATGAGTGGCATGATCGGCAGATTATCTATGGTTATTTTACCGCACCGATAGAGTGACCCAGTCAGCGTGGGTTAAATGTCATCCTTATTTTATTTCTTTTTGTTCCATAATGTTGTAGGTAACAACAACTTCGCTGCTATCTACTGAATAAAGACCAAAGAACTTTAAAAACGCAGGCTAACACAGTTAGAGGAACAAAACGACAAAATTCGCAAGGAAGTTGCCGTAATACAGGGATCGAGTCTATTTTAACTATCTAGATAAGCGATTCTCGACCTTTTCAACCCACGTTCGCCCTTTTTGTGCATCATTAACTATGCGTATCCCCAATAAAACACTTTACTTTTATTAAAATGTGTTATGGTAGTTTAAATTTAAGTGTTAGGTTAAAATGTTAAAGTTTAATTGCGAATAGGTAATTTAAATTAAAAACAAGAAATTTTATTTTAATGGACATCCAGTAACAAAGTTTTTACTAATCAGACAAATTAAAAAAAGTATCAGAAAATAATTAGTGGGAGCGCTGGACTTGTTTTGTTTACAATGTTGATCAGCTTGGTCAAATACAGCCGTAAATCATCCGCAACATTGAGCTTGTTTCTATACCTGTTCTTCAGGTAAGTTGAACTTGAAAACCCTTTTTCGTATAAATCAGTTGTCGTAAACCCCAGAAAGTACATTGCAGCAATGTTCTTTTGTGTTCTTATTCATAACCAATCCAGAAGTTGCAAAACTTTTATTTCAATGTAGGATCACACGATGTTCCTATTAGCAGTTCCTTTTGAGAACAAATTAAGTTGCCAAGATTTTCTGTAGTATCCTAAAAGAATGGATCACGAACCCAGTCCATTATCTTGTCTGATGGCAGAAAGTAGTCTAGAGACTGAGGGCTTGCAGTGATTGAAGGTAAAAGTCAATTTTATTTATGAAATCGGCAAATACAGAGATTGATTGCTCATTTTCTTTTAAAACCAAGTTATTCTTTTTATACTGTTCACAATAGTTCTTTTCAATTGATTCTTTTTCCTATGATACAATTTTTTTAATCATTATTTCAGTTTTCTTATCAACCAAAAACACATGAGTCATCCCCCTGCATAGATAAGGTCTTCAACTTTTCAAAAATGTCACTTAAGTAGAATAGTTTCGAAAGTCAACCAAAGTCATTCAGTACTGGGACAAGGGGATATCCGCTCCGTAAAAAACGTCTGCAGTTCTTTGTGGAGTTCATATAAATGTAATAAAACATTGCTACGTGAGAACCAGTGTAGCAAGAAATTGTCATGAAGACTGCCCATTTTCTGACACAGCACTTTAAAGCAGCGGGATTTTTGAGTGCGTGTTTTAATGAAGTTGACAATTTTCACACTGTGGTCAAAACTTCTTTTAATTCATCGGGTAGTTGTCAAGCTTCACGGTGAAGTACACAATGAGTAAAATTACAAATGGCAACAATCTTTTCTATATTACTTACCAGTCCGGCGCCATCCACGCAAACTGAAACATACTTTTCCCACTGAAGATTATTTGTTTTCCGTAAAAAATTATCAATCATCTTAAAAATATCTTCACCTTTTGTAGAAGTTGTAAGTGGCTTACGAAATAGTAGGTCGTCAAATACTTCACCTTGAAATATTTCACGTACAAAAACCATTAATTGTGCTTGATCAGCAACATCTCTTGTTTCGTCGAGTTGTATGGCAAACCAAGGGCTACATTGAATGGCTAGTATCAGCTTTTCTTTTGTGTTATGCGTCATATCGACAATTATCCGAGAAACAGTGTCATCTGACAAAGGATTTTTTTATAGTTGCAGTTTTTTCAGCAAACATACAAAAATAAAATTAAATAAAAACCCTTAACCACAAAAAATTATTTAAATTACTAGATACGTATTTCGACCACTATGTGGTCATCATCAGTAGAAAACCTGTATAAAAAAAAAAAATTTAGCTGTTGTTCTGGAACACTTCAGAGGATATTCTCCTCACCACTTAGGCTGAAGTGAACCTTCCCAACCTATAATTTACTATATTGTTGCTTTAAACACTATCGAGGATATTCTCCTCACCCGCAGGCTGGTGTTCTCAACAACAAACAAGTGAATTGTGACATTATAACTTAAATCTACTTAATTTATACTAATTCTAAATCTACTGAAGCGGAACCAATTTAATCTTGCTTTCTCATTGGTTTTTGACCAATAGGGAAAGCAAAGCAGATGACTCTATTGGCCCTTTATCGGTGTTTAAGAGGGGTCCTTTATGTTTAACAATTTTAATTGATTCATAGGCATTTAAGGAGGAAAACGTTGGTACCGCTTTTAACAATTTAACATTTTCTAGTTTAACGGGGTGGCTGGTTTCAAATATATGTTTGGCGACCTAAGACCTTTCATATTTACCATATTTGAAGTGAGCAATGTGTTCTTTAAATCTTGTTGTTATATTCCTCTTGGTCTGACCAATATATTTTGAAAACACCCTGGCCCTGCACAACTAATTTCATAAATCCCCGACTTTTGCAATTTTTCCCCTTGTCTTTTGGATTACCTAGCAAATCTTTAATTTTATTAGTATTAGTGAAAGCAATTTTGAAATTACACTGTTTGAATATTTTATCAAGACCCTTTGTGGTTTTGTGAAACGGAAGTTTAACATATTTAACATTATCGTTAGAGGTGGTTGATTGCAAAGTCGTTGATTTACGGATGTTGATCCTATTTTTACACTTTCTAAAAATATTATCTATAATATCAGAAGAGAAACCATTGTAATTCGCTATTTGTTTAATAAGAGCAAATTCTTATTAAATCTGTTTTTATTTAAAGGAAATTCAATAATCTATTAATTAAAAGTTAAATGAAGCCAACTTATGTTGTATGCTATGATTAGAGGAAGACAAAATAAAGCGATTTACATTGGTTTCTTTTCTATAAATGTCAAATTCTAATTTATTACCATTTCTAATTACTAATGTATCTAAAAGGGTAATTGTCCATTATTCTCTAGTTCATACGTAAATTTTATGCTTTGAAATTTTGAATTCATTACTTTAAGAAAATCATCAACATTTGATTTAGAAGTGTCAAAACTGCAAAATATCATCCACGTACCTTAACCATATTCTTGGGAAGTATTTGGAGTTTTCTTTTAACTCGGTTTCAAAACGAGACATAAATAAATTTGCTATGAAAGGTGATAAGCTATTTCCATTGCTGTGCCTTCATGTTGTTCGTACAACTTGTTGTTGAATTGAAAACAGTTCTGGGACATGCAATGCGAAACAAGCTTGATATAGTCCTCAACTTTATCATCATCAATATCACTATCTATAAGAACATCCTTTAAATATGTTAAAGTACGTGGTATTGGAACACTAGGGAATAATGAACTGACATCAAATGAAATTAAGATTTCGTTCTCTTCTAATGTGATATTTTTAATTTTATTAATGAACTCTAAAGAGTTTTGTACAGACAAACTATTAAACTTTAAATTCTTAAATTCATTTGACAGCCATCGTGATAAATAGTAAGTCGGTGAGTTGATACCTGAAACTATTGGTCTCATCGATTTATTATTTTGTGAATCTTTGGTAAACAGTAAAGTTTTGGCATTTCAGGATTTGAAATTGTTAATTTTAATTTTAGTGTGGGCGAAATTAGGTTTGGACATTCTTTCAAAACAGACTGTGTTGATTTAATCATTTTATTTAAAAGAACTTCATTTTTACGTTTTTTGACTATTGGTCTGTAAGGACCCTCAGACAGCAAAGTCTCTACTCTATCAACATAGTCTTGTTTATCCAGAATAACCAACCTATTCCCCTTATCAGCCTTTAAATAATAACAATTCTTTTGTCGTAAATCTTTAATAATCAGATGATCTTTCCTTGTTTGTTCTGAGACATTCCTTGCGCAAGTGCGTAAGTTGTTCGAAAGTTGAATTTTGCACGCGTTTCTAATAAAGTTTTTTGAATTGTCATCTAATTTTGAAATGGATTATCTTTACTTTTAAGGATTCAAATTAAAGAAAACGAAAACTCGAAACCAGCAATTAGCCGCATTTTTTTATTAAAATTTTATCTTGTCGAATTAGAAAATAACATCCAGTGGCAGATCATTTTTGGTAATAATAATCGAGCCTAAAAAAGAAAATACAAATACACTATTTTGAAAATGGAGTAAACGTATACCCATAAAATAAAAGATATGTAACAAAGCAATCTTCAATGATTGAAAATGTATGAACAGTATTATGGAAACTAACTTCTCTGGTGAAGCGAGACAGCCCGCGTTCCTGGATGTTTTCTGCACGAAATCAACTTGACCGTATTGCATATGCTTGACCGGCTGTATAACTGATATCTACAATTTGTTCATCGAAGACAAACTTCAAATGTGAATAAATAATAGAATATTAAAACGCATGTAATGAAACTCAAATTGTAATACTTCGTAAGCCTTTCTTAACCTTGAAAGACGTATTTACATACAAAAATGCAATCTGAATATAAGCATGCCTACAAGCCATTCAAATAACAGAACATTATTTAAAAAATTTGTTCACTTTCATTAAGTAAAACGAAAAACTTTTGAAATTTAAGAAAGCCGCTATGGCAATCTAATTTTTAAGCGAATGCTAGGAAATGTGAACTTAACTAATAGAATCAAACAACTTCCTATGTTTAAAATGCACAAATTACAATTATCCAAAGATACAATCTGTCGAAATTGATGACGGGCTGTCTCAGTTACGTAAGTTAAATCCACTGCAATTACCATTTTTTATACATTGTGAAGTTTCTCTAAAATGTTTATAATCATATTTCATTTTAATAGTTTCCGTATTAGTAAATCTCACCAATAGGGTTAGGTTACTTCCTTTAAGAAATATACCTTTAGGATGCATGCATTCTTGATCCAAGGAAGGATTATTTCTGTATCATATTCAAAGGTTGTCAAATTCGTTATGGCGGTTCTTAAGGTTAGCAGATGATATCATAGCTACTTTGTATTTTAAAATTATTACAGTTATAGAATTCATTTACTTTGATTAATAATGTATCACGCTGGCGCCTATGACCTCATCGTCTGAGAACGAAGACATTCACACGCAAAATTGTGCGGATTCAACAAATGGGAAATCCCTTTCTCTAGATATAGTTAACCCTCCTGTAGGTTAATTTTACATGGGATAGATAGGAAAAACGACGCAAGCAACTTCAATTTGGAGTCTTCATTCATCTGTCCAAATTTTGTCGAAGATATTTCGAATTATTTTATAAAGGGAAGAATTTTTTATAAGGGACTTCGTCAATTACATCAAAAGAAATAACGTGTAATTTGAATAGGTTAGTTTACCTTGAAAAAGGTATCGAACTGATCAAGGCAGTTAGTCCTTGAAGTTAGATAATACCCTACTGAGTATGTTACTTTTAGTTTTAGGAACAGCTTGCTTCTCATTAAACTGGCAACTTCATGTTGGACAAAAGCATATTGACTCAGAATAGCTAGTTTTATTTCTTAAGTCCCAGGAGATAATGGCTTTTAGTGGTGACCAGGTTATATAAGTCAAAAATCACACACCAGGTATTTATGAATACCTCTGAAATTGTAAATACATGAACATTTTTAATTAATTGCACGAACGTCCTTGTTATTAGGTAAGAATTTAGATAGTAATTATGTTCGCCGAAAACGTTTTCCATTAAGTTAAATAATTGGTTGGATATTTGCTTTTTAATTTTTGTTTAATATCTAAGTAATTTTAACATCTGATTTTGGAAACTTTTCCTTCAGCTAGTAGTTTTCAAGCAGGTACTTATTGTAACGTTGATTTTAGGTTGTTTTTTCTGCAATAATGTATTCCATTAGATATCATGTGAATTTTAGGTCAGAATCACATTCCTGATCTTAGGTTTTGGTATCCTTTTGTTATTTCCTTCTGGAACTTTTCCCTCTAAATCCCCGTACTTCGAAAATAGGTGGCGTCCAAGATACTTCCCGATTAAGACATATTGAACACACGATAGTATTCTTGGACCCTCTTCAAACACTTACGCCACCCGTCCCACTGAGTTAGTCAGTCGAAAAGCATTCTTGTTAGTACAGTCAAGGTTTTCGGTACTTTCTCGAAACAGTATTTTTAGCGGAGTACTTCACCGAGTTTTTCTGTGTATTATAGGTTAGATTTTCTAAGGCCAAAACTGTACGTAACAACATTCCTACGTCGTAGCAATGTAAAACAGTACATTTAAAATTATGCAGATGTTTTTAAGTTCCTTCCTATGGGAGTTTCTTAACTAATTCTTAAAGTTATGAGAAAATTTTGTACCCAAGGGTCTAATAAAAAAATCGTTGGTAAATGAACATGAATGTTTTCGCGTCATTTAATAAAATATAGATCAATTTGAGCTTTGTATTTCATTTCATAATTTCGCAATGAAACAAGTTAAGAAAAGAAATTTATTTCATACAAAATGAAAGTGCATTGATAAAGGTCTTTTATCTTTACACAAAATTCACTTCCAAATGTTGAAACACTTACCCTTTAGGTGTTTTGGACAGCACACAAATTCAACTCCGCTAAAGAGGGAGATTCCACAGGGTAAAAGCATGGCGAATGAACGTAGTTGCAATCCCCGTTCTTGGCAGGCATTGGCAGCTGTCGCATTCCATCGACCAAATGTCCAGCAGTTACTTTGATTGTGAATGTGATCGAAGAGGCAATTTTCCGGTACCAGAAGTGCGTCCGACTGAAAAGGTCCTTCTGTAAACAAATTACACAATGTAAATGTCGGACAAACAAAGGAACGTTTTACAAAACGATTTAGAATTTTTAAATACACATTTAAATAATAAACGAGGTATAAAATTTGCTTTGTTTCCGTGAAATTCATCGCACATTTTATTTACTGAAACAATTAAGAATTTTAAGTACTCAGAGACGTTTCCGAGTTACAAACACACAAATTTAATCACCAGGTTGGTTTTGAACAATGGAGTCTCAAGACTGCATTTATTACTGTTTCCTTTGTATGCAATTTGTGGTCGAGCAACACGGCTTATTCAGTTTATATAGTCATGCAATTTAATGGAAAACATATAATATACTGCTGCGGCTCCAGCAGTTTCTGACTATAATGTGAGCATTCGCTTCGTTGCAGAAATTACAGAACAGCTGGTTCGCTGATTTATAAACAAATTTAGTTTTACCACACATAGTTCCATAGACTACTCTATTCTCAATACATATTAAACTATTTCTAAACCTTTCTGGCTAACAGAAATACTCCCAAATCGATGGAATTTTTCATGAGTTGGCGATGCAGAAATATTAAACAATTTGCATTTTCAACAAGTACACTATTTAATATAGTATATCAAAAAGTAAAGATATATATTATGATTTATTGTTAAATGTTGTCATCAGCCAACTGTCTGATTTGATGCAACTTTACAAGCCTCCTTATTATGTGCCAGTTGCTGCTTTCTGCCAACATATGATGAACAACTTTTCTTCAAATTTTTGTGATTACCCATTCTTAATAGTCCCCACACGGAAATCCTAACGGAGGTCGACTTTACCTAATATTTTTCTAATAGGGCGCCATCATTATTTCTTATTCATTTCCTTGAGCTACCCTTAAAGTAAATTAGCTGGGGGCGTTCTAGTTTAAACCCGAAGATTTTTACATGTAGTCTTCAATAAAGAAATATAAGGTCCATTTGGCAAATTTTTGTACCCGTGGTGACCTTTTAATAAAATTATAAACAATTAGCCATTTGGAGCTTCTCATTTCGAATTGTATGGCACATGGCATGAACGGCCTATGCGTGTCTGATCCATGACGTGTATGGCCCATGGTGTGAATGGCCATGTCACCACTAATTACGTCACGAGCGGTATTTTTAGAACTCTGTCGTCTCGCAATTCGCAGAAGAAAAGTCTGCTGTTGCGGGATGCAAACTCAGGGCACCTCCTAAATGCAAGGCAGACACCTTAACCACTACACCAAACAGCAATATAATAAGAGTTATACATTTGCTTAATATGGTATCCCTACTATTCGCGCCGCTCTCGGTTTATTTATTTATTTATTTATTTATTCACATATACGGATTACACCTTTAATATTGATAAATAATGCTATAAATGCTATATATAATTCAAAATATTAAAAATATTAAAATTAACAACTAACATGAATTATAAAATGTATGTCAAATTCGTAAAATACTTAAAATACATAAAAAAAAAACTAGTGAAGCTCACTGTGGGTTTCTAAACAGCCCATTATACTTCCCTTTTAAATTCCTTTTTAAATTCTGATTGTGAAATACCTATTATATTATAATAATGCGCATTAGCAAACCTAACCATCCTAGTTAGGGGCAGAAATAAGTATAATTAACCCTATGGTAGGGCACAAAAAATAATGATATATCTCTGGTATTACGCAGTGGTATCCTAAGACTAAGCAGGCTAAGTAATTCGGAACAATATCTCCTGCCAAAACCTTATACAAAACCAGAAGGTCATTATAATTAGGGCTGGGTCGGCGTATCGATATATCGATACGTATCGATACGACCCCCGTATCGACCCCCCCGATACAGCGAAAAATAAATATCGATATATCGATACGCATCGATACATATCGATACGCATCGATACGTATCGATACGTATCGATATTCGATATAGAATATGTATCGATATTCAATACGCAAAATCCCACCCCTATATATATATATATATATATATATATATATATATATATATATATATATATATCACTAATGTCACAAATATTAAACTTGAAACTTTAATTATTTTGATAACAAACAATCTTAAGTGAAAGATCGAATTGTAAGTAAATACATTATTTTAAAACGATCTTGTGATTTTATTCCCAAAGAAAGAGAAGATAAATTTGAAGCCTTTTAAATTCCGATTTAGTTTAACGAGAAATTCCGATAATTAGAAATGGAGCCCACGGCAAATTAAGATGGAAGGTGGCTCTAAGTTGAGGAAATCTCAAAGGCAAAGCGGCTAGTCGAACTATATGCTCTGGGTAGAGAATGAGCTGTGGGTCGGGGTGTAATTGCAACCACTAATAATAAAAATAAGGCGCCACCGTATTTTTTTATACTGAGAAGACCTGATACAAGTCCCTTGTACAAGGCTAATGCGGAAACCTTTTTTCTATAACCGCTATATAATTTTTAAAGACCTCCTAATCTTTGAAGTTTCTTACCTTATGGCTCGACCTTGACCTTAGCAATCCTGCACTGCACCTGTGAACAAATTAAACAAAGAAAAGCACTGTTTGTGCATTCAAACTCAAAAATAATTAAATACAATCAGAATCGATTTTCATTCCTCTTAAATAAAAGATAGTCTTTAGTCCGAAAATAAGAATCTATTCTTTTGGTATCCAATAAAGTAATTTTTACAAAAATATGTCTTCCTTTATAAGTTAATTTAAATTAGGAAGAGTTAATTACAATGGTACTGAATATATCCGTACCAATTACTATTTAATGAAGTTTATATAACAGATTGACAAAGCATAAAATTGCTTATTTATAGAAAGAGTTAATTATGGTAAATTTACCTTAATTTCACAGTAAATAATTACAGATAATTGTTCATAAAATATCAAATGTAGAAATTTAATTTCTAAAGGTTCAAAGTTTTAAGAATTTACTTTATCTAATTAGTAGTGACATCTTCTGATGTTTCATTGAGTTAATAAAAGAATTTGTAGGAACAAATTACAGATTCATATCGTATAACAACGAAAAATATAATTGAGGTCTGTCCTTGACCTGTTCAAAGTTAACACAAGTCGGTTAAAGTAAAATTTATCTCGTTACTACGTCGACAGTTCAAACAACATACGAACATAATTTTTTGTACATACCAGAACTCCAAATTGCACCTAAATACTTGCTTGAAAGCTGATGCATGTATTAACAACGGAAAATTCCATTCCAAACAAACAGCTGCGCTGCATACTGAAAACACGTCACTTGGCTTCCATTATCTGCGTTTCAATTTACAGATGTTCCAGGCGTAATTCACACCACAAGAAAGCAAATGTTGTTTGTAATTAACTTGAATAAATTATAAATGTGATTCCATATTATACAAGAATAGAATTGTTTTCCATCAATTTCGTATGAATAACCATTCAGAAAAGTTGCTTATTTATAATTTACGTTGCAATATATTTTAAAATAAATTATTCCCAAAGTTACATGTTCCTAATGGTCTTTTTAACAAAGACTTCATCGTTCTTCACGACTGGTTTCAACACAAAAATGGACCATCCAAAACAATTTATGAAGATAGCATACACGTGCAATCTTCCATCGTGCACGCTTCCAACAGCAAAAATCCATGACGGACATCGCTCCTAAGAACAACTTTCGACCTGCTTGAACCCCAGCTGTGTTAGAAGTGAGGGCCGAGCTTGTCGCTGCCTGGTAACAGCGATACCTTGCGGTTCCTGAGTAGAGGGGGCTTTAAGAAGGATACCAAACAAAAGCTTTTATATTGTCTCCGTAGAAATTAATTTTTAACATGAACTAAATACTAGTTCTTTATTGGACAATAGATGTGATTAAATTAAGTGGATTGGATAACATTATAATGTATTATATTATTTAATATTTAATAAAAGGATTGATTATACAGATATATATATTAGGTGGAAAATAAAATTGCTACACTGCCTCTTTCTAAGAGAAAAAATTCTGGAATAAATACGAAGAATTTTTTTTGAATTTATTGTTACATATTCACAACTTATTATTATTAATTTTTTACAAACTAGAAACAAAAATTACCACTTAAGATACAACATAATTGAAAATGAGTGACGAGTAACTACGCGTACTATACGCCACAAGGGGACAAATTCGGGAAGTCTTAATCGGTAGGGTGTCATTATCGTTTAATCATATTCGGGGTTATTATATCACTCATTTATACTCGAAACTTAAACAACAAAATATATAATACTGCCGTATTATGATTCCTTAATGAAAATATCAAATTATCATGACAAACATATTTTTACTATATTAACCGTAATTTACATATTTACAAAAGAAAAAAAGGACTCTCACTACTTTTGAGATCCACGACAAACATAACTTCAAAACGGCAAACAAGTCTTGAAATCACTAACGTTCAACAATCTACTGCATGTATATGCAACCAAAATGTAGAAATATCTCTTTCCCAGAAGAGACAAGTAAAACGCCACCACGTCTTACTCCTCACAAATCTCACTCACGCATGAATGAACAAAATAGAACATTGCTATCTCACACAATATTCATATTAAACATAGAACATTGCTATCTCACGCAATATCCATAATCAAACATAGAACATTGCTATCTCACGCAATATTCATAATTAAACATAACTATCATAGTTACTAACAATATTGACCTCCAACCAATATTTAATATGGACTCAAACCACTTGATTCCCATTATAATTATCAAACACCTTAATCTTAAATCCGAAAAATAATAACCAAATATACTCAATTTTAATTATCAAACACTTTAATCATAAATCCAAAAGAAAATAATAACCAAATATATACAACTTTATTTATCAAACACTTTAATCATAAAAATACCTAAACATTCCTTTATAACCTTGAACTAGAGAATTATACGACAAATGAAATCATTTGACAAACGGAATCATGTAACTTTTTATCTTGACTCAAATGAATAACTTGCAACTAACAATATCAGCACAGTCTAGTATCAACCTTACTGCACTACAAAAATTCTTTTTATACTTCTTATCCAACATCTAAAATTTTTAGACTACCAAACAGTATTCCAATACAATATTTAAATTATTAACTAAAAGATAAGACAGAAATAATTCCTACTATCAACCATTAAATATATCAACAACACTAATTAATGTTCAGAAACGTTCTCTTTTTCAATATCACCACTGAACTCTGAATAAGGTTTTAAGTCCTTAACATGCCATCTGCCTGCCCTTGAACCATTTTCATTAATCAATTCATAAATTAAATTCGAAACCTTCTTTTTAACAATACTCAAAACATATTTTGGCGCTAGCTTAGCTGTAAATTTATCACTTGCTTTCGAAAGAACTTTATTTGACCTCCAAACCTTGTCACCTACTTCGAAAGATATGTTACGTCTCCTTAAATTATATGAATTACTAGACTGCATGTAAGCTAAATGTAACCTTTTCTGTACGTCTATAAAAATATCAAATAGTCCTTGATGATCTGACACATACGAAGGTCTATCACTTGAAATAAAATCAATATCAACTGAGGGTTCCACATCAAGACCATAAAATTTTCCAGACACAGGAACATGTCTACCAAAAACTAAGAAATTTGGCGAATAACCAGTGGCATGATGTTTTGCAGAATTAATCGCATACTGAATTTGGGGTAACTCTATGTCCCAAGTATCATGTTCTTTAATATACGAACGTATAGCTGTTCCGACTGTTCTATTTATCCTCTCTACAAAATTACATTGGGGAGAGTAAACTGCATTAAACCAAATTTTTGAACGTCATATTTTTACATACTGCCTTGAAATTTCTACCACTAAATTGTGAGCCATTGTCACAAATAATAAATTTGGGAACGCCATAAACTAAAAACTTTTTCCTCCAATACACGTTCTATTATATGCGCTTTTGCACTACGTAACGGAAACATTAACGTGAATTTTGAGAACCAATCACCAATAACTAATAACCATTTGTGTCCAACCTTGGACCGTGGAAATGGGCCCATAAGGTCTATAGCGATAATCTGAAAGGGAACTTCACTTCTTTTCCTTTCCCATTAAACCAAGGGGTCCTCTATTCGATGCCTTCTGTGCACCACACGTTAAACAATTTTTACAAAATTTCAACACATCAATACGCATTTTTGGCCAATAAAAACTCTCTTGTATGCGTGCCAATGTTTTAAAAAAACCAAAATGTCCGGCCACTGAAGAGTCATGATTTATCCGAATAACCTCTTCCTTCTGTGATATAGGGACTAAATATTTCCATTCCCTTACATTCGACGAGAGTGGTAAATTTGATGAAAGAAATTTAAATACATAATTATCTTCTACCTTCCATTGTGGGTAATCATCAGGTAAAGCTAAAATTTTTTTCAAAGAGACACATACCAAGGATCCACATTATCTAACTTAATCTCAACTAAATTATCAACATGACTTCAACCATTACACCAATGAACTTCAAACTTTAAGAACACCTTTTCTTTTAAATTCGCAGACAATGACAATTTTAAACATAATAAATTTATAATTTAGATTACTCTCAACCTTCCATCTAGGATAACAATAAATCAATGTTCTAGTACACTCTTACACTACTCATAATCAAACTGTCAAGATAGACAAAAGTACTTCACAACGCATAAACTTGCTAGGGTGACAAACTCCTCTATGAGTCTCACCTAGACTTATAAACAAAAAATTATAACCTCATCACCAATCTCAAAAATAGTGATGCTAAAATTGCTAGAGTGACAACTTACCTCGAGTCTCGTTTAGACTAATGTAATGCTGAGCGACCGACTTTTCCTAAGTCTCGTCTAGACTGACATACTGCTAATCCGACCAACCACGACGACAAGTTTCACTTAGACTTACAACCAATTAACATACTGCGTTGCAATGCGGATATAAATAAATCAAAATTGCTATCAAAATAAATTATATCAAAACAAAACGTGCCTATGCACAAGAGCAATCTTGAAACGGTTTACCGACAGTAAAAACCAGTGTACCAAATTATAAACATCTATCATCTCTACTATAAAAAATTTATCAAACAACTATTGTAGCTAATACAAATGGAAGAAAAACCTAAATACAAATCACTATTATCAACTACACTGTGAATTATTATTCACTGAAATACTACAAGCTGCGACTAAAAGAACAATAATATTCCTATCAAACAATTTTACCATATAAGAAAGCTTCTTCTAATTTCTTACACAACTTTATTAATGTTGACATACTATCAATTTCCGTTAGAGCTAATTGACAAATAAAATCAGGTAATGTTGTTTCTTTGGCTAATAATCGGCCTAACATTTTCCTCTTATCCTGCATCGGTCTGCTGCTAACAACTCCACGGATTCTCAATTCATAATCCAACTCATCTTTATGCAAATAAACTACTTGATACGTCTCAGCCATCATGGGATAGACTAACTAACTAATTACAAATTAAACTCAATTAAACAACAACATCAATAGACTAAATTAATCTGAGGGTAAATGAATTACAAACCACAAGTGTAAACAACCAAAGTCAATCGAAGCCTATACTTTATGTGTTTATACAATTGGTACAGCAATCGAGGCCTACATGCTGGGCGCTATTTGAAGCCTTTTAAATTCCGATTTAGTTTAACGAGAAATTCCGATAATTAGAAATGGAGCCCACGGCAAATTAAGATGGAAGGTGGCTCTAAGTTGAGGAAATCTCAAAGGCAAAGCGGCTAGTCGAACTATATGCTATGGGTAGAGAATGAGCTGTGGGTCGGGGTGTAATTGCAACCACTAATAATAAAAATAAGGCGCCACCGTATTTTTTTATACTGAGAAGACCTGATACAAGTCCCTTGTACAAGGCTAATGCGGAAACCTTTTTTCTATAACCGCTATATAATTTTTAAAGACCTCCTAATCTTTGAAGTTTCTTACCTTATGGCTCGACCTTGACCTTAGCAATCCTGCACTGCACCTGTGAACAAATTAAACAAAGAAAAGCACTGTTTGTGCATTCAAACTCAAAAATAATTAAATGCAATCAGAATCGATTTTCATTCCTCTTAAATAAAAGATAGTCTTTAGTCCGAAAATAAGAATCTATTCTTTTGGTATCCAATAAAGTAATTTTTACAAAAATATGTCTTCCTTTATAAGTTAATTTAAATTAGGAAGAGTTAATTACAATGGTACTGAATATATCCGTACCAATTACTATTTAATGAAGTTTATATAACAGATTGACAAAGCATAAAATTGCTTATTTATAGAAAGAGTTAATTATGGTAAATTTACCTTAATTTCACAGTAAATAATTACAGATAATTGTTCATAAAATATCAAATGTAGAAATTTAATTTCTAAAGGTTCAAAGTTTTAAGAATTTACTTTATCTAATTAGTAGTGACATCTTCTGATGTTTCATTGAGTTAATAAAAGAATTTGTAGGAACAAATTACAGATTCATATCGTATAACAACGAAAAATATAATTGAGGTCTGTCCTTGACCTGTTCAAAGTTAACACAAGTCGGTTAAAGTAAAATTTATCTCGTTACTACGTCGACAGTTCAAACAACATACGAACATAATTTTTTGTACATACCAGAACTCCAAATTGCACCTAAATACTTGCTTGAAAGCTGATGCATGTATTAACAACGGAAAATTCCATTCCAAACAAACAGCTGCGCTGCATACTGAAAAACACGTCACTTGGCTTCCATTATCTGCGTTTCAATTTACAGATGTTCCAGGCGTAATTCACACCACAAGAAAGCAAATGTTGTTTGTAATTAACTTGAATAAATTATAAATGTGATTCCATATTATACAAGAATAGAATTGTTTTCCATCAATTTCGTATGAATAACCATTCAGAAAAGTTGCTTATTTATAATTTACGTTGCAATATATTTTAAAATAAATTATTCCCAAAGTTACATGTTCCTAATGGTCTTTTTAACAAAAACTTCATCGTTCTTCACGACTGGTTTCAACACAAAAATGGACCATCCAAAACAATTTATGAAGATAGCATACACGTGCAATCTTCCATCGTGCACGCTTCCAACAGCAAAAATCCATGAAGGACATCGCTCCTAAGAACAACTTTCGACCTGCTTGAACCCCAGCTGTGTTAGAAGTGAGGGCCGAGCTTGTCGCTGCCTGGTAACAGCGATACCTTGCGGTTCCTGAGTAGAGGGGGCTTTAAGAAGGATACCAAACAAAAGCTTTTATATTGTCTCCGTAGAAATTAATTTTTAACATGAACTAAATACTAGTTCTTTATTGGACAATAGATGTGATTAAATTAAGTGGATTGGATAACATTATAATGTATTATATTATTTAATATTTAATAAAAGGATTGATTATACAGATATATATATATATTAGGTGGAAAATAAAATTGCTACAAATTATCGATGCGTATCGATTCGTACCGATACGTATCGCTACGTCTCGATATGTATACTTAATCTACACATCTAAACGTTCCGATACGAATCGCTATATATATCTATACGTACCGCTACGTATCGATACGTATCGATACGCACCGATACACATCGATACATATCGATACGTATCGATACGTATCGATACGCATCGATACGTATCGATACGTATCGATATATATCGATATTCGATATATCGATACATATCGATATAGAATATGTATCGATATTCGATACGCAAAATCCCGTATCGCCCACCCCTAATTATAATCGCGTAGGGTTTCCAGAGGTGGTAATTGCAAAGCCTGGCGAATAAGGTCATAATCACAATTAAATTTACTGAATACTGTTCCAGTCTTATATGCACAAAATTTTAGGAACCTATTCTGCACCGCTTTAAGAGTTCGAATGTGTACATTATAATGGGGAGACCAGATCGGAGAAGCATACATAAGTATACTCCGAATGTAACACAAATACAAAGTTCTAATCGCTGTCACTGAAAGGTCGTGCACATGCCTTGAAATAAATCCTAATGCTCTTAGAGATTTTGAAGTAATAGTATTAATATGAGGAACAAAAGATACCTTACTATCAAAATAAACACTCAGATCGCGTACTGTATCAACACTTTTCAAATGTGCTCCATTAATAGAGTATACATACTTAATGGGGTTTCTAGAAGATGAAAAAGTTATACTGCAGCATTTGGAAATATTAAGAAACATCCCATTATTCTCACACCAATTATAAAATGAATCGAGTTCTTTCTGAAGTTCATGACAATCAGATTCACTCCCAACTACTCTGAACAATTTACAATCGTCAGCAAATAGTAAGAACTTGCTGCCGGGAAGAAACAAGCCAATGTCATTTACAAATAAGTTAAATAGCAGGGACCCTAAGTGTGATCCCTGAGGCACTCCAGATAAAACTTCCATACGTGGTGAAATAAAATTTTTAATCTTTACCGACTGTGACCTGCCACAGAGATAACTCTTTAGCCATTCAAGTAAGTAATGCGGAAATCCTATAGCTTTCAATTTTCCTAACAATATGGAATGGTTGATTTTATCGAAAGCTTTAGAGAAATCTGTATATATTGAATTAACCTGCAACCCATTCTCCAAAGCAGTGGTAATTGTGTTTTGATAGACAAGTAGGTTAGAAACTGTCGATCTTTTCTGAGTGAACCCATGCTGGTTATCACATATTAATTTACAACAATACCAATTTAAGTACACAATTAGTAACCTTTCAAGTAGTTTAGGTATAGAAGACAACAGACATATTGGCCGGTAGTTTCTAATATCCTCTTTATTGCCACTTTTAAAAACGGGTAACTTGTACTCCACATCAATGAAAATTTTTGAAGTTTAAATGTCAAGTTAAATAGGAATTGAAGCGGTTTACACAAAGTAAATATACAGCTCTTTAGAAAAATAGGTGGAATCCCATCAGGACCCGTTGACAACCTATCAGGAAGGGATCTCATACCATTGAATACTTCCTCCAAGCAAAATTGTATAAATGGGATATCAATTTGTGAAGTGGTCATAGAGAGATTAGTATCGAAAGCCATGGGAGTATCATTATAGTTTCCTACGAAGTGGGAGGCGAAGAGATTGGCAATATCATCGCCATTATTAGCAGTAATATCATCAAGAAACAAGCTCTCAGGTAAATGTTCCCCTTTTAAACTATTAACATAACCCCAGAATTGTTTTGGATTAGAACAAATCCCTTTATTTACATTGGACATATAAGTAAGATAAACTGCGTTTCGTAGCCTGTTTACAAAGGTAGCGTGAATTACTAAAACGTATATAATCAAACTGGGAACGGGTTTACTTAAATATAGCATGTGCTCTCTTCTTCTCATGTATTAATGATATCAAGTCCCTGGAAAACCATCTGGGAAAGGTAGATAATATACGGATGATTATTGGTACAAATCTAACAATGGCAACATTGATTGTTTCATAAAAAGTCCTAACAGACTCATCAATATCCAAATTATTCAGGAGAGAATCCCATGCAATTTGTCCAAAATATTCATTTAATGCGATATAATCAGCATTTCTAAAATCTCTATACGTTTCATTGAATTGTAAGGTTCTACACTTAGTAGTAAGAGATAGTTTGCATTCGAGAGCCTTGTGGTGGTAATTGTTGGGCAAAAGACAATCGTTAGCGAGCGACACGTCAATTGAGTTAGATACGTTAGCAAAAATTAGGTCTAGAAATACATTCTGGTCATTAGGTATATTATTAAATTGTTTAAACCCCAAGAAATTGAAGTATTCTGCCACCTCAGTAGCTGGGTACCCTGGTCGGCAGTGTACTAATAATTCATCACGTGATTCCCATACTGCGGCTGGTAATTTATAATCTCCAAAAATAAAAAAAGAAGAAGCAGAATACTTATCAACTACTTGCTCAACTGCCGAGCAGTGGTCATCCTCTGACGAGGATCCTGGAGGAATGTAAACACCGCCCAGAACAAAACTAAATTTACCTTCCCAGAATTCAAATAAACAAGTGCTCAACATTCAAGACTGTAGTAGAAATGCGCATATCTACCGAGTTGTCCGATCATATCGCTCGATTAGTGTATTTATTAGTTCAACAGACATTCGCAATCACTCTCACAATTAGGTTGTATATTATTGTACTTGCATTCCTAATTACTTTCCTCTTACTCCTCACCTATTCAGCCTTATGGAATTCTGGGTAGTGCTATTCATAGACACAGGTTAGTGCTATTCAAAAACAATTCCGTATTACGTTCCAGTGGTGCATCACAATATATAGAACTTCAGTACAGCAGTTTTGGTGAGTGACTTCTAATCGTGCATATTATTATCAATGTTTACACCTATATCTCTCAACCCTAAAATACAGTCCACTTCTTTCCCTCTGAAACAGTTTTTGGTCCTTACTACCCGGTTACTAATTAGCCACCCTCACGATTTTACTACATTATTTTATGTACGGTTAAGCAAGTTACGACATACTTATTATTTTCTCTCACTTGCACAACAATACTTTAAATGGAACGAACGGCATGTCGGTGTTGACGACATAGTTGATTTTCTGTTATTTTCGATCAGTTATCGCAATTTGGATTTTAAAACCCAAAATGCGTTCGATATGCAGGTTGGATTTGAAATTCGTACATGCTCTAAATTGCTTGAATTTTTAACACTGCAAAGCCAAACGATAGAACTTCATTCTGATTTAAAAACAAAAAATTGAAACTTCAGTTTCCCGTTTCAAGTCAACTCCGTTCAAATTATTTTTGATTAAATACACTAACGCTCCAGTTAGAGATTACACCAATAATTCTTGTCCCCATTGTAATAAGAATCACAAAATTTACGGCTGCATCTCTTTCAAAAATTTAAGTATCGACGAACGTTATTTAATTATTAAGAAATTATTTCGTTGATTAAAGTGCTTGGGAAATCATACCCAAGGCAAATGTAACACGTGTTCCTCTAGTTGGCATCATCCTTTACTACATAAACCTCATAATAGAAATGTGACTACTCAATCACACCAAACCACAATCGTTAATGCTCCTGAAGTCGCAAACTCTCAAGAAGTCGTGTGTACATGTAATGTTTCTCATACTCTCGGTACCCATGTGATACTAGTGGGTACCCTACAAGTTAAAATATTATATGCCCATGGTAACCTACAGTCCGCACGTTGTGTCTTAGACACCGGATCTCAAATAAATGCTATATTCGCTTTATCCGCAGAAAGGCTGGGTCTTCAACGTAGTCGGAATTCTAGACAAATTTCAGATCTATCTGATGTTCCCATCAGGCGCCGCTATCAACGCGCCTCGGGAGAAATAAGAGAACAACGGAGAATAGAATACAATCAAAGTTACCGCGAATATAAGATATTAATAGAAGAAACGCGAACAAATAAATTCAAAGAATTCTGCACGCGAAACTCGCAGAAAGAACCTTGGGGAACCGCATACCGCGTAATAAGGGGTAAACAACAGAAAATCGCGCTCGGTAACATAAGAAAGACAAATAATCCCGAGGAGGATGAGGGGTCGCACGATTTAGTACGTCGGGAAGCTACAGAGGCGCAAGGAACAGGTGCCGATAAGGCAATCCTAGTTCACGAGGTCGTCAGGGCTCTTAGGAGGATAAATCCTAAGAAGGCACCGGGGCATGACGGAATCACTTCAGACGCAGCTCTGAAGGCGTGCCGGTTAGCCCCGTGTGTCTTTGTCGGGTTGTTTAATCTTTGTCTAGAAAGGGGCGCCTTTCCGCGTTGCTGGAAAGTCCAGAACGTGAAATTCATACCTAAACCTAAAAAGGCGGATGCGTCAGACCCGGGCAATTAGCTTGCTACCGGTGCTGGGGAAAGCTTTGGATCGCGTTATGACTACCCGAGTTGAGCACTTAGTGCGCAACAGCGGCGGTTTTAATAACCGACAGTTCGGTTTTATGGAGGGAAAGTCGACTATCGACGCATTAGAGATCGTTGTCGGGGAAATTAAGCAGGCGAGAGATGCAAAGGAGTATTGTGTCGTTGTTGCTTTGGACATTTCAGGAGCATTTGATGCTGCCTGGTGGCCATTGATTGTTTGCGAGTTGGAAAATAGGGGTTGTCCACAAAACTTGATGTCTTTGGTCAAGAGTTATTTCTCGGGGCGATTGGCACAGGTTGAAATTCCGGGGGAAGTTTTGTCGCGCGAGGTGGAAAGGGGATGCCCGCAGGGGTCATGCTCTGGTCCCACATTTTGGAAGTTATTGTATGAGAGCATCTTTAGGGTCAAGTTGCCCATAGGCTGCTCAATCGTTGGGTTTGCGGATGATACGCTTTTAATTGTCAGATCGCGATTGTTAATGGATATGCGCACAAAACCGAACGAGGCGCTTAATAAACTACACAAATGGTCGCAGGCGGTAAAATTAAAATTTAACCCCGCGAAGTCAGAGGCGCTTTATTTCGGAAATAAACCTAGAGAGCGACCCGCTAGGCTAGAGCTGGGAGGGGAGAAAATACCGTTTAAGGAAGCAATTACATATCTCGGGGTAAAGATTGACAATAAGTTAAATTGGAAAGCTCACGTGCAGTACATTAAAAGCAAAGGCAGCGAAATATCAAACAAAATGATGGCGGCGGCGAAAATCAACTGGGGTTTCAGAGGCGAATCGCTGAGGACGATTTATGCCGGAGCAATTGAGCCGGCTATGCTGTACGCAGCTTCTGTATGGGCGGAAGGTTGTAAAGTCCGGGAGATGCGTCAATTGACTAGCGTACAACGCATATCCGCTATGAAAGCGGCCAGGGCGTACAGGACCACCTCCACGGAGGTGGTTCTGGTGATCAGTAGGACTGTTCCTATCAAATATGTCGTTAGGGAGATTAGAGATAGGAGATTGATAAATATAGGGAAAGGGCGCGAAATTATCGAAGATATTCATCTTGGTAATAGGAAGGTAGAACGAAAGATCGTTGTATCGGAGTTGGGACACTCGGCCGATATTAGAGGAATCGAGTTTGTAGAAGGCGATGGGGACGCGACGGGTATCAGAATTTATACGGACGGCTCACGCATGGGTGACGGGCAAGCAGGCGCGGCGTTTGTCGTGTATAAGCAGGAAAGGGAGGTGTTTCGGTTTCAAACCAAACTAGCAAACTGGAGCACTATTTTCCAGTGCGAATTGGTAGCTATACGAAAGGCAATCGATTACGTAATGAACCACGTGGGCAGAGATGAATATTATATAATCAGCGACAGTAAATCAGCGCTGACAGCTTTAACAAACATGAACACCTCAACAGACCTCCAGGCGGACGTCTGGAGGATAGCGCATACGGCGCTCGAGTTTCGACGGTTAAAGTTCTGTTGGGTTAGGTCGCACGATGGCAACGTAGGGAATGATAGGGCTGACGAATTAGCTAAAGAGGCCGCGACGGGCGACTTTCGGATATCACATTCGTCGATACCGAGGTCCCATATTAAAAGGAAACTGCGCGAAAAGTCAATTCAACAATGGGAAGAGAGGTGGAACAACGCTGCCACGGGCAGGTTGACTTACAAATTCATACCGAGCATAGAAGCTAGAGGTAGGATCGAGGTTAAGCTCGATCACAAAATAGTGCAGTTGATAACAGGGCACGGCGCCCTGAAGACGTATTTACAGAGGTTCGGTTTAACCAACAGCGACCGCTGCGAATGCGGCGAGGGCGCGGAAAGCGCAGGGCACGTGCTCTTCGACTGCCCGCTTGAGGCGGGAAATCGAGGGTTGGCTGATAGCAAACTAGCTATCCTAGGTCTGGCATGGCCAAAGAGCCTAGAGGAAGTCGGGGAAGTGGTCAACCAGAAGGCGTTCTGGACAGCCTTAAAAGAATTTGCGGGAAGGGTCGTGAGATTAGACAATGACAACCGCGTGTAAAATTCGGTGGGGTTGGTGGGAGAATTGGAAAATTTTAGATTCACTTGGCGTGAGTAAGGATACGAGCATAAATATAACTAAAACCTGTTAAAAAAAAACATGATAATTATACCCAAAATATGCACGAGAATCCCCCACACGATTAATACAATCACTGCCTATCTTCATAATTATGTGCGGAAAATCGGGAAATCGGGAATAAATAATAACAAATAAACAATAACAAATAAATCAGAAACCGTAATTAAATTAAATCAATAAAATAAACAAAGATAATAAAATAGAGTGAAACCGCGCATCCCCCCCCAGGACTTGAAAGTGAAGTGATAGTGATTGTGATCCCCCCCAGGACATTTAGTGCATACCCACCAGGACTTTAGCAGTGCACCCCATCTTCCCCTTAGAAGTAAGTTACAGTTAGATGTAGGCAGACGACCAGATCTTCGGATGCTGGAGAATTTTATTATCGAGGTAAGACTTAAATTGTGGCAGCTGTACTCGCAAAAGCATTGATTTAAATTAATTAGTTGTTCTGAAATAATTTAACAAGCACGTTTTGTGCGTAATGGCGCTAGCCGACATAATGCTTGTGCGAGTGCACTTGATAAATAGGGTGATGCTTTTGCTATTTTGTGCGCTGCTATATATGTTAACGCTTATTAGACATTTATTTATATATTTATATAATTATATTTATTTATATTTTATATTTACACTTTATATTTATTAGCATGTATTGTAGTATTTTGTGGCATATTTGTTTTGTTTGACGTTCTGACGCCATTTTGGTTGCAGTATATATTTGGGAAGGAAGAGTAGAATTGTGAAGATTGTAATCATAATATAAATCAGTTAGGGAATGATAGGGAAAGCTAGGGATGGATTTAAATTAGTTAGCTAGATTTGGATAGTTTTAAGACGACCCTTCAGGTCGCACTGGTAAGCAGAGCCGGCGTTTGCTATCCGGTATTACGGATCCCACCCCCTCTCATTTTTGCTTGTGTCTTGTTGATCGGGCACACTTCAAGGTCAGCGCTAGGGATACCATTATTTAAACCCTGTTTTTAGTTTTTGTTTCAGTTTGTCAGATTTTTTGGTTTTTTAGATTGTTAGTGTTTGTTAGGTTTGTTATATTTTAGGTTTGTTAGATTTTTATTTAAATTTTTATTTAGGGTGGATTAATTATGAAGTTAGGATTAATAAGAAGCACGGTTATTTTCGCGTTTAAACCCAATGTAGTACCTCCGGGTGGAGCATTGGGGACGTGGCCGCAAGTATAGCGGCCCTTATTCAAATTATAATGTTCCCATCAGGCTCTAAAAGTTTTTGTAATTCATTCTAAAAATTCTCATGCCCAACATCGTTTTCAAGCTTCGATATTTCCAAAAATTACTGGAAATATTCCAGGTTATTCAGTATCTCAATCAATTTACGAGAAACTTCGTAATTTAGCCCTAGGTGATTGTGACTTCCATCGATTTACACCTGTAGATGTTTTAATAGGCGCAGATATATGTGTACAAATTTTATTTAGTAATAATTGCCAAATTATTCCTGGAAAACCTCTTGCAGTTTTCACCAATTTCGGCTATGTGCTCATGGGTCAAGTTCCGACTGTGAAAAGTATTTCTTCTTGTACTTCGCTATTTACCACTTCTTTAAATTTAGCTCACGAATTACGCAATTTTTGGGAAATTGAAGAAATTCAACATCTCGCAAATCCTAGTCCTGAAAATGTTTATTGCGAACAACATTTTCTAGACACCGTTAAGGGCTATGAAATAAGTCGTTATATAATTTCACTACCATTCACAATGCTACCTCTCTCGGTAGCAGTCATGTGGTTTTTGAAAGTTATCTCAATTTAGAATCTCGTTTGAACCGCAATCCTGATGAGAAAATTGTATACAACAGCTTCCTTCAGGAATATTTGTCTTTAGGACATATGAATATTGCTGAAACTTCTTCACCATATGTGTTACCTCATCATGTTGTTCACAAACTCACGAGCAGCACAACTAAACTCCGTGTTGTATTTAACGGATCCGTTCCTGATAACTCTGGGGTCTCCTTGAATAAACGTTTGTCTGCGGGCCCTAACTTGCAAAAAGGACTACTTGAAATAATATTCGCATTTCATTCAAATGCGTTTGCAGTATGTGCTGATATTTGTATGATGTACCGCCAAATTTTGGTTGATCAAAGGGATTGCAAATTTCAACATATATTTTGGCGCCCTTCTTCCGAGACGTCTGTGCGCGAGTATGAACTCAAAACCCTCACCTGTGGTCTTTCACCCTAGTCTTTCGTTGCGCAGCGTGTTCTCCAGCAGTTAGTTACAGATGAAGGATCCTCTTACCCTATGGCATCGCGTGCCCTATTAAATAATACATATATGGACGTCATAATTTCTGGCACAGTTTCTATTGACGCCAGCAAACAACTCCAAACTGAATTAAAAAACCTCTTATCGCTCGGGCAATTTCGATTTCGTAAACGGTTCAACAACTCGACTGAAGTTCTAAAGGAATTTGAGAACATTGATTTAGAAACCTCAATATTCTTCTCTGCTAATCTTAGTGGTATTAAAATTTTGGGTTTGGCATGGGACTCCGTTCTACATATTTTCACCTACCCCACCCTTCCTTTTCAAGGACCTCTTACTAAAGGAAATCTTTTTTCATATATGGCACGTATTTTTGATCCGCTAGGGTGGTTATCACCTATTATTTTTGTAGATAAATGTTTTCTGCTACGGCTATGGTTGCAGCAGCACGGCTGGGATGACACCCCCGATGATACCTGGTGTTGTGAACGGAAAAACTTCTACAATCAATTTTCAATTTTGTCTCGGACCAAAATTCCGCGTAGATTATCATGAATTAATGACACTTGCCACTTGTTAGATTTTTGTGACGCTAGCGAAAGGGGATGCGGTGCGTGCGTCTACCTACATGTAACTTTTGCAACCTCTATTTTTTGCAATTTATTGCAGGCCAAGAACAAAGTTGCACCTCTAAAATCTCTATCAGTATCTCGCTTGAAGCTTTCTGCTGCTTTGTTGCTTTCTCAGTTGATCCACTCGATTACTTCCAACCCATTTGATTATCCTTTAGAAGAGATAAAATAATACTACGACTCTTAGGTTGTCTTAACTTGATTAAGAACCTTTACGCATTTACTTAACAGTTTTGTAGCAAATCGTGTCAACAGCATTCTAGAACACACTAGTTTATCACAATGGAACCACATTCCCGGTATTTTAAACCCCACAGACATCTCATTTCACGGTCTATCTTCTTCACAACTAATTCACAGTAACTTAAAATGGCATGGCCCCATCAATGATTATCATTTATTTTCTTCTAATAATGTCGAGATTTTACCTCTACCAATTGCACAAATTCCTGAAATAAAATCCCCTTTTGCTATGTTGGTAGCATCTACATGTGATTTTTCTCAGTTCATCAGTACATTTTTTCTCTCAGTAAGCTGCAATAGCGTCTGGCATACATATACTGTCTGGCATACATATACTGCTTTATTAAAAATTGCCGATACCCTAAAAAAAAATATTACAAGGTCCAATTTTTGTTGATAAATTGCAAGCTGATTTAGAGGCATGTGTTGAACTCGTTCAACAACAGTACTTCGGTTCAGAAATTAAATTATTAGAAAATGGCCAACTTCTACCGTGTTACATGCGTAAGCTATCCCCGTTTCTTGATCTCCATTCGGCATTCCTTGCTGTCTTATGAAAGTAACACCTCTTGTTATTGCCAAAGTCGGATCATTTATGTCTTCTCATATGTGATCATTATCACGTTTTATCGCTATATTCTGGCCCCTCTACAACACCAGCTCTCATTTCTAGACAATATTGGATCATTGACACTAGATCTTTGGTAAGGTTTCGAATCATAGCTCTTTCGTTTAAGCGCTCAACCTTCTCAACCTATTATGGATGATTTACCTCCCTCACACATTACACGTACAATTACTCATGTGGGTGTTGATTTTGCAGGCCCCTTCCCTCTAAAATCTTCTACTCGTCGGAATGCACTTATTCTCAAAGGTTACTTATGTATTTATGTTTGTTTCAACTAAAGCCGTTCATTTAGAGCTTGTATCAGAGCTTTCCACTGATGCATTTATGGCATGTTTTACCCGATTCGTTTCTCACCATGTTCTATCTCACTCTGTTTAATTTTGATTGTAGCAGAAATTTCCTACGTGCATTACGTGTAATTGAAGAAAGTGCTCGGTTTTTAAGGGAACATCATGACGATTTGTTGTCTGCCCTTGCCTCGCGTGAACTCAGATAAATTTGTAACCCTTTTTATGCCCCAAATTTTAGCGGAATTTGGGAGTCTGGTGTAAAATCAGCTAAACTGCTCTTAACACGTACTCTAAGAAGGCAACTTCAAAGTTTTGAAGAACTTACTACAATGTTCACCCGTATAGAAATTGTTCTGAATAATCGGCCTTCATTCCTCTCTTCCTCTGATCCGAACGACAATATCGACTATCTTACTCCAGAACACTTTTTGATTGGCGGTCCAATTTTAAGTCTTCCCGAAGTTACATTTGACGAATCTCTTAACCTGCGATCTTGTGGCGCTGTTTTTGCCAGTTTACTCAGTTATTTTGGCGACACTGGTCTAAGAAGTATTTACATACCCTCATTCACCAAACAAATGAATTCGTCCTTCAAATATTTTAAAATTGGTGACTTAGTTTATATTACAGGAATCAATACCAGCCCTTTAGCTTGGCCTCTTGGCCGGGTTACCAAATTATTTCCAGGCCGTGACGGAATCGTTCGCGTGGCTTCGATTAAGACCATAAGCGGTGATTTTATTCGTCCGGTAAATAATCTTCTCACTCTCCCCGTCATTAAATTTAATTTAATTTTCACGTTAAGCGTATTGGCTACCTTAAAAAGCCGGTCGCAGAAGGCAACACAAATTGAAAGTACTAATTCTTCTAAACTTTAAAAATTTTCACCTAATGTATTCAAATCAAAAATTAATAAATCAAAGTCACCTTCAATTTGTGTCATAAATGTCAAACTTAAATTTTTTTATTATTTTGACAATGATCCTAGGTCATGGATCGAAACGTAAATAAAGATCATTTTAACAAATATAAGTGGTTTTATTTCCAAGAAAGATTAAAAAAAAAATTAACAAACCACAACAAACATACAGAAAGTATTTAGCAATTAATAATGCAACAAACTTCAATTTACTGTTCTCTATTCGGTTTAATATAAGCCCGATTATTCACAATAATTTACAGAGTATTCTTAATGTACTGAGATGTCGCTACAGAGATCACTGACGATAATTACTCAACGTTTTGACACTAAATTGCCTGCTAAAACGAATTTATACTATATTTATTACTAAAGTCGACTACGTAATTATATACACATTTATTTTAACAATAGATCCAATAATTTATTTCATAATACTTGTGGATTCAGACCCAAAACTGAACTCCGCATAGTACCAGAAATTACGAGACCCTTCTGGATTTTTGCTTTATATTGGTATAGCCTTGTAACTGTCAATCATATCATTGTTCGCCTAATAGCATTGTCCCTTTCGATTCTAGACTTTCCGGCGTCTTTGTTACAATAAACTTCTATAACATTGACTTGCGGTTTCGGATATACAACCCTTCAGTTGCGAAATCTAAGTTTTGGAAGGAAGCTTCTACTGTGTCTACTTTTCAAAATTATAAACTTTCACGTATATAGGTACCCTTGCTCCTGACGTTGAAATGTAACAGAAGGGGTAGACGTACTTAAAAATCTAGGCGAGAAAGCCCATATAAACTAAATTTTCGTTCTGATTAAAATTTAATTTCGTTGCTACACTAGACAACAATGATAACTGCAGAGGAATACATTATCATAACATGAAATGTTCTCAAGACATGTTTGTTGGGGCCCAGCTGCAGAATAAAGTATTAACTCTTATTATACAAAAAGCAAAATCTAGGAACAGTTTATGTGGAACACGTCCTGCCATATAACAGGAAACAGTTATGGACTCCCATTCGCTAACAAGATAATTGTATTCAGAACACTCAAACAGGATTATAAAGGACGTTTCAGTCGCTTTGGATTTCTAAATTAATTACGTACATATCGAAATTCATCGAAGTTGAACTTACTGCATCACTTACTTTCGAGTTCTGTTGAAAAAACAGAGATCGATAAAAACCCACAAAAACTACTAAGTCGAAACTGCCAAAGAAAGAAGAATAAAAGTCGAAACCTCTGATTCCAGCTGTTGATAAACGGGTTTCGTCAGTCAAGTTATTTAATTTACTAAACTGCGGATCCGGAGCTACCGCTTTTCTAATCTGTTTCTCTTGAAGTATAAGCAGCGCATCTCAGTTCACTTGATAGCGTAAATAAAGCTTTGTCAGGATTTGTAATTTTAATACGAGGGAAAATTATAAAATCCTAGGGCATTTTCGTAATAAACTATTTACTTTCCTAAACAATGTATCTCTTAGATGCCCTAATTGAACAAATTAGATCTAACGTTCTATTCATTTTTATCAAATATCTTGCTGTAGAAGAACTTGCAAGTCAAGAGTTTAGTTTAGTTTGATGAAATTCTGAAAGTGAAATTAATCCAGGGATTATCTAATTAAAATTGCATACATAGGAATAAATAATCACAATGGGATTAACTAAGATCTCCATCGCAGGTCGTATTTTCTTTAATGACTTGTAACAATTTGTTAACTTTAACTTACTGGTGGGAATTGCCACTTAGTCAATTTCGTCACAGACGATTTCAACCTGCTATAGCAGAGTTCGTACACGTCCTACTTATTCTCCTGAATTATTGATATTTTAGTACCGGTCGTACTCTTCGTTGGGGAGTTGTCATACGCCTTTATGTCAAGTTTGCGGCAAAATTCCCTGCTGTTAGTACTTTCGATTATCGATTACCTTCTTTTTTCGAATTTGACAACCTGTCGGAGGACATTTATGATTATAACCGCCTGGTGATAGCTCTTCGTACCTGCGTCTTTAATTTTTAATGAGATTTGGGAGTTATCCTAATATTGTCTGGATTGTTCTGTGACTTTTGAGGATTTTACGGTTGATTTATTTACTAGTTCTTGTATGCATTTCGAACTTTATAAGTTCACCCTAATGCACATCCGTTATTGCAGGACATGCATAGACACCAGCCTTTGTTCACGTTTTAACTGCCGTTTTGTTTGACGTCACACCACTATAGTAGTTTTATAACTTGAAGAGATGTCGCGCTACTTAGATTTTAGATAATTTTAAAAGCAAGATACTTTACATTCATGAAAGTTGGCTATTGTACATCCGATAATGTCGCATAGCTTTTTACATTAAAAATCTTCAAGATTGCTTTGGATCGAAATAGAATAATGTAGATTAGATAATACTCTTCAAGAATCATAAATTACTATCTATATTATTACGCCTCTTTGGCTGCTCCAAGTTTTGCTTTAATATTAGGTACAGAGATGTTTTTAATCCAAAAACGAAAGCTTTATTTCCCATCATTATTATTGTATGTATAAATTAGGTTATTAAAATAAAATTGCGGTTTCCAGTCCTCACATATTGTGGGGAAATAACTTACAATTTTATTGTATGTATTCAATCAAACATGATATGGTTACCGCGCAAACCAATGAAAACCTTTGACGGTTGGTGGGGACAACGACAAGTTCATGAAAAGGTGCTTTTTAAACACTTTAACGTCGACGAACGTACCGTGTATCAACGTGTGCGTTTTTAGTGCATGATAAGTGCAGTGAGGTGTATTCGTGAATCCGTACCTTCCTTTTTATCTTAATTATCTTAATATCGCATGTTCTCGAAAGTTGTACGTTTCAACAACACTTCACTGTACAGGAATCTAAGAAACACATATGGATCTTCACGACGACCCCGCTCTATATTTGGACGTCAGCGTCGGCTTTCCTAGAAGCAAGGAACGCAAAGACCTACTTTAAACTACATCCATAAACAAACGTAAGCTATTTCAGATAGTTAATCACTGTTCTTTATTATTGAAAACTTGTGTAATGTTAAGTCACATGTATAATCACGTTTTGTACAAAAGTACGTAAATATGTAACTTCTTAGGTTCCATTTCGTATCTGAAAATTTACTGCCTGCTTACTTGAAATCAGATCAGTTTCTAATCATTTGAATTTACGAGTTGCTACACTTCTATGAATTTAAGTCCGCTTAGTTAAGCAGCTAACTGTGGTGGTCCTTTATTAAATTCACGAGTTTGCTTGTCTATATTCGTTCTGGTCCCTTATCTAGTCAAGTAATCTTTATTCATTAGAACTTTCCTTTACTAGCACTTTTCTTTAATGGTAATTAAGTGAATCAACTTGTTATCCTGATAGGACAAACACTTGCTCAATTTTATTTCTATTATATATGGGATTTCCGTGATTATTTCTTCGAAAAATAAATAACTACATTAGTTCGAGTTCACTAGATATTTAGCGCTTGGTCGCGTTGGTTCTTCTCTCATAAATCGGGCAGTTGCAAATCCTTATGATGGAAAACGTGCTTTCTATTTTTACGTGACTGCTAAGTAATTGAAGGGTGCGATTCTTTTAATAGAAATTTTAATATTTTCAGCCTGGATTTGTACTCTATATTCTTCGATTCTTAGAGATAACGTTTGCTTTGTTGTATCACAGAAATTTACTTTATCGGTACAGCATATTTTGTCTGCCTACTGTATTATATGTAGATCAAGTTAAAATCAGATACGTAACCATTGTAGCTACTCATACCCTTCACAGCCTACGGGAAGAATACTATATGATGATGGCCGGCAGTTGTTAGCTTTACTCCTAAATGGTATGTAGTTTGCCTACATTCTAGCGATGTTAAGAGTAACACTTTATATTATGAGTTATCTAATAATTTGGAGTTTTATCTTTAAACGTACTATTGTAAATATGTGTTTTTTTGCTTATATGTTTCAGTGGCTGTAGTCAAAACGAATTCTGTCTGCATCAATACAGTAAGTAAGTATTTAGATTATGTAAGTTTCTGCCGCTGTGTATATGATTAGTATTAATTGCTAACTGTGCCAATACAAATTATTAATGATTACGGCGATTAAATTCAGTTAGTTTGTTATCCTAAATTATGCGACAATATTTAAGGGGGTGTATACTTATATAGTTCTTTTGTTTCCAAAACACCCTTCGATGCGATTGTTACTAGATATAATTAATATTTAAGAAAGAATGGAGGACATATACGTTTGTCCTTACAATTTAATTTTATTTTGCTATCCAAATTCTTAAAAATTACTTATTAGAGTTATATTTTATGGTCGCTTTGTTTTGCTAGAACGCAGATATCCTAGAATTTAGCTTGTTGTCTTGGTTTATATCAGGTATATTACTTTTCCTTCATTAGTTGCAAGGATTTTGTCGCGATTCGGCAGATTAAAATGGCAGATTATAAGATGGAACACTTATTCGGTTTCATAAAGACATATTCGCGTTTGAGTTATTGATTCGTGGAGTTGCTATATTTCCTGTGGAAACTGTTTAGCATGAGCATGCTTAAAGGCCGTTGCTAAAAATGGAACCAACTGGCCAGGCCCCTTTTAACACCTCGAATCTTAAACCAGATGAGGAACTCACTATTATTGCCGGAAAATTGGACGAACTACAGTCAGACTTGCAGAAATCTGACCCTCCTTTCGTTACTATTCGCTTTCGGACGCTTCATGTGTGGAAAAGAATTAACCTTCTCGTACTAAGTACTCAATCGCCGGAACAAGTAGACGTACGTACTGATTTTTAGCCAAAATCTTCTTACTAGATACTTTGGACTCCTGTTCTGCCAGGGAAATCGAAAATCTTGGTAATTTTTTGTCAAAACTACTTTCAGTTGATCACGACGTCGGTGACAAACATCCGAAACCGCTGCACCTCCGAACACCTTTTTGAATACTCTTCGTATTTTAAATTTCAGATCTATACCGGTGTCGAAATGGAATTTGAAAATTTCTTGAGACCTTGACACACTGACGGTCCATAATTTTCTGGGAAGAGTGGAAGAGCTCCGACGAGTTCGTTACGTGAATTCGAATTGTTTGAATCCGTGGTTGAGTTGTTTGAATCTAAATCCCTCCTCTGGTACAGTACTAATCGATATCGCCTCTTTAACTGAAAATCATTAGCCAATCTACTCATACAGCAGTTTGAGCCTCTTAATTATAAACGTCGTTTATTCCTTGACATTCTGACCCGAACCCAAAATCCTTCAGAAGTTATTTTGGAATATTTGTCCTGCATGAGTGCATTAAGGTGGTACGCCCAACGATGTGCAACTGGACGCCGTCTCTCGCAATCGGTCGTCGTTTTATCTAACTCAGTTACCCAGAGTGCATTCTTTAGAAGAATTGGAGGAAGAATGTCAAACTGGAGCGTAAGAAATTCAGGATTGGCAGTTATTTACCTCCTAGTAAGGATCGACTGTAATTTGTGGGACCAAACTTTACCCCTAGGCCATCCACCCTTTCAAAAAATACTGCTTGCTTCCATGATCGGTCGAGTACTACCTGTTCTACACCTACTCATAAGATTAAATTGCTTCCTGTTACTACTCCTGCACCGGCTCTTACCAAACCGGTGATATGTTTCAATTGTGATCAGGCCGATCATATTTCCCCTTCTTGTATCAGTCTGCAGGTCCTTCATTGTTACAGTTATGGTCGTAAGAGTCACCCGATCCAACTGTCCCTCATGTAAACATTCGTTAAATCGACGGTAGGGTCTTCAGATTGCGACTCAGGCCCTGTCCTTTCGTTCCTCTCGGATTCTTAGTTTCCAGCTAGATTTTATGTATGCCAATGTTCGTGGTGACGAGCGCCCTTGTCTGTCCATCTAAATTTTTGATATTTCTTTCACCGGTCTCTTAGTCTCCGGAGCCACCCGTACTATTTTTGGTGGTCTCGGTTGGCAACGGTTAGTTCTTTTCCTCTAACTCTTCCCGCTTTCACTTCTTCATTCTGTATTCTTGCTGACAACTACAAATGTACCACCCTAAGTTCCATTTTCCTTCCTATCACCTTCCATCTTATCCTAACTTGATCTACATATAATACGGTAGTCAGACTAAATATGCTATGCCGATAAAGTAAATTTCTGTGGTACAACGAAGTGAACCTTAGTACTAAGAATCGAAAAATACTGAGTACAAATCTGGGCTGAAAATCTTACCATTTTTATTAAAAAATCTCACCCTTCTATTAACTACAAGTCACGTAAAAAGAGAAAACACCTTTTTTCATTATAAGGATTTGCAAATGCCCAATTTATCAGAGAAGAACCAACGGATCAATCGCTAAATATATAGTAAACTCGTTCACCTAATGTAGAAATGAAGTTGTTTTCCGAAGAAATAATCACGAAAATCCCATATATAATAGAAGTAAAATTGAACGGATGTTTATATTGCCAAGATAACACAGTTGCTTTACCTAATTACCATTGAACTAGCAAATTAAAGAAATTCCTCATTAGTAAAGATTACATGTCTCGATAAAGGGACCAGAAAGAATATAGACAAGCGAACTTGTGAATTTAATAAAGGACGAGCACAATTGGCTGCTTAACTAAGTGGACTTAAAATCATAGAAGTGCAGCAACCCGTAAATTCAAATGAGTAAAAACCGAAATGATTTTTAAAGTAAGGAAACAGTGAATTTTCAAATTCGAAATGGAACGTAACAAACTGATGCTGGACGAGTGATAATATCAAGTTACTCGATATATCTCAGATATTTATAAGTCGTGACCATGAATTGCATCGCTCTCGTGTTGAAATACGTACGTATAAACGAACGTAAATATTCCTACTAATACGAAAACTTTGCTGAACATTATTATTGCAGCAGATGTATAGACGGCAGAGTTTGTAGAATTTAATTGCTATTTTGTTTGACGTTACATCATTAATAGTTACATAACTTGCAAGAGAAGTCGCACAGCTCAGCCTTTTATAACTTCAATGACGAACGAGTGTACACCATCGAATTTACACTGTAGACAGGTAATTGATTAACAACCGATATCATAGTTTTACCTTAAAGGATTTTCAAGATTATTTGATGAAATAGAATACTGTAGATTAGACAACAATCTCTGGAGTTACAAATTAATACCTATATAGAGTAGCGCTGTAGATGTCGAACATTGAAACTCGTGCCCGTGAATTGTTGCACCGTGTTGAAATACATACCAGGGGTTACTGATATATTCTTTGCCCATCATTGAAACAATTAAATGTTGGATCTTAGAGTATTTTACTATTAAACATAGTTTGCTCTTAAATTAATACATTTAATACAGTAATCCTAAAACGTCTCTAGCTCCTTTAAACCAAAAAAAGATTCTTCTTGGTCTGCAAACCAGCCTTCACAGCTTGCTTCTATTACCTCTTCGTAACACAAAAACATTAATTTTTCAATCGATAGAACAGGCAATAGTCCGAGGGGCTAAATCTGGGGAATAGGGTGGGTGATCCAATAATTGGAATCGTAAATCCCGACTTGAATTCATGGCAATGCTCAATTTGTATGCAAGTGAATTGTCTAGTATAAACAACACACCTTTCGATAACATGACACGTCATACTTCCTTAATTTTTCTCTCAGGAATAGTTACTGATTTAGAATAATAATCTCCAGTGATGTGTCCCACTTTTAGATAATCGATCATAATTATTCCAAAAATATCCCAAAAAACTGAAGAATAAACTTTCTAGGGGATTTTTGAACTTGAAACTTCTATAGCCTTGAGGAACCATGATGCTTCCACTCCATCCATTGCCGGTTTGTTTCTGGATAATAAAAATTGACCGGTGTTTCATACATAATCACAAAGCGGTTCGAAAAAATCTGGATCTTCTACAAAACGAGCACAGATTGACCGCGGTGCTTCTATTCTTGCTCGCTTGTGTTTGGTCTTCAAGCATTTGGGAATCTATTTTGCAGAATTTTTTTTATATCCAAATCAGCGTGAACTATATGATAGACGTGTTCATATGAAATTTTTAGTGGCTTAGTTCAAATTTCAGTTCAATTCGACGGTCTGATGATATCATGTCATAAATTGTCGTTATTTTCGGGGAAGACACCGAAATCGGTCTTCCCGATCGCTTCCCATTTTCAACGAAAAGTTTTCCTCTCTTGAATGATGCAATCAAATTTTTCAGTCTCATATGATGGGCATTGATCGCCAAGTGTAAATCGTCTTGCCACTTAACCGATCAAATACGTATTTGATGATGGTTCAATACTCTATTTTGTTGATTTTCACATTTGCATTCGACATGCTTTATTTCAAACTTTACTGCACAGCAATGTTTCAACTTTTGAAGTAAGATTTCACAGTGACGGTTTTAAGAAGTGATTATTTGTTGCTTTGGTCACAAGATTTTGTTTTGTTCAAGGGAAATTGCCTAGGCTAACTTGATATCAATAATCCCCCATATGTATACACCACTGAAAATATACCTAGTAATAAGAAAAATTTATTGAACAATTAAATATTATTGTAAATGCATAAACAACATCATGTAATGTGTGGGTGTTACGGTGAATAAAAGCCGGATGCAAAATGTTCAGTAAGCAAGACATTTCAATAAAACTGTTATTTCTATCAAACTTATAAGCTTAAAAACCACAAAAGCGTTGTTTTATCTCTGTTAAATACATATTGGAACGAAACGTAGGTACATAAGTTGTTTTAAACCACAAAAAAAGGTAACATAATACTTATTTAATTAAATTGTCATAGCAGAATTGTCATTTTAAGAAAGCTTTAGAATTATGAAGTAATAGCAATGAATTTATTAATATTCATCTCAAAATAGGAAAACCTTTAACAAATTTTAGTTAAATTCAATGTTAAATAGTTGCAATACAAAAAAACCCTAGACACACGTTAATGTTCATACAGTAAAAACTTAGCCTGAGTAGTGAAATTCACGAATATCATTTCAATACAATACAATCTAAAATTTTACAATATGTTCATTTTATATTGCTGAAGACAGAAAGAAACACGAACATCAACCTAAGTAAATTAAATAAGACCACAAGTACTTTCCCGGAATTCATTTAATAAACCCAATAAGAATACAAAAACCCCGACTATACATAAGAAAGGAAATTATATGAGAACAATTACATCTGACAGAAAGACGAGTTAATTATTCGCGAGTCGGTAATCAGAACAGGTCAAAATGTAGTCATTCGACACGTAATACAGCGGTAGACCCGAGCAGTAAGAGGTGGATGGGGCTGAAAGTAAAACTCAACGGAACACAGCTTCAAGAAGAAAAATTTGATTTAATTCCTGTAAGAAAAATATGCGACAAGCGATATGAAAGTGAAATACGCCTGCAGGTGCTGGATAGAGTCACACAAACGGGGTGGGGGTGGATATAATGATGACCTACAGTTAAAGGGTTGATTACTTGGAGAATTTACCTCCTCATTAATTTGGAATTTTGTGATGTGTTGTGTTAGAAAGAAAGCCGTCTATGCTAAAAGAGCCCAAGATGAATATTACTGATAGTTTCTGGGAACCCTTGAAACTTTTAAAATGATAGAATTTAAAACAGTGAATAATATTATGGACAACGAAACAATATAACGAAAAGCTGATGCTTAATTGTTTTTATGTTGGTTCTTAAAGACATTTCCAGGCTTGGGATTTATAAATGTCATGTAATTTAATATGTAAAACAGGAAAATTTGGAGTGTTGATAGGATTATTGATAGATTACATTTAATGTGTTTTTAGGATTTCTTTTAAGTTCTTTAAGGAACTAAGTTATTTTTAAGTATATTTGTGCGTTCAATGCAATTATTTTATGTTAACAGAGTTTAAGTTCAGATTGAATTTTATTTGAATTTATTTAAAAACTACGTGAACAGACAGATCTGTAAAGGATATCTAGCTACTCCAGTGATGAGAATCTTAATAGGAAGAGGCATTTTATTTTTCGATTTTATTTAATTTGACCAAAAATTTAATAAAAGTTTTGAGGTATTTTAGAGAACCGTAAAGTATAATGGGAAAAGTTTAGGGAACCGAAGCAAAGGAGACATGTAAATAACCGTCTTCCATGTAATAATATCAAAGGGTTGCTGTGACAGACGGTTTGGTGTCCCTTAATTATAACAAAGAGAACAAGTCTTTCAGAGTAAGCCATTTTATTCTTTATATTTCTTTATTTTTGCTATTTTCATAATTTCTTCCATAGAAACTCACTACCGCACCAATGCAGTTAGCTGGCGCACTCTCAAATTGTTACAGGGTCCCCGCCACTTCAGAGCAAATCAGAATTTATTAATGTTACGCTCACTTTATCCGTAATAAACAGACTTTATACAAGCTTGGCTGCCGTTTTGTTTGACGTCATGCCGTTAGTAGTTATATAACTTGCAAGAACTGTCACTTTTCTCCGACTTCAATGGCTGGAAACTGTGCATTCATAAAAGCTAGTCGTTCAACAACTGATAGGTACCTCATAGTTTTACTTTCAAGGGCTTTCGAGAAATTGGTTTCGAATAGAGTAATGTAGATTAGACCACAATCTTCGGGAATTACAATTTACTGCATATATAGAGTAGATCAACAGAGTTCATACATATAGTACGACAAATTTATTGACAACAGACTTTGTACAAGTTTAACTAAGATCTTGTTTAGTGAGAGAAGGTGCACACATGAAGGTTAGTTGTTTAAAACCCATTAGACTATATAGATGGCGCAACAGTTGCCAGACATTTATAAGCCCATGATTTACATCGCTTCCGTGTTGAAATATATATGCATCAATGCACGTAAATCAGTCCGAACTAGCAGCGGCGGTTTTTGCTAAAAAGATATGAAACAATAGCACGACCTAAATCAGAGTAAACAATGTTTTTCGCATCAAGGTACTTTACATGATACCAACAAAAAGTGCCACATCAAATTTAGATTGAAATATATACATAATTCCTAACAAGTATTTTATGTAATATTACGCTTTTGGCTGCCTCCTGCTAGATTTTAGTGCAGCGCCATTTGCGAATCATTGGTATCCAAGTTTCAATCATTTCGGTTTCAGTGACAGTATGTTACAACGTGGCAGAGCACAGCTAAGGATTGTTCCTTAGCAGTTGTATAGAAGTCGGTCTTACCAATTTTGCGTGAGTTCCTTCGGATATTCGCTTCTTTGAGCTTTATCAAGGACTTTTAATTCAGTCATAAACTACTTGTTTTTATGTGTTTGGTTAATTGCTTTTATAAATTTAACGTTTGATAACCTAAGAGGAATGAACTCCGCCACAGACAACTAGTATTTATCGTGATATTGTAAAAGCTGATTACATTATTTTGTATTGTAAGTAACTGATTTTGTAACGAATTTCTTCACGTTGGCACCGGCAGGGTAATTTTTTTATATTGCTTTTTCGCACGCCCCACGTTGTAGGTGCTACGTGTAATATATATTTTTCTGATGATAATCGCCATTGTACGGAGGTTTCCTGAATATGACGATAGCCTAGGGTGAAGTTGGTTGGTAAGTGGCTAAGAGAAAGGAAAGTCATATACCGGTAAATGGCTAGCTTTGAACATTACTTCACTGCTCTATTCTTACACGGGGTTATGGAGCGATTGTGTTTCGTCACTCAAAACACTAAAAGGGATGGGTTACGGTGTTTACGCTAAAACAACACGAAAGCAAAAGTCCTGCGGAAGACGCAGAAACCCCTCGACTCTAAATGAATTCGACAATAGAACAGGCTCTTCTACTATCCCTTTATACTCTATCACTGAAAAAAATATATATAATTAATTAAACCAAGACCACCGTTTGTTGTTCTCCACTTACACACAAATAAATACAGAATAATACTTTACTGGAATGTAAATTATCCACCCATACTCTAATTTTGAAGTATTAACTTTAGGGCCATAGACCACTCTGAAATAAGCAACTCTTTTTGAATAAATATTTAACTCTATTGGTAAATTTCAACAATTATCGTATGTAGGAAAAAGTGATAACGATGTAATAAAAAGGAATCATTTTGCAACACAAAGCAAGTTCGAGCAAATATCCCCTATGAAGCTATTAGAGAATTAACAATGTATAAATATAAACCTCCAGTTCTTCATAAATTTCTTGTTTATAAATTATCAAATTGAGTTAACGCTCAGACAGTATTAACGAAATCTAATTTTACAAAATTGTTTTATTCCATTCAGATCTGATTGACTTCACATTTACGATATTAACAACCTAAGAAACGTATTATTGTTTTAATCCAAAAGAAAATCGAGAAGCTAGATTCTTCTTAATAAAAATTTTAATTCGGTGTTTACAGTCACTCAAGAAATTTGATATTTTCAGTTTACAACAAAAAATAACGATTCTTTTACTCTATAAAAATTGACATATCACGTTAGAAAAGAAGTTACTCATTATTAAAATGTATAATTTCGAGAAACGAGATATTACCTCATGATTTGCGATAACATAAAAGGAAATAAATCGCCTACCCCTTTTTATATATTCAATATATAGCGAATTTGATCTACTCCGAAGTGGACGACTGGCAACACCTGTTACTGCTCCGGAATGGTTGACCTTAGAAACAATGCTAATATCCAATCAGGTATTTACTCTTCTAAAAGTTATCTCACGATAACGTATGGTTATTTTCTGCCGAATCCAACCATAATATCGCTTTAGTTATGACATTTTAATTCGCAAAATTTATTAATTTTATTTGGAGTTAATTCCAACGCAAGAAATTGAGTATAAGTGGTACTAGGTTAGTTAAACCCTGAATTGTTGCGCTGAAATACCAACAAAATATTAGTCTGATAAGTAATTAATTCATACTGACCATTGAAACAGTGTGATGAAGAATCTATCTATTGGTCATCACGCAAGAAGATTTGGCCTTGTTGCGTTTCCACGCAAATTCTCGATCACAATCCATCTAGTCCTTTAAGAAATCGCGTGGAAGCGTCCAGATTAGACGGTTCGTACGACTCAAGAAAGGCAGGTGCGATTTACACGACTCTAGACCTATATTTTTTCACTAGCAACATGGAAAAACTCAGCAAGTTTCGTTTAAGAGCATGTAAATTGTACAATTTTCAGTCCTAAAACTTGCTATATATTCTAAGTTAAATAGGGGCTGACGCTAAATTACATATCTTAAAAATTTATTTATGTTACAATTCAGCAGACAGTAGTTCACGATAAGTGTAAATAAACTAAATTATTGAACTAAACTTTTTCGTTTTCGGTATTTTTACATTATATTAGAAGCTTGAAATGAAAAGTGTGCTTAAGTAATTGTAAGCTTTAGACTGCGAATTCCAATGACACCATAAGCTTCTACAGACTTCAGCTGTTAAAATGTCTTTGAAGGTCTTTCAAAGCATGTATACATAAAACTAAATGAAAATTAATTTTATACTATTTTTTACAAATCATACAGGCATCTTACTAAATTTTACTCATGCGAAAATAAAGCATCCGTGAAAGGAAGAAAATTATTCGTGTTTATAAACATGAAAGTCGACCTTCTGTGTCTTGATTTGCATATAAATTCGGCCCATATTTCTCATAACAATTTTTAAAACACCCATGAAGACAAGGACATCCTTAATATAAAAAATAATGAAATAGATGAATATTTTATACACTACATCGCTTAAATTTTTATAAGAAAAATTGCAACTCGACGATATTAAAGTTTTAAAATTTTTTCTCCATTAAGTTTATGACAAAAGTACGACCGTATTTTTTAGTGCGGATACCTGCACGGTAAGAGCTATTACATAAATGACATGTCAAATAAAGAGGACACTTTATTGGCTTTCAAAAAAATCAAGTCGCTTGTATGTGGCTCCGGAGAAAAATAAAAATGGGCACATTTCATAAATGAGCTTATAGCTTGATTTTATTCTCTTTGCAAAAATAACAAGATATAGCGTTCAACAAAGAGCAAAACTTAATTGTAACTCCATTATTAGACAAATTTATTCTGTATTTCGCGAGTCGCATTCAATATATTATCATTCAATGCAACGTATATTGTTTCGCTGCTACTACTGCTTAACACGTGTAACGCTCGTGTGCTATTTAAGTTAGTTAAATGAGCTGTAGCGCAAAATACCTTGAAAAATTTACAGAAGCCTCGGTAGTTCACATTAATGATGTGGCTATTTCATTATAATATTAAATTCAAACACAAAAATAAGCAGTAAAGCACGTAATTATATTAAATACAAGCAGTAATAAACAACGTTACACTTTCCGTATTAATTTAGAAAAATACAGACAGATTTCGGTAAATGACCAACCTAGGAAAGCGTATTGGTAAACATTCACGAGTTTAAGAAACAAACCATTGAATCATGAAATTGAACCGACACACTCTACAACACCAATAGTCATAAATCACGTGATAGAAAATTTAAGCTTTAAATGTAAACCGCGGGAAAATTAAATGCCCATACAAATTCAAGAAAACCGAACCATGATAGATTACCCCCAATAACAATAACTAATAAATTTACAGTCATAAAAAATGTGTTAGTAACCTAAACAAACAACTCCGCTGTCAAAAGTGTGAGAACAAGTTGACTGTGAACACAAACAGAATGACATTGAATTCAACAATAGGATAGCTTTGGAGGCGTAATTCGTGTGAACGAGAAAATCTTGTAATTCCCTAGGACACTAACTTATAAATACTGACTAAACATAAGGAGAGAAAGTTTTTATCTTCAGTTATTCAAGACCAAACATCAGAATAGAGTTACGCATTCAGCGTCGTGCAGTTAAGGTCGTAAATCGGGTAGCTAAAGTAACGGCAGTTAAAGCTCTTGATTGATAGAGAGAAACACGTTCCCAAACGCGAATGTAAACACGGAATGTAAAAATTATCATTAGAGGCGAAAGCGCCGCTGCTGAATATTTTCGTTCAACACGAAATTGGATTATTGGTTTACCTACAACTCCTTTGTCCTGTACTGCAAGGTCGCTTAAACTTTTTACAAGATTGACAAATCTGTAGGTCATTGAATTTTTACTTTCCACCTGTTACACATTTCATGCTGATGAATATTTAATAATTGGTTGAATAAAACTTATTTTTACTAACAGAAAGACTTAGAATGCTGGTTAAACGGGACGGAAGCTGTATATGCGATTGAGAAACAATAATTAAAAAAGAAACGCCAGATATCTCTTTTATTTTTTTAGATATGGCGGAAAATGAAAAGTCATCAATTCTATTTTTATTCATAACTTTTTCGTTAAAGATTCTTTTTCAAATCTGTGAAAGCATTCTTCAGGCAACTTTTTATGGTTAATAAGAATACTTGCTTCATTTGTTTATTGAGTGATTCTTTTTTGGCAGACGCCATAAACTTTTGTTTTTATTATGGCCACTATCTTTTATTTGTCAATATTTTGATAGTAGTTTTTATGCAGATTTCAAATATGTATCATACTTACATGTTTTATCAACAATTGCCAAAATTATTACAAAAAAAAACAAAAGCGCATATCTTAAAAAATTGTAACCTACTCGACCCTAATAATGAATTTTATTTTTTAAAAAATGAAACTGTGGTTGTCGAATTAATAAGTGATCTATTTTATAAATCCAAGAGGTGGGTTCATGCTTTAATATTTAAGATTAATTTAATTTAATCTAATATAATTTAAAATTTTGGGGTGAGTAGAAAGCATTTAAGAGTTCATAGTTCCATTAATTTCATTTAACATTTATTTTAATATTAAAAAGTTTCAATCTTTTAACTTTTTAGTGTGATGTTTAATTCAAATTGAATAGGAAAGTGGACCATGAACACCAACTTCTTTTACTTAGTATTATATTAAAGTTAAAGTAAAATAAAATAAAATATTGAAACAAGAACCTACTTTAACACATTTATGTACTTATTTTTCTAATTAGATAGAACAGACTATAGCAAATGTTCAAATGAAGAACCGCCTTGTTCCAAACATTTGTAACTTCTATGCACTGAACGTATTTCTTACTGTTATTTCTAAATCACGTACATTTACATTAGTGGTTTGGTTTTGGTACATGATATCTTTAATGTTACCCCATAAAAAGAAATTCATGGTGTTAGATGAGGCGACCTTGCTGGCCAGGATACAACATTGCGAGTCCCTATTCATTGATTGGGAAATATTTGCTGTAAATATTCTCGAACAACTTCAGAGTTATGAGCTGGTGCTCCATCCAATTGAAACCAGCAGCTTTAATATCTGATTGATAGGCATGTCATCTGAATATTCTTCTAAATGAATTTGAAGAAGTCCTAAATTTTTTAGCCGACGATCCTTGATATATTATGGGCCCCGAGATATTACATCCTAGAATGCCGCACCAAATATTAAAACCGAAACGATATTGGTGTCGGGTTTGTTTAGTTATATGGGGATTTTGAGTTCCCCAGTGATGAGTATTATGTTGGTTAAATAGTCCGTTATTTGTGAAATGTGATTCATCCGACCAAATAAGTTGAAATGAAAAGTTATTATTTTGACACTGACGCGTAAACAACTCGCAAAAGTCAGAACACCTATCAAAATCTCCAGGTCGAAATCCTAGACTGATATGGATTTTAAAAGGATGACATTTATTTTTTGTAAGATGCGGTGTACTTCTGATTTAGTGACGTCTGAATTCCTTAATATTTGACTAACTGAAGTACCCTGCTGTTCGATTACCAATTGTAGTACATACGTTTCACTTCCTTGATTTGATGTTTTATTACGAGTTGTATTTTTCGGCTTATTATGTGACCCATATTCTTGTAAATTTTTCCTCAATCCTGCAAACATACTATTGTTTAGTTGTCTTCGTTTTGGGTATCTATTTAAATACATTCTTTCAGCATTAATACTATTTCTACGACATGAATTATAATAACATTGCACCATGTCATATTTTTCTTGATTTGTAATATTTACCATAATAATTTAATTAATTAAGTAAAAACTTCCAAATATAAGAATGCGTGGCACAAATCTACTTGGTATTTGATTTATAAAATATACCACTTACTAATTTGACAAACCAAAGTAGCATTTTTAAAACTAAAATTCATAGCAAACCAGATACATTTTTATTGTTACCATTTTTTAAGATATGCACTTTCTTTTTTGTAATAATTTTGGCAACTGTAGATAAAACATGTAAGTGTGATACATATTTGACATCAACACAAAAGGGCCATCAAAATGCCATAATAAAAACAAAAGTTGATGACGTCCATCAATAAACAAATGAAGCAAGTATACTTATTCACCATAAAAAGTTGCCCGAAAAATGCTTTCACAGATTTGAAAAAGAATGTATAAATTAAAAAGTTATGAATAACAGTAGAATTTAATGATTTTTACATTTTCTGCCATATCTTAAAAATTTCAAGAGATACTTGACTTTTCGTTTTTAGTTATCGTTTCTCAATCGAATATACAATTTTCGTACTATTTAACCAACATTGTAAGTCTTACCGTTTCCAAGTTCCCCATGGTGGGCACACTTATGCGGGACATTCTGTAAATTAGATGCGAAAAGAAAAATTTGATTTAACAGACTAAATATGACGCACCTTGTACGAGCCTTCACAAATAATTAATCGTAATTAAGCATGCTATTTTACTTTTTTTTGACTTCTTCATTAAATATAATTTACAATTAGGGCAGTTAGTATAATTAAAGCAATAAAAATGAATTTTCTTAAAATATATTTGTTCAATTTAATATATACTAAGGCAACGCATTCGTCATTCAAAAGGTGAATATCGCCACAATAAAAACCGTTGAAATCTAAGATTTCATAAATCCCATTGTCTGTATTAAATACTTGTACATTAATCATTTTTCATTTTACAACTTTCCATATTTACACGTGCACATAGCCGAATCACAATTTTCTTTTTCTATCGCAACTTCTCGTCTTCCTATTCTCTTTAGTGACCTTCGCTTTTTATGAATGAAAGGATCCGTACCAAACTACTTTTAATTAAAATAGTGACGTTGTACGTAAAATAAATGTTACACTCAAAAATAGCGCGTCTCAGCTCTATATTTAAATTGTTCAGGCAAATTTAGCATATTCTGAACAGGAGTTTGTGATGTATTAATAACTTAAGGAATTTATAGGAAGCGATTGTGGAAGTATAGCGGAACATATATTTTATTTAGCTGGGTGGCCAGTTATTTGAAAACATTTTTATATCAGAAATTACACCTCCAAGATTGTTGGCAACACATAGCTATCTAGGTAGGATTTCTTGTTCAAAGTTTGATTGCTTCGGCACTGCTTTTATAATGCTTTTATAATGTAAGAACTATGACTGAATAAATTAAAGTTTGATAATTAGTTTATCAAAATTTAAAAATGATAGATATTATTTAGAGAGGAATTTGAGGTACTATCCTCAACTTGAAACATAATAACTATACATTTTGTTGTGAGTTGCTTTGCTTTATTTATATTATGCATGCACCAGTTATAAGAAATGCCAGGTCAACAAAACAAAATATAGCAAAGCTTTCGAGTTTTATAGTGAACCACTATTAAAATTACAAATCAAGTTAGAAGATTTATTTGCACTCTTAATCAAAGGGATAGCTGTTTATGCTTGAAGAAAAGTAGGTTGAAACGGGGTGGCTTCGAATCCTCAATTTAGTAAATTAAACCATTTGACAAATGAAGTCCGTTTATCACTAGTTGCAATTAAAGGTTTTCTATTTTTTCGGTTCAAAGCATTTACGATTTAGGCATACCCATCGTAAGCATAGTGCAAGAAAATTCAGCTTTGATTTAATTGTTGGTACGCAGATAAGAGATTATTTTTAGAAATCGTAAGTTATTTAAATTTTATTCAAACGTGCTATTCATTGCAATTCCAGTTTCATTAATCTATTTACCTGGAACAGTAGACAAAAATTTTGAGATTTGATAACTTCAACACTAGAATTGCCTTTACATTATTCAGAAGCATTCCATCTGAGACCTGAACCCAAAATCATACAAGTGAAAGTCACGTCTACAATCCATTACTCTTCAGAGACCTAACTGCTACCCTTAAATCCCCTTTGCTTTCTGCCAAATATTGCTTTCCCACCGCTAATCCTTTCTCATATAGTAAGTGTAAAAAGCTTGAGTGTGTTATAGAGAAAGATTAGGAAAGGTAGGATATATGCATTCACTTAGCCGACGCTGTTTTTTAAAAACGACAAAAATTGTGAATATTTTTTATTAGTTACATTATCCGCTTGTGCATAACTTACACAAACGTCAACATAAGAAAATACCAAATAATTATTACATGTTTCCGGTAGGAATCATCTACATGCGACCGTGACTGCAATATGAATGAGAACGAGCCACTTTCTTCATTCGCGTTCAACAACAAGAAGCACAGTGCATAATACACGTGTCACGACTAGCGTTATGCACACGAGAAAATTTTAGGTAGAAATAATATTGATAACATTGGTGTTGGTGTTAATTGCGTTAACAATTAATTTAAAAATATAAACACACTTTATAGAAACGAATAATTTCATCTGACATTGGGAAAATAATTCGAGTATAGTTAGTAAACGAAAATTAATGTATTTCGCAAAGAAAAAAGTCAATGACCGGTTTCGCTGTTATTGCAGCTCGTCAGACAGGCGCATTTCTCTCTGCAAAACAACCAACCAAGTTCATGAATTATACAAAAATCATGGTGTATTAATAATAACAAAATATTTCTCATGCGCCCTCTATACTCGCTTATAAACAACTAACTATCGGCGACTTTTTTAAGTCTCCGACATGATAGTATAGATGGCATTGCCAAACAAAGTTTTAATAACTAGTCAGAAGACAAGATGAAAATGAAAATAAGCAAACGACCGATTACCTATTCAACACTGACGGACCTTCTAAGAAAGTACTACACCCAATGTTGAATGAGGAAGTTGGTCAACGGAAACTAATACACACAATAGTCACATTTGTAGCTAAGAAGATCCTTATGACATTCACAGGTTATGTCATCAATAGAAGTTTTCTGTTAATATTTGGGCTGTGATTGTTGACGATTATTTAGTGCGACCGTATTTACTACGTGCTCGGTTAGATCGTCATGTGTATAGGATTTTCTGGAACACCCTCCACCAGAATTGCTTGAAAATATCTTACTTAAGATTCGAAAAAATATTGTGTTCCAGCATGATGATGCATCAGCACACTTTGGATTACATCGTAGAAATTATTTAAATGCACAAATGGTTGGATCGGAAAGGGGGTGGGGTGTTCTTGACCTGCACGTTCATTAGATATAACTCCAGTTGATTTTTGTATTCGGGATCATATTAAATAACTGGTTTATGAGACGCCTGTAAACCCAAAAGCAGAATTATGTAGCGTTTGATGAAATTCGTGAAAGCCCCCAGCTATTTCGAAGAATTCGGCAGTAGATTGCACATCGTTACAACTTGTGTATCGAAAATGGTGATCTTTGAAATTTGAATTTCGAACAATTTTTATAAAGTTTGATTTCTAGTTTTTCTCGGCACTGAGAAATTTCCGGACACTAGTTTATTAATAAAAATTTTTATTTAAGCGTCCTCTATCGTTTCTGAAAATAAGGAATAGATACTCTGTGTCATCATGTAGAATACACAAAGAACTTTTTTTTTATCACCCGCCTGTCAAAAAATATTCATACTTTTATAGTGGAAAGTTTTATCATGTAATGTTTGCATTTCTTATAATACAAATTATGCGTACTATGTCACTAACAAATCTCAGCATTTTTCTACATTTGATTTTCGTTTGTAGAATACCTTTGAAGCATCCTTCATTAGGTTCCAACTATAATCTGTGAGCAATGTGGGGCTCCACTTCCCTTGATATCGGTTTTCACAATACATATTGTCTTGATGAATCCTTTCACCATGTTCGTCAGTCACAGACTCTAGATTTGCGGGGGAAAAGTTCAAATGCGAGTGAAGAAAATTAATCTTCAAAGATATATTGTAACTCATATCGATGTATGTGGAAATTAAGAGATACACAATTTGTTTGTAATTTTTTGCTTTTGTGTTGCACAAGAAATTAAAACACACCTCTTTAAATGACACCCATGCAGCAGCGTCAATCTAGATCAGTTTCGAATCAAATACACTGTCCTATGTGATATTACGAATTTGCGGCCCAATAAAAATTTGTTCTTTTATTTTTGCCTCCCTTAGTTCGGGAAACTTCTCTTTCAGATATTGGAATTCATCATCTTTATTTAAAGCTTTGACAAAGATTTTCATCAGTCCCAGTTTTATGTGCAGAGGTGGTAACAAAATTTTCTTTGTATCAACAAGAGGAGGATTTGCAATATTTTTTGCTCCATCAAAAAAGTTTTCTCGCATTTTCCAGTCTTTTATAAAGTAGTATTTATCCTTTGCTCTGCTGATCAATTCGTAGAGAAAACCCAATTGTATTTCTGATAAAAGCGCTACGATTTTTAAATCACCGCATATGCTTCACCCATGTTCGGTATACTTAATTTTTTTCAAGTAAAGTTTTCATATTGTCATAGTTTTCCTTCACTTGTACTGCGTGGGTATTAGCAACAGATGGGTAGGTATTTCCTAATCTAGTTTGCATCCAAAGTAAAGCTCATACGCTTTTATATTAACATAAGTTATTGTCTTTTGCGAGATTTAAACATAAATTTGCCACATACGTAATAAAACGTATCTGATTGATTGACACACTTTCGCGACCTTCTATAAAGTCTATCAACAGCATATACTGTACAGTAAAATATTATTCCCTCATTTATATTTCATATCTATTTATAGCCACGTTTAGGATATCAACTGCAGCTCATTCTGTCTGCGGCACATACATATGTCTAAAGCCGGCCTTTCCAGCGTTTTTAGAACCTTCGCAAGACATTATGACGTGGTTTGCATTTCAATGATGAAACACCCGCCGGATTATGTTCCTTACAATATGATATACAATATAAACAGTCCTTAACGAATATCTTAGTATCTGAGGGTGATACAAAATTCTAAGTGCGGATTCAATTTCAGCGTCGAAAAATATATAAAAGACACCTATCAGTCATCAAGAAACGAAAATCGTATTAATCTGTGTTATTAGTTACATAATTATGCTTTTTCAAATAATGTTTCTTTTCAACTTTTAAGAAAAAATAATACACTGTTACTAATGCAGTAAAAAGTAGAACCGGCATCCATTGTTTAAATATCAATGACAAAGGAACGACTATATTAACCTTCTTTTTTTTCGCCAGACTTCTATTTCATCCCCTTGCTTCGCTGTTAGAGTAAAGTTTTAATACACCTTTATGAACCGAATGAATTGCACTTCGCGCAAATACTTTTTTACAACGCACGATAATCAAATGTGTCTACTTTAAGACCTCAGACAAATACAAAAAACTACTTGAAAAATAGCTTGTGATTTATAGAATTCTTTTAACAGATTTAAAAACAAAAATATTTGCAAGTGCTGAAAGTGGCGCTGGTCTATCGTTGAGGCAATCGCATTCCTATCGACAAGATCAATTCTACACTTTCAGGGCATAAAAAATTCAATCCAATGATATAGTAAAATGCAAAATAATATTTTTCACTGCCACACTTATCCGTGTTGATTACACTCGTAACATGGTAACAATTTTTAAAATGATAATGACATGGTCGATATAAGAAATGTGGAAATAAATGTTTCATAACAAATATTCCATAAATTTTGAAAGGGTAAAAATGCAACTCTCGATATTAAAATTTTTAATGCTTTCGCTTCAACGTTATAAACGAAGATGAGGTCGTATTTTTAGGGTTGCAATTTCAACGGTAGAAGCTATTTCAGAAACGGCATGTCAAATAAAGAAGAAACTTTATTAGTTCCCAGCAAAATCAAGGCGCTTCAACATAACTTCAGAAATACAGGAGGCAATTATTTTTTGTGCGCATTTCATTAGCGTGGCTTTCATGCGCTTTCATTACTGCTTGATTTTATTCCCTTTGCGAAGTGGCAAGGAGCACAAAACGCGAGGTGGCAATTTATTACCCTTTTATAACGATAAGCGAGAAAAAGTAGAACACAATAAGTACTATAAATAACCTTTACACCTACGTAAACTGGTTATTTGTGTTACTTTTAAAATCAAGCTATATATACAGTAAGTCGAGACTATTCATTACGAGAGGTATTGTGTAGAGTTAACCATGTTACAAAAAGGATTAAAAGGTCAAACAAGTTACCCTAAGCACATACGTGATTTCCATCTTAATTAATACCTGACTTGAAATAAACGAAAAGGGGAATTTCTAAATATTTCATTCAAAACTAAATCATACGAAGGATCTGCATTATAAAAAGCTTGTAAGGCCTTGTTATTGTAACGAAAACTATTTGCACAAACAGCAGTTCTTTATTATCAAACTGATCATACATGCCTTCGCAACAAATCGTAGCTACAATGACGTTTTCTAAAAGCTCTCACAATAATTTACTTTCACCTAATTACTAACAGTACAATTACTAGCATCTTAAACCACGATGCTATCTTTTTACTTATATTCATGCACCATAATTAATTTACATTAATTTGTACGATTGCTACAATAATTTATATCGATCACTTAAGTAATCTATATCACATGGATAATTTATATAAATAGTATGTACCACTAAATAATTTCATATTACAACTTTCAAAGCTTTAAATTAGAACTTATATTGTAATCAAATCTTCAATTAGAACCGAACTAACTAACGCTCATCGGGGCAATTTATATTTTATCCAATTGTTCTAGATCCCTTTGAGTACATACCAGAAATATGCAAATAGCGTTCTAGAGGTTTCCTACTGTATGGTTAATAAAGTGTAACCTGTCAATCAAGTTCTGAAAGATGTGATGCCGCAGGGGGCCATTAATTATCTTTTGTGTAAAATGCCCCTTTCACGATCCAATGTATCATTCCGTTTAAATGTAGGCCAAACGACTCTTTAGCTCATTGAAACACGCAAGCCATTCTACCCGTTCAAGTATTTTAGAATTTCCTCAAGCTGCAGGTCCGTTCAGAATGGAATTACGCAATACGGTATAATTATTATGAGTAACAGAAAACGTATACGTATCAAATTAGAAGGTGAAGAATGCGGTAATCGGTTCGATATAAATCTTATTATGAGAAAGCGGCACAAGGTGATAAAAAGGTCACAGTTAAATATGTGGGAGCATCAACAAATCTATTTGAAGTCTCTAAGAGAAAAGCTACAGTTTCTTTCCGACTGCTTCTTCTACAAGTGTTTCTACCATATTCGTTTCACAATCTTCACCTCTGTCTTGCACAGCTAAAATGTATTCTAATATTTTTGAAGGATCAACGGCAACGATAGTCGAATCATCGTTTATTAGTGAATTGTCCTCGATTACTGATGCGCCTTCCATTACTGAATCGTGTCCAATTACTGAATCATCTCCCATTACTGTTAATAAAGTGACTGACAAGTCAATAGTTGTGGAAATTAATAAAAAGGTAAATATAGAAAAACCTGCGGAGACTGAAACTAGTGAAACTATGCTTGAAGATGAATTACTTTTCTGAATAAGTTGTACTGGAGTAGTTATCGGATTTCTCGCTAATTTTAAAAAGGCCTAGTGGTATTTTACCAAATATTAAGACGTTGCTGTTCTAAAACCAAAAATATTTGTCATCGAGATAATTGATTCAAACTCATCTCTAAGTAGAGGGTATCCCAAGTCATCATTTTCAATGTCTCATTTCTGTTCTAGTGCTGCTAGTTCCTGTACTGCATATAAATTCTACGTATATTCTTGCCATCTAACCACTTTTTTTACATTTTTCATGACGATGTTTCTGTCCACGCCCCTTATATTTTTGCTATACGGTTATATATCCCTAAAATTCTTCATTCTAATTAGTTTGTACGCTTCGTCCTGTCTTTCCTATTTCCATCTTAGTTTGTACCTCTTTGCACTTTTCATCAATCCATTGTTCTTTAGCTTTCCTGATTTGCGAATAATTTCCCATTTTATGGCAATGCATCACTGTTTTCCTGCTTCGTCTGATTTTCTGGCTTGTATGAATAAATCCAAGATTCACTGCCACTGATGATGTTGTATGCGTTTTTAGAGTCTCCTGCATTGAGTGGTCTAGAATTTTTTGACACTAGTTAATTCTAGCTGCTTTTGTATTTTCGTCTTTCTTCTATTAAATTCAGGATATCCATTGTTATCCATGGTTTCGTTCTTTCTTTTTGTGTATACTCCAGAATATCTCTGACCGCCATGTCTAAGCTGGATTTAATGTTATTCCATTCTGTTTCTACTTCCTTAGTAGCAGAAACTTTTTCGATATCTTTCAGCAATTCATTTGACTTTCTTTCAAATCTTTCGCGGATATTTTTATCTTTTTGTTTCTCAATGTCAAAGTGCCTTTTTCAGTTCCATTTTTCAAATTTTTAAATTTAAGCGCGGCCTTCAAATTACGATATTCTGGTCAGTTTCTACATCAGCTTCCGGGTAGCTTCTACAATCTTTTACTTGATTCCAATACCGTTGTCTAACAAGAATGTAATCTATTTGACATCTTCCCATGTATCCTGGCATCTTCCACGTATATCGTCTTCTAACATGGTATTGAAATAATGTGTTTGTGATGGTTAAATTGGTTTTGTCGCAAAATTCTACCAGCCTATTTTCGCGGTGGTTTCTTGTTCTTAAACTAATTAAACCTACTTCTCTTCCCTACCCTCAAATATTACTGCATTAAAATCTCCCCTAATTATTAGACTTTCATGGTCATCCCAGTATGTCTTCGATATCTTTGTAGATAGCTTCAACCTCTTCATCACGGTAGCTAGAGGTGGGCACAAAACTTGTATTATTACTAAATTTACTGGTTTATTTTCTAATCTAAGAAGAGTGCTCTTTCGTTCTTTTGTAAGTAGTTTTCTACACAATGCCCTACCTTTCTCCACATAAATATTTCAACATCCGTATTTCCTTCCTTCGGTTCCGTATGAAATACCCTAAAGTCTTTGCTCAAAAATCCCCACACTCTGGTCACCAAACTTCGCTAATCCCTGCATGTAAAAGCTAAGTTATCCATTTCAATTTTCAAATTCTCCAGCTCATCTACACTTGCTTCATGTTGTAACATTCCACACCTCAACTCGCAATCATTTTAGATATTTTGGAGAAAAAAACGAAGAAAAATACTAACTAAAAAATCGGAAAAGGTATGTAGTACGAGGGTAGTCTTTTTAGTTTTGCATATTGAGCTGGAATAAAACAGTAAATAGCTTTTAAAGACTGTATTATTTTTCCGAAGTATTCTTCACGAAGAGTAATGCACTCTGGTAGCAATTATTCTATTCGTTTCTTGGTACAGTCAAAATTCCATTTTTGAAGGCATCGACTGCTTCTTCTGACGACTGAAATCTTTAGCCCGTACGTAATTTTTTGGAAAGGTATAGAAATCGTTGGGACTGTAGATGGCATAGACTTTTGTTGCGTAATTGATGCTGGATTCAACATATTGCTGTAAGACGATTTTTGTTGCGTTCAAGTATACTTCACATTGTCTATGCGAGCTGTGTGCGAACTTGCATTGTCTTGGTGGAAGATGATTCGCTCGTTTGGGGTTGGTTTTTCGAAGCTCCGCGATGACTTGCATCAACAAATGGTTGTATACCAATCGGCAATAATAGTTCTCTGATCTTGCAGAGGAATTATTACTATATGATCTGATTTCGAGACAATTGTTGCGACAATCTTTTTGGAGGCACTTGAGAACGGATGCCTTTTGTCGGTTTTCCTTCCCGGTTAATAGATGCGGTATCCCATGGAAAACTAATTTTTTACGCACAATTCTGCATGCAACATTTTTTTAATTAAAGTTTTTTGATGTTTCAATTTCGTGATATGTCACATGTAGAGCTTCATTGATGAGCTTGCGAACGGCATTGGCGTTTTGCTGACTGCCGTTTTGGTGAAGAAATTGTAAACATTGGGGAATTGCGTACCCGTCTGGTGAAATAATCAGTAACGGTTTTGCATAGATGTCGCGGTATTTCGTTGATACAGCGTTCAATTTCGGCCTTCAATCCTTGGTTACTCTGGGCTTGTTAGCGTAAAATTGAGACTTCAAAAACTGCACACAAAAAGTCGATATGTGTTATATCGCAAAATCATGGTTGCCAGTGCTGGTCACTAAATCCAATTAGTGAACTAACTCTCTTTGCTGTGCATGGTCTGTTAGCATATATTGTTGAGTCAATTGGATTTTGTAAGCACGTATATGCAAACCTTCAGTGAGAATACGGTGTAGAATGGCTCTGTTGAAGCGTCCAATTCTTGTGCGCGATAACGGATCGAAGTCTCTGGCTCTTTGACCACACTCACGTGCACTACCGCAATGTTTCCTTCTGAACGACCACTAAGAGCTTATATCGTGTGCTTTACATCAACAACTGAACCAATACTTTCGAATTTTTCGATTACTCTTTTCACAGTTGATTAATTCTGAAAATGATTTCTACAGAAAATTGGACGCACTTTACGAATCGTGGCAACCGAGCGTTCACACTCCTGATAGTAATGTTTAACAAGGGTGTTGTTGCATCGTGTAGCGCTCCATGATTAATAACTCCTATCTGTCTCCTATCGACCTGTCCCAATTATCGACCTATTACATCAAAACAGGCAAAATGAAGCGCAATTCAAATCTTGCGCTCTTGTTGTAACACCCTTTAATTATTTCAAGTTTGAAATTTTTCAATTTTTCTTTCTTTGTGAGATAGAAAGTTGTTCTTTTGGCGGAAGTAACTGCTCACGATAATTATACTATAAAATATCCCGTAAAAAAGAACAAAATAATGAACAAAGATACAAAGGAGTACTTATGAGTATGCAGCAAACGACAAAGAAAGTTGAAGTAACACGAGCCAAAATTATTAGCCAGTATTAGAACAATGATGCCGAAAAGTCTAGAATTGAAAGGACAAAGCCATTAAACCAACAATTTCATGATTGACAGCTATAACGATGTAGTTAAAGAACTAATATAAACTAAACAAAAGAAATAAATCTAGAAATACCTCGTAATTTCTAGAAGCCTCTGGAAGTTACGTTAGATACAAATGTAAAACGTACGACTCGGCAGAGAATTGAATTAAAGTTTTAATCCACAAGCAAAATTAACTAAATTGTTTATTTATGTGGTTAAAATAAATACGCTAAATGTCTATATAAATTAAGATTTAGTAATAAATATAGTTTAATCCTAATGTTAAGAAATAAATTTGTGCAGTAAACATTGATAGCCATTATTATCGGGAATTTCTATTACGGTATTTCGGTACATTAAGGTAAAAATTGTAAATAATTAAGCTTATATTGAACCGAATAAAACTCCTTAAAGTATTATCAGAATTGTTGATCTTTGAATTGAAATACTTCTAAATGTAGGGATTTGATTCTATGGAAAGCAGCGATACCTATTTTGTTCTGAATACTCCGGGTATATTTTAATAATTCATTGATTTTTATAAAGGTTTTTGGCAATAAACTTAATCACTTAGAATTTTGTCGATAATTTGTGATAGCTAGTGCTATATATATTCAACTACCATGATTTCCAGGTCCCTTGCGATTATTCTTTGTACAAAAACTTGTTCACAATAATGTACAGCATATAATCGTGTGCGCAATGTGTGGAATTAAAGCAAATAAAGCTTGCAAAAGGTGTAACATTTTCTGTGAGTTTTGAGATATTTTCTTGTAAGTAAACATTGAATCTTAGAAGTAGGAAAAGAGTTGACCAATAAAAATGGTTTTAGGCATAATTAGGTTGAACTGCGAGTAAACCACAGTGGTGAAAAATCTACTTGTAAAATTCACGTAGATTAGTGTTTGAGTTCGACGGTTCTCTATAACAAAGTTGTGGGTACCAATTTCGGTTGTTTTTATAAGAGGATCACCTTTTAAGTCTTGATAAATATCATCAGCTGGCACTATTTAGTTCTTTAATAGCTCTTTCGTACAATTTAACATTTGTTATTGTAAAAACATTGCGTTCTTAGAAGTTGATCGAGTAGATTGTTTATTGTGAGCGTTTGAGCTAATCGATTTTGTGAACAATAGAAATTTCACATGAAGGTTTTTGTTGGATGGGTCTAACTCAACAGGAATACTGCAACAAAAACTATATTTACAGTAACAACAGTTTTTTATTTTCAAACTGATCATATAATCATTTTCAGAAACTTGAAGTTACAATGGAATTCTACAAACTCTCACAACAATTTACTTCTGGCTAATCGCTAACAATATAATTACTAGTTTCTTAACCTACGGTGATATCTTCTTAATTGACTACAACTAACTAACTTTCAAAACACTAAGTATTAATTTACATACGAAGCACTATAATTAAATTACATCAAACAGGGCGATTTATATCAAGGGTAATTTATATTACATCTTTCAAAGTTTCAAACTAGAAATATCGTAATCAAAGATGCGATCGGAACACATATCAAAGTTTCAATTAGAACTGGCCTACAAAATTCATGACGGTAATTTGTATACATTTCAATGTTATTAGATAATTCGAGAACATACCAAAAATTATACAAATAACATTTTCGAGATTTCCTATTGTAATCTAAATAACTCTTAAATACAAAACCATTGTGCCTGTCAATCAAATCCCTCTGCAAGATGTGGTGCCGAAGACCCATTAATCATCTTTTCTGTACAAACGCTTCGTTTATGTTCCAATGAAATTATTTTGGTCAGATGTAGACCAATCGGTGCTACAATACATAGAATCATTTCGTTCAACTTTTAGAAAAGGCTGTATGTAATTGATTGCAGAATTTCGTCATAGTTGTGTGTCCGTCGGTGATGAATTTTGTAAAACTCAACTAAATTACGTTATTATTCGAAGAAACGTCGACACTGGTTAGATAGAAACAATCTTAGTTACATTAACCACTGTAGTGCTTTCGATTTTGTACAAACATTTAGCTGTGAAAAAGGTCAGTTCTCTATGGATTCCACATAATCTAGTGTATTCGTACAAAACGTGATTTCCTACCGCCTCGTTTTGATTGTAAATTGCACAAACTTTTATTAAAGTAGAAAAGAAAGACGAACGCTAGATTTACTTAAATTGTGTATTTGTTCTTGAGGTTAATCCCCGTCTGCAATTCGCGCTGTGTGGAGTTTATTGGACATTTAGATGTGAATTTAATCAAAGTAGTCAGATGGACGTTAAAAGTGACAGTATAATAAAGCCAAATTAAAGTAGTATAACGTTCATACTGTAACATAAATCCAACAACCACGTTCAAATTAATAGGTCGCCTAAATATATTTTGGGGAAACAGGATTACGCGGGCATCACTTCCTATTCTCATATTAACGTTTTAAATGAACGAAGGTTCTATCCCGACATTTACCAAATACAAACAATGCTCAGCGTGTTTGCTTTATTACAGAGATATTTTTAGAAAGAATGTTTTAAAGCAAACAACGTCTTCAGCAGAGTTTTAAAAAGTTTTTTATCCTTTTTATTCCTTCATTAAAATTCGACCTTTTGAATTTTATTTAAGTATAACTCGTTGCTTATACATTCGTATTTCATTTCAACAGTTTAGCTTCAACAACACTATATAATAAAATAAACGCGAGACACAAAACTTCAAACAACCTATAAAAAAGGTTGTAGAGGAAATTTTTAAATGATGTTCAAGATACGCAGGTCACATTTTAGAATTTCTGTCCCAAAGTTACGAAAGAGACACGCACGAGAAAGCAGTTCGCCTGTAATTCCGCAGGGAAACAAGTATGCACTACAACGGAACGAGCCAAGTGAAAAGAAAAACATTACTTTATATACTGGTATAAGAAAATAAATAAGTCTAACATCTCTCCCTACATTTATTTATCAGTTTAAGCGGTTTCCATCTTCTAAACAACGATGCAGAATATACAGAAATTTCAACTGTATTGAAGTGGTTTTCGCTAAAGTGGCAACATAAAAACACCGAATTTGTCATACACTTTTTAGCAATCTTATGAATTAAATCAGCCTATTATAAACACAGATCATGATTTGGATACTAGAGCTGACGTGAAAATTGCAAACTACAGTAGTAGACGCCAACATAAAAGTCCAATGGAAGAAGAACCCGCATAAAAAATGGCGTTCTTTTCTCGACACCTGACTGCTGCCAGTTATCCGCACTTAAAAATGTAGAATGGACGCACTCTGTACAATACTAAGATTTGATGAACAATGCACGTTAATTAAGCATGATGTTTTAATACTTTTGTTTTTAGAAAATATAATTCAATAAGAGCAATAAAAATGAATTTTCTTAAAATAAGTTGCTACAATTTAATACAATACTAAGATAACGCAATACGATTAAGTAGGATAACCGTCACAACAAATAAAACCTCATAAACTTATGAACCGCTGAAATAAAAGCTTCCATAAAATTTTATACTATACGTCGTTATATGTAATACAAGAATGTTAAATATGTGAGACTGAAAATTACGATTAAAATAAAACGCGGGGAGTCATGGTATAAACAAAACCACACAGTATACATTGATAAAAAAAATAAATCAAATAAAATAAAAAAAAATTATGCATGAGAAACATAGAATCCGCATGCAAAACCGTATCTAGGACCTGGCTAGATGTTCAAGGCCAATTATAATAACACACACTACGTGAATTTTTCGCAATTGATGTGACAATAACCATTTATACAGCATAAATAAAATGTTACACGTGAGAACGAAATTGGTAGAAGGGTAAATGAAACATAACAACTAAGCCTGACAAGTTGGAAGTTAAGTTCGAAGTGTAACCACGACAAGATGTAAGTCAGGCGGGATTAAAGGTGTGCAATGCGCTGCCGTGGTGTTTTGATTTGCAGTAAAGCAATAACGCACTTTCACGTGTTCGTAGAATTTACGCCGGTGGAATAAAAATCCATAATCAAGATATGGGATCGTAAATTAATAAAGAGTTGAAACTTCCGAGTATACCCGTTCAGAAATAGGAATTTGTCATCGTTTTATGTGAATTGGTGGTCTAGTAAGGATGTGAACCATTGGTGTCTCTGGACGTCCTTATTTAGGAGATGTAAAATAAACAAGAGTAAATAAACATTTTAAATGATGTAGAAATAAGTTAATGTCGAAATGAGATGCGAACTATAAATGGTATCTGTTCATTCATAGGAAGTTGGCATAATGTTAGCACAATTGTTTTCTTGGACTATTTGAATATTGATGGGCTAAAGTGCCTAAAACTAGAGCTTGTTTAGTTTTAAGTATGCTAGGGTAAGAAATTGAAATTAGAACATTTTTTTAATGATCCATTAGGATGTACATGATAGTTTATAAGACTGATTTTATATGTGTTGTAGTGCCAGTTAAGAAGTGAAAAACAAGTTGGTATTCTTAAGGGACTATGGGATGCGATCATGAAAAGCTGTATTGATCGACGTTTTTGTGTAGTTACGTTGAAAATTTCAGGAATGGGATTCAGAATGTATCTACCAATATTCGTAAAACTAGGAAAATCAGTTAAACGATAATAGTGTTAATTTTTTCTTAAGTTTTTTTTTAGTAATAATGGCCAGTTTGATGTTAGAAAAGTAAGTCCCTTTTTTTGGAAAATATTTGTAATCTTACAGTAATTACTTAACGTTAATAGAGGTTAAGTGTAGAATGAATTTTATGTGGACTTATTTATGAACTAGGTAAACGTAGATGAAATTTGTGACAAGATATTCCGTTACATTAGTGATAAAGTCGTATTTGGGGAAAAGCCTCTTTATTTTAAAAATCACAAACCTTAATGAGTATTTTTAAGGTGTTGTAGAAAAAAGTAAAGTATGATGTGACAAGATTTAGGAAACCAAAAACAAAGGAGACCTATTCGGAATAACCGTCTTCCGTATAGGGAACAATATCGAAACGGATTACTGAGACAAGACGGTCTGACGTTTTTTAATTATGACAACCAGTAAAGCTTTTCAAGGTAAGTGGTCATTCTAACGCAGTTTTATATTTCAGTCATTTCAAATACGTGATTTTATTTTTACTATTTTTTTGTCATAGGAACGTACTCCCGCATCACTGTGGTTAGCCGATGCACCGTTAAATAGTTACGAGGTACCCGCCCCTTCAAGGCAAATCTTAATTTATAACGTACCGCTCATTTTGCCCGTAACAACTACTCGATACAAATACCTTTGACCGCTGGATGAAAATTTGGAAAATGAATATTGTGGGAGAAGAACGTGCAACTAAAAAATGGTCAAAAGTGAATTAAGCTAGTAGGAGTAGGCCGCACCATACTTGAAATATTCTCACCCTTATTTGGTTGGCTATAAAGTCACTATAAGGATTTAGATTATTTATAAAGCCTAAATGATCATTTTAAATCCAAGTCGAAATTGAAAGATGAAAAATTGAAATCCTGAACTTGTAACTTTTCGATTATTACTCGACAACTCTTATAGTTGCAGGCGGGTAACTTACTTGTAAAGGTGCAACGTTAACTACAAATTTGAGCATTGACACAGTGTCACACTTGTCGATGTCAGAAATACCAAAAGTAATTGGAAGTGGTGGCATAATGATGCGTACGATATGTAAATTTGTTCCTCCCTGTAATTAATTTATTTGTCACGGCAACTATATCAACTCGACAAACAATCAGGTATTAATTGGAAGATTACAGGTGCAAGTCAATCTTGCCCGTCAGTACCTTTTTTTTTTTAATTACTGAATCGAACTAAAAAACCATTTAGACTATGCCTGAAAGTCCAAATTACATACGCACATTCTGTATAAGTTTCGCTAATACGTGCGATTGCTATCATGACTACGTATAACAATGGTAGATAAAGAGATAGAGCTAAAAGTTAGAAAAATAAGTTTTTTATGGCAAACCAATCTAATAAATTAGAAAAAAGAATATCCTGTGAACGCATTTCACATTTCTTGACCACCAAGATACCGGAAGTAGTCGTCAGGAACGCAGACAACATAATGTGTACTCGTGTTGCAACTTTACAAACAATAGTCGATGGGGCAGAGATCCAGTTCAAGTGTTACGCTCTTATTTGGGCTCATATGCACAGATAAAATTATAGTTCTTAAATACACTGATACAATATTAGTCCTGCTCCACGTATCACATTTTGTGTCTTCGTGCCCCAACCTACCATCCCAAGTCTATAGGCAACGTTCGGCGCGGCTGGGATCTGCATCAACTGTCTTTTTCCAAAGACAAAGTTACTAATACAATTATAATAAAATTTACCAAGTTAGATCTGTCAACAAGAATAGTTTTGCTTTATCAGAGGACTTCAGAAGATTTAAAAAAAGAAAATAAAGGCTCATGTCAAATCGATTAGAGGGAATAACGACACGAAGGGAATACATTAAATATGATCCAAGTAAAAGCGTACATAGAATACTTTGTGTGTATATCTAACATCCACTATTACTCCTGCCCTGATAAGCCCCAATAAGGGCGAAACTAGACACGTTCTTTGCAAGAAGTTATTCTTTTTTATTAATCTGACTAGAACTTTTATTATATTTGTATCATTAACTTTTGGCCATGGAAAGAGGCAGTTGACCTGGATCCTCGCCGCCCCGACTATTGTCAGTAAACCTGTTGTGACAGGCTGTAACTAATAGAATGCACACCATGTGAGCCGGGTAAAGGATACTTATCACATTTTATTTATGAATTTACTACCACGCCTATGTTGACGAGTTCCAATAAGGGTAAACGCACTGAAAGGATGTTTCTTTTATGGTTCCTAAATTTCTTAGAGCTCATTGTTTAATTATTCTATTCAAAACGTATACCGACGCTTGGATGCTTTCAATGTACGGCCTGGTAAATGGCAATTTAATGGGATCCAGATTTCTTTACTTTGATAAATATCCAAAACGACTGGTGTCATGTTATTTCGTATTCTTACATATTTCTTAACGTTTCTACGATACTGAAGTGTAGTAAATATTGGTTATTCTGAGATAGTTAGAATTGCACTGTAAAACTGTCAATCTGCATAAGATTGATGTACATTTCAAAACAAGCATAAACAATTGCCAATACAGTGAATGTTAGCCATTCGCCTGCTTGGCAATATTCCTATCACATCCGGTGAATAATAACTGTATTTATGGTTTTCGCAAATACAATGGTGTCGGTACAGGTATTTGAGCTGGACTCATTAAGTCAAAAATTTATCAGAATATTGCATAAGTGCTTTGGTATACCAAACTTCATCTTCTACACCAACTATCCTTAAAGGAATGTTAGCTGACATGCGTGGACGATAACAATCTCCACATGCCGGTTGAAGGATGTATATTGATGTGGTAATGAGATCACGAGAGGTCATTGAACACCAAATTATGTGAAAAAAATATCCCGCCCAAAACCTGAAGAAATTAAAATTTCCCAACATTTAAATTTCACCCTGTATAAACGCATAAGCGTATTCCCTCTGCAAGATAAAAAGAGTCCCATGTAAAGTAACACTCTACAAGGACACATACCATTTAAGAGCGAAGCCCAATTTTAAATTCTCTGATTATGTTAATTCATTTCAGCGGTGTGTAAATAATTACTCCTGAGAGATGCCATATAGATAGTTTTCATTTTAAATAAAGCATAAAAGCGAAGCCCAATTTTTAAATACGTGACAATAAAAGCATTTATTTTCATCCCTGTATAAATAATTATTTTATTCTCCTGGAAAATACAATTTAATAACAAGTTTTCATTGCATTTACGACATAACGCGTTCAAAAAATTTCAATTTTACGAATACATAAAGCAAAGCATATTTTCCGTGTGTATATATTCTTTCAAAACACGTAAAACAAGTTTTAGTACATTTATGGAAAGACCAATAGTCCAGAAAGTTCGAGCATTTACGTTATTTAATAAAAAAATGCGTAATTTTTTCCAGAAATGTTCTAAAACAATTTTCTATCAATGAATGAACGTCCCAATATGAAGAACCGCTACAATCGGGAAAGTTATAAAAATAGAAAAGTACTATTTTAATAGCTCTAAAAGTGGGATAACAATCACTAGGTTTTAATGTCTCAACAAAGAATGGATGACATTTTGCGATAGTCATAAATTATACCGACCGCAATTAACTAGAGATAAAACCAGAAATTGCTGTGAAATATTGCATCACCCGGATGTGTCATGCTTCAAGAATTTAATCGAAGATAACGTATTCAGTTTGTTTTATTATATAAAAACGAGATTTAATGGGAAGGAGGTCATTCATACTTCGTCGAGCATCATGTGAGTTTCGAGTAAAGATTCATTCCTTAATTCATTTTACGACATGCAATATATACGTTTCAAGTAATTTGTAATGTAATCTGTCGATGTTCCACAAGTAACATAGAAGTTATGAAGCATACTTATTTGATAAAGTATAACGAAGATTTATCGCATTAATATAAATAATGTTGGTACAAGATCAACTGCTGATTTTGATCGAATTAAAAATAAATACACTTTGCAAACTGATATTTCAACTTCAAGATTGATTGTAAATGGAGGTGTGAAGTAGAACCAGGAAGTATTCAATGCTGTTAGTTACAATGGAAGTGATTATTTTTATAAGCGCTATTTGACCATACCAACTGCAAATATAATTTTGGTTTTTGTAACTTAATATAATAACGAGCATCATACAGTAAATTAAGCTAGAATAAGTTTTATTTTTATAAAAATTAATGTCAAGGGATAATTTATTCCAGCAATTTTGAGATCAGTGCTCAAAGCATTTTGAGCTTGTACAAAAATTTCTGCCCAACGTCGTTGGCCAACTACACTGACAAACGGGATAATACAAGGATAGGTAAATTATTCCAAGAATTTTAAAGATAATTTTTTGACACATATGAGATGTTTGGCTTCTGTACTTGTTAACAAGGATTAGGTGAATATTTTTTAATACGTAAATAGTCATCGAGTAACTATTCTGAATAAATTAAAACTATAAATTGTTTTATAAGCGTTATTTTATATCTGTGTATGTATAAGATTATTTAGATAATGCGAATAAAAGAAAAGTGTTTTTGAATGTATAGAAGATTGATTGTTCGCAGATGTTGCTTGAAAATTGTGTTTCATTTCCTTTTGATAAAATCCGCAAACATATTTTTTGCTGCGCTAATCAGGCAAAGAAAGGTCACGGTAAGATACAAATTTCATATTTTTTATTGCATCCTCATTAATACAATATGGCTGTATCCGAATCACAGCAACTTTAGTGGCTCCCAACGTTTACGACGGCTGGTCACAGCAATATATTATATATATATATATATATATATATATATATATATATATGTAAAATAATGCGATAAGGGGTCATATCAAAATCACTGAGTACCATATCATATTCATACAACACTCCAGAACTCAAGAAATTTTTCTATTACTATAAATATTTCTTTTCAGTGTAGAAACACTGTATATTGTACTTTAAAAAGTTTTATTTATGTTACATAATAGTATCTTTAAATAGTATAGTACGTATATTAAAAGTCCGTAAAAATCCTTCATTAAAAAGTACTAAAAGTACTAAATACCATTCAAAAAGAACAAATAGTATTAAAAACCAGTTCAGTTTATTTTATAACAAGACCCACTCCATTTTGTGACAAGATTAAACGTTTTTAACACAAAGCGTGCATTTTAAAACGAAAGTAATTCATTTTCAAGATTTTTGGAATTTCTAAATTCATTCACAAGTAGCGAAGACAAACAATAAAATCCACAAATCAATTGTAAATAAGGACGTGACAGATAACATGAATGGACATTGCAATTAGCGAGACTGTAATCATATAAGGTATCGAGCAATAACAGCTATCACAGATAAGCATTTTACATTCATTCTTTAAACTATGCCAATTAGAAACGAGTAGTAAGGCATTTTACGACGTAATAAATCAAAACTGACAGCAATTTAGATAACATAATGTATCAACTAACTCCATTTTCGACAAAATTGTATTAGCATTATGAGTCAAATCAACCAGAAATTTAGTAAGTATTTCAGATTTAACGATCACATAAAAATACAAAAAAAAAATTACCAAAGTTTCAGCTTACACTCAGGATAAACTTACATTTAACTTTCAATGTTAAAGATCCCTCACTACCGTGCTTAGTTCTTTAAAGATATACCTATTATCTAAAATATGTGTGAATTGCATGTTAGTATGAATAACTTTCTTAATTAATTTTTGAATTAATTATATCTCAAAGCTATAACTTCTTGCACTAAAATTATTAAACACAACATGCTCACTTCATAAAAACTTTCACAGAAAAACACAAATCTTAAACGTTAATTTGGCATTTATATCAAGAGCCTTGAATTAATTCAAGACTAAACCGTTTCTTAATACCTTAAAGCTTTAAACACAAAGTTCTGTCACAAGGATTGATTCTCGGTTAAAATTATACAAGACCGCCAGCAGGTCTAAGTCAAAAACCAATTTGCAATTAATTCAATTGCAGTAGAACCAAACCAAATAGATTTTAACAGAATTCGAATAAGCCTTGAACTTGATCGAGGACTAGATAGAAGTTGAACAAATATTATGCTAATAGTTGCAGTAATATTGAAGTATTAAAAAAAGTATTAATTGAACCAATAATTCAAGAGTTCATCAAAGTCTTAATTGAGGTCCTAACATAACCACATTACTTAACTTATTAAAATATAAAAAACTACTTACGATTTTAAAATTAAAAAAAAAATCAAACTGAACAACACTTCTAATTGTAATATTTGTATTTGCACTAAATTTTACCGAGTACTGTATTTTAAACTGCTTCACTCATTCACTGAAATACACCAATACTCCTTTTAAAGTAAATTTAATCCTATATATAACGTCTAATTCCATTACAGGCAGCCATATTGTTCAGAAAATTTTATTCACTAAGAGTATTAAATCACGCAAAGAGAGACGTAGTCCTAAACCAATAAGAGTCGTTCAGGTCATAACAGAAGACTTCATTCACAAAGTCGACTTGAATTGCGATACGTAAATTCCATCCTTTTAATTTCTAATCAATAAAAGACGAAGTATAACACAACGCTCTTCTGATGAGTAATACATATCAATAAAAAAAAGTTAGTCAAGAGCGAGTCGAGCTCGCACTATTAGGGTTGCGGACCAATACTGCGGTGAACAATCAATAAACCAAATTAAGCTGCTTAATTTTTATGTAAATTTAAATCTTATCCACATTTGAGTGTGATAACTGAAAAATGAATATATTACCCCACATTGTACATTTGTACATTAGCACATACGTTGTCTATAACCGTGTTTAAAAAAAATTTTCCAGCAACTATTACACTGTCAAAAAACCTGCAGTTTGCAGTTTTCCGATAATCTATGACTCAATAACTACTATCCCTATTAAAATCAAAATTTTAGCTTTGGAAATGTAGGATAACAGGGGGGGACGGTCATTTTGGGCACATTTTGAGCTATATCATGAAGACTACTGGACCGAAAATTATAAAAAAAAAATTTTTAGAAGCCTTTTAGCATCCTCTTTCAAATGATACCTCACGCGATATATTTATTAAAACTTTTTTCTTTTGACCGAATTAACCCGGCCATTTTAATTTAAAAATATTTTTTCTATTTTCTGACTGTCGATATATGTGCGGGCTATAAAGACCTAGCATTGTGCCAAATTTCATATTCCTACGTTACATAGTTTTTGAGAAAAACTTGTGACAGACGGACGGACGGACACGAGAATGATCTTATAAAGGTTCCGTTATACCTTATAAGATACGGAACCCTAGAAATCACATAAATATAACTATGACAAGCATGTTACGTACTTACTTACTACGTTGATTATAACGAGCTCGCTCCAAAAGAATCTACTAAACCTAAGAAACAAAGTTAATATTCACAATAGCGTTTTTAGGCACAATCAACACACCATCATTAATAATTAATCAAGTACCGCAATTGATGGATTACACTTTCGAAACCAATTAGCTCGGTTATTCATCAATATAAAAATAATATCACACAAAACCCGCATTATTCGTTATTCTAATATTAATAGCATTAAATAAGCAAAATGGTTTGTAGTTTTAATTTTTATATAATAATAGTAAACTCACGTATTGTAGTGCGTAATAATCGTTACCTCTCCACACGATGACTTTCCCTCACGTAGACTTTCAAGGTTATTGGTAATTGCAATGTACCTATCTCATCATAACGCAATCTGCGTACAAACGACAACCAGACAATATGTACGGTAATGACAATGTAAGATTTTCATTGTTAAGGTCGAGTAATCATTGGTTCAAAGATTCTAAAAGTGTGGGTTAAAATTCGGTCTGAAAATACTACAACAACTACCAGTCACATAAAAAGGCAACTTTTCACCATAAAGATTTTCTAACTGTCCGGTAGGGTTTAAAATATTTAAAGAACCCACGCAAATCAAAACTCAAAATATAGTAAACTAGTTCAACGAACGTATTCTAAAATTGTTTCTTAACAATTCTCACGAAAAACCCATTATAGAATAGAAACAACTTTGAGCATATTTCTAACACTCAAGATAACACAGCGGCTGTATCTAATTACAATTAAACCAGGTCATTTAACTACACTAAATATCGAACACTAACGTACCATACGCGTCTCGTATAATTTAGTCATTTTTCAAACGCGAAAGCAAACATTTATTAAAACAGGGTATCGAGTGTAAAATGCAGAAAATATTCAAACGCGAAATGGAGTAACAAATTGAAATCATAAATGACAAAGTTCGTTATAACTTGCAAATTATCTGATAAATTTTGATAGCTTACTCTCCAATTTTACAGAGATTATGATCATATTTAACAATTCTTGATCCTCCTGGCTAAACTACAATAGCTGAAAAAGGCGTTTCTACATTAAAACTTTTAAAACAGAAAAAGAACAACTTGAGAAACTAAAACGAGACAAAAAGTACCTCTTTAACCACTACAATATTTTGCTTAGAATTCAATTTTTTCATTTGTTTGTTACTTTTGTTATTTAGCAACAGTTTTAATGTTTTAAGCGTACTATGTCACAACTACTGTACGCGACACGCAGTAGTAATGTACTAAAAAAATTAAAGGCTAAAAACTATTTTTTCGACGACTAACTTGTCTATAACTCCAAAGAAAAGTTAGACATAGGACGAATTTTTTTTAGTTACACGGAAAACAATTCAAATTAAAGTGGACACCACTGTATCTCGCAAGTATTAATCCAAAAAATTTATTTAGGTTAGATACAGAAAATCCTTTCGTAGTTGATGATTTTAAATTTATTTGCGTAAATTCTTAGATAATTGATCAGCTCTTTTTAACATAGCAAAAATTACCAGAGTGCTAATACATCTATTCTATAACAAATAATTAGAATCAAATAGGAGCGATTTTTAACAAATAAATTATATCACAGAATTTTTAGTTTTAAAAGACTCGAACAAAATTTCGTTACATAATAGTGATATTCATTAACGAAAGTCAGATCTGGCAATCACGTGCAAATTTAATAACAACTGGAATTTTAAGTAGTCATAATGTAAATCTTATTTCGTTACTAGTAAAGCATAATCTCTTCTTAGCTTCTCGTGAGAGCTTCTAAAATTAGATGAGAATACGACGTTCTACTATCAGATCTTATGAACTGAAACGGCGAGGATTTTCACGCCAGGTAATTTAACCATACGTAGAAAAGGGGGTTATTAAATAAATCCGTTTAAGGATTCGGCAAAAGTAATAGGCTCACCCTTAACCACCGGTTACCGACTGCTACCCTAGTGTTAGTTATGATCCGATTTCAGTTTGTCTTCTGCCGTTCACTTGCTGGGATAAAATCCAACCAATCGCAGGCTAATTCTGAATTGTACAACTTATTGACCTAAAGGTGCTTTCATTATTAGCCTGAAGGTTTTTGTTATTGACATGCAGGTTTTTGCTGATCTGAAGGTGTTTACATTGACCTAAAGGTGTTTGCGCTGAAACAAATATAAATTAAGGCACTTGATTTTTCACCACTAAATCTCACCATCAACGACTCCCATTCCGCTTGGCTCAAAGATTAACGTGGAAGTGAGCGGAATATGACAAAAACTTATTAAGACAATTCGATCTGGGGAATTCTGATCTTCCCGGAATTGTATGCTAATCAGAACGCGCCTTGTTGACAAAACAAGTTGAAAAGCTTGAGATATATCTGAACAATTAGTTACTTACATCGACTTTTAATGATTAGAATATTATTTAAAACTTTCTAAGCAAAATTTCAAAACACCTGAATTGTTTTCAATACTATTATTGTTACAAAATGTGGAATTTAGCCTTGCAATTTAATTAAACTAGGAAATAACAGATCATTTGTTGTTTTTCATATGGGACCAAAGATTTACAAGAATTCGAAAACATATTGCTTTGTAAATAAATTATTTTTAGCGAATTTTTTCATTTTTTCAACCTGCCTTAATAAAGCTTTGTTATACTGCAGGGAAATTTTGCTACACACAAAAAATTGTTACCTATTCAAATATATTTCTGTTATGAGTGTTTTTGTTTATTGTCTGAAAAAGGCTCCCACAAGAAATATTGTGACAGGAACCACTTAAAACTAGCTACGCTCTGGTTCCTACAACTGGTGTACTAAATTGATATTTTCTGAAGATTGTTTGTTTATGTACCACCATTTTAGGTGCATAGTCAGTATTTTTATTCTGTGATAAAAGTTGATTATGTTGTAAATCAAAATTGCTTATCAATCAAACCTTGCGGTACCAGTCCCACAAATACATATACACCTTGTTTGTGCCAATCAAACTACTCCAGGTTAAAATTTACCCTTCGTATTTTCTTATACAAATTTCTATCATAAATAAGAATCTTCAAGTTATATTTATATTTGTGGAAATGACAGAACTGTGAAACTAATGAATAATGTAAATAAATTATAAAGTAAACAAAACAAGATGTTGAATGTTCGCTTAGCATAAAATGTATAATTTAAAAGCTCCATTGCAGGAAAATTCACATTCAGTAGCGATTTGCATGAAAATTTACATAAATATTTTTCTGCTTCAATGCTAAAGGAAAACGTGCAAAAGAGCTCAAAGAAGTTGTAAGTACTTAGTTTTCAGTTATTATTTGTGTTTTAATGTCTTGTTTGCATTCAGACCATTTAAGTTCTAATTCCTCTTAAAATGTTTTGACGATAACAAAGTAAAACATGTTTTATTGCAACAATTATAATAATGTATTCTGTTTTGTATCATATTAATAAAGAAAAATTAAAAGAAGTGTTCAAATTTAATTTATAATTTGAATTTAGCACGAAATCAAGGAAACATAAGCTAGGCTGGTAGTGTTTCTCTTGCTTGGCGAACTGAAACAAGTACTAACGTGTTTTAATCATTCAGCATGCTATTTTTCTACAAACATGACTGACAACTAAGTGCATCCAAGTGCAAGACAACGTATTGTTATTAAATTTTCAGTAAAATAAACAATTCTTGATCCTCCTGGCTAAACTACAATAGCTGAAAAAGGCGTTTCTACATTAAAACTTTTAAAACAGAAAAAGAACAACTTGAGAAACTAAAACGAGACAAAAAAGTACCTCTTTAACCACTACAATATTTTGCTTAGAATTCAATTTTTTCATTTGTTTGTTTCTTTTGTTATGTAGCAACAGTTTTAATTTTTTAAGCGTACTATGTCACAACTACTGTACGCGACACGCAGTAGTAATGTACTAAAAAAATTAAAGGCTAAAAACTATTTTTTCGACGGCTAACTTGTCTATAACTCCAAAGAAAAGTTAGAGATAGGACGAAATTTTTTTAGTTACACGGAAAACAATTCAAATTAAAGTGGACACCACTGTATCTCGCAAGTATTAATCAACAAAATTTATTTAGGTTAGATGCAGAAAATCCTTTCGTAGTTGATGATTTTAAATTTGTTTGCGTAAATTCTTAGATAATTGATCAGCTCTTTTTAACATAGCAAAAATTACCACAGTGCTAATACATCTATTCTATAACAAATGATTAGAATTAAATAGGAGCGATTTTTAGCAAATAAATTATATCACAGAATTTTTAGTTTTAAAAGGCTCGAACAAAATTTCGTTACATAATAGTGATATTCATTAACGAAAGTCAGATCTGGCAATCACGTACAAATTTAATAACAACTGGAATTTTAAGTAATCATAATGTAAATCTTATTTCGTTACTAGTAAAGCATAATCTCTTCTTAGCTTCTCGTGAGAGCTTCTAAAATTAGATGAGAATACGACGTTCTACTTTCAGATCTTATGAACTAAAACGGCAAGGATTTTCACGCCTGGTAATTTAACCATACGTAGAAAAGGGGGTTGTTAAATAAATCCGTTTAAGGATTCGGCAAAAGTAATAGGCTCACCCTTAACCACCGGTTACCGACTGCTACCCTACCTAGTGTTAGTTATGATCCGATTTCAGTTTGTCTTCTGCCGTTCACTTGCAGGGATAAAATCCAACCAATCGCAGGCTAATTCCGAATTGTACAACTTATTGACCTAAAGGTGCTTTCATTATTAGCCTGAAGGTTTTTGTTATTGACATGCAGGTTTTTGCTGATCTGAAGGTGTTTACATTGACCTAAAGGTGTTTGCGCTGAAACAAATAAAAATTAAGGCACTTAATTTTTCACCACTAATTCTCACCATCAACGACTCCCATTCCGCTTGGCTCAAAGATTAACGTGGAAGTGAGCGGAATATGACAAAAACTTATGAAGACAATTCGATCTGGGGAATTCTGATCTGCCCGGAATTGTATGCTAATCAGAACGCGCCTTGTTGACAAAACAAGTTGAAAAGCTTGAGATATATCTGAACAATTAGTTACTTACATCGACTTTTAATGATTAGAATATTATTTAAAACTTTCTAAGCAAAATTTCAAAACACCTGAATTGTTTTCAATACTATTATTGTTACAAAATGTGGAATTTAGCCTTGCAATTTAATTAAACTAGGAAATAACAGATCATTTGTTGTTTTTCATATGGGACCAAAGATTTACAAGAATTCGAAAACATATTGCTTTGTAAATAAATTATTTTTAGCGAATTTTTCATTTTTCAACCTGCCTTAATAAAGCTTTGTTATACTGTAGGGAAATTTTGCTACACACAAAAAAATTGTTACACTATTCAAATATATTTCTGTTATGAGTGTTTTTGTTTATTGTCTGAAAAAGGCTCCCACAAGAAATATTGTGACAGGAACCACTTAAAACTAGCTACGCTCTGGTTCCTACAACTGGTGTACTAAATTGATATTTTCTGAAGATTGTTTGTTTATGTACCACCATTTTAGGTGCATAGTCAGTATTTTTATTCTGTGATAAAAGTTGATTATGTTGTAAATCAAAATTGCTTATCAATCAAACCTTGCGGTACCAGTCCCACAAATACATATACACCTTGTTTGTGCCAATCAAACTACTCCAGGTTAAATTTTACCCTTGGTATTTTCTTATACAAATTTCTATCATAAATAAGAATATTCAAGTTATATTTATATTTGTGGAAATGACAGAACTGTGAAACTAATGAATAATGTAAATAAATTATAAGGTAAACAAAACAAGATGTTGAATGTTCGCTTAGCATAAAATGTATAATTTAAAAGCTCCATTGCAGGAAAATTCACATTCAGTAGCGATTTGCATGAAAATTTACATAAATATTTTTCTGCTTCAATGCTAAAGAAAAACGTGCAAAAGAGCTCAAAGAAGTTGTAAGTACTTAGTTTTCAGTTTATTATTTGTGTTTTAATGTCTTGTTTGCATTCAGACCATTTAAGTTCTAATTCCTCTTGACGATAACAAAGTAAAACATGTTTTATGGCAACAATTATAATAATGTATTCTGTGTTGTATCACATTAATAAAGAAAAATTAAAAGATGTGTTCAAATTTAATTTATAATTTGAATTTAGCACGAAATGAAGGAAACATAAGCTAAGCTGGTAGTGTTTCTCTTGCTTGGTGAACTGAAACAAGTACTAACGTGTTTTAATCATTCAGCATGCTATTTGTCTACAAACATGACTGATAACTAAGTGGATCCAAGTGCAAGACAACGTATTGTTATTAAATTTTCAGTAAAATAAAAGTAAAATCTTAGAAATTTGTGCAATACTTAGAAGGCAGTGTAACAAAGAAATATTAACTCACATTAGTATTTATGCAACTTTTAAAAAAAGTGAGAAAGACCACAGACCAAAAAACCATCGACAAGTGAAGGAATGACCGATAGGATTAACACACTTAACGAGAATGATCAACTAATTACTGTGAGGAATATTGCGTTCACACTCAGTATCAGTGTAGATAGTATCGAAGGGTGGTCTTCGATCGTTTTTGATTCCGTACCCCTAAGACATAAAAAATAAACAAAGTATACTTCCAACTAACTGAGCATAGATTTATTAGGGGAAGCGGGAGAGAGGAGACCGCTTTACTGTAGGGATAAAAATTATAAAAAGTAATTTAATATAGAATTTTAAAGCAACTAATTAATTGTTTTATACTGATTGCTTGATTTTCAGTAACTTGATACAAAAATTTTGTAAGAACTAGAAATGGTATTGTTGAAAAAAATCTTATTTACCAAACAATTACACAGAAATGTTTTCTACAAAGAGCTTACATAGGTACATCCTTTTATCATTTAATGTGAACAATGGCACTACAAATGTTGAATAATATCTGAAAATGCTGGTTTGATATCTTCTGAAACTGCGATATGAAGATTTGGTTATAAGTTTAATTTATTTCGGTATTTGGTTTTAATACCCGTCATCGCAGAAAACGATACTTCATTGGGATGTTCGGACTCCAGTTCCATCCACCAATCATAAAGAGATGTTTTGTTGGAATGCAATTACTAAAGTTTTATTCGGTCAATTGATTCATTTTGAAGTAGAACATGAAAGTGTTCAGGTTTTACATTTTTATCAAATGGATGTAAAATCCACTGAAATTTCCCGCCAACAACATCTTTAAATAAGTTACAAAAATATGCATCTACGTTTCCTAAATCTGTAGTTATCAGAGTTTTTGTTTGTTCAACAATTACATTATTTCCTTCAACGAAATTAGATAAGAGTTGAAAAATTTTCAAACATCTCTTTCAAAAAATTTCTCTCCACGGCACTATTTTATTCGAAATACAGTTATTTTCTCATTCTTTGTTAATATATAACCTTTTAACAAATTTTAATACGCTTACATAGTTTGCCAATAATTTATGCAGTAATTTTCAATATAAATCACTTGTAGAATTTTCTTTAATATTTTTGTCGATAAAATAACATAAGGTACTCATATTTAATAGCTTGTTTTATATAAACACTTTCTTATTTGAAATAATTGACATATTTTTGTAGTTTGTATATTTTCAAACATAAATAGTGAATTGAACCTGTATGCAAGCAATACTAGTTACTCGTGTCTAGTTCAGATGTTTTAATTCATAGTCTAAATACTTTTTTATTCCCATTTAAAGCCGTATTCGTGGATGAATATAGCACCAATTGAGAATTGACTTGAAATATAAACGTAGTGTAAAGTTCTAGTTTTCATTCTAACTATGGAAGGAACTTTGATTCATTCTTGGTCTCTAAGATTGGCACTGTGAATTCGGTAGTCAAGCAGTCTAGTGGACCTGACTAAGGGAATATAATTTCCAATCTTTCAGAAATAATTAGTTGAACGCTATGGCTGTTAGTATTTAATTTTTAATTATTAACGAGCAAGCAAAAAATATTTGGATGTAAACTACCCCAAATTTAGTTCCTGGTATTATGTTAGCTGGTTTGAGTTATATTAAGAGATAATAACTGTTTTTGCCGTCGTTTAGTTGAAGTAGACAACAATGGCTGTCACTACTGTTAGCGATTGTAGAAAGTTTAGAAAAAGATTTATTCCTGCATGGATTTATTTATGCTAGAGCATTTGTTCTGTAAAACGTGATGAGTTTATGGAATGTTAATTTGTCTGATAATTGTTGTTCATGTGGTTTTGTTAAACTCAATCATTTATAATGTATATAAACATTTGGAAATCTATTTTGTTATTGTTCATAAAAAATTTTTTGTTGGTTAAATAAATTCTACTTTCCGTAAGATTACATATTTTAGTAACACTTATTGTTATAACTAATTGAAGTACAAATTGTGTTTTACAGCTGTTGTTAAATAAGTTCATGTGTTAAATTTATAATGCTCATATTCAAAACAATCTTGTTAAAAGCTTTTGTGCAGTGGTATAAATAAAGAAAACAAAATATTCTTAAGTCTAGGTAATTCTTGTACTTGTTCTTAAATTGTAAAACTAAAGTTCTGGCAAATTTAAAGTTTAAACTAATTGATACCGATTCGTAAATATGGCGTAGATCTACGAAATGTGGTTTATTTTCTTTGAGATAGTTTGTAAATTCAACAATTTTTGTGTGATGTATATAAGAACATTTTGCTATAATTCCTTTACCCTGGGTTCATTTATATCCACAGGAAATCCTCGCATAATTTTAAGAGTTAATTTTCTAGCCGTTTACGCTTATTTATTTTTTATTTGGACAAGTTATTCATTAGTACTTTAGCGGGACAGCGATTTTCTTTTTATCCTATCAATCCTTCGTTGAGTTTTGTGCTCGGTCAAACCTTTTCTTTACAACTTTTGCCTTGTAGCTACAAGTTAAGTATTTTTCCTTTTTAAAAATATCAGCTAAATAGCATGCTACTAACAATCATTGAAACGATTTTTAAATCGCGTATTTTTATCTAGGAAGCAAATATACAACTCATTCTTCATTTCTATAACTTTTCTAAATACTTCACTTAGAGATAACTATCGAACTGCTGTATGATACTGAAGATTTTCATGGCTATTGCCCTTCTGACAAAGTCCTCTAAAATTCTACTGTGAGACCCCTTTGTGGAATTACAAGTTTAGCTTCAATAATTAGGTATACGGTATTACCAGTCCTAATTGGAATGCTATTTCCCATCGTTGTTTTTGTAGTATAAGTAGGCCACGATGTATGAAAGTTGTGGTTGTTGAATTCTCAGGTACTGGCAAGTGAAGAACCTATAGTTTATGACATGTAATCTGCTAACCAAACATTTTATCTTGTTGCAAGTAACGTGCGGTAATTGCCTTAACCAATGTTGGTGTGAGAGTCGGACAGATCCTTTAGAGTAATCTTCTTGGCAGTTAATGCGGGTTAAATGCAATGAAGATACCTGTGGAATCTTTATATCGTTCCTTCCCTTAATACCTTATAGGTGTTCCATACTGTTGCAGATTAGAAACAACTTTACTGCAAATTTCCAATAATCGCCGCTGACCCCAACAAGGGCCCTATCGTACGTTTAGAGAACAAGAGCCGGTATACAAGGATCAAATGGTATTGGACCTACTTTAAACTACCTCTATAAATAAAGGTAAACCGTTCTTTGATTAATTATTGTTTTTAAATTATTGAAAAATATGTGTACTATTACGCCCTCTGTATAACCTAACTTTAAACTAATGTACGTTTTATCTGTCATTTGACAAGTAATAACCATTCAAAAGCATCGTTTTTATAAAATTAAGTATGCTTATATGACCCTGCAATAATTGATGTATTTCAAGCTTCATCTTTTTGCAGCAATAGTTGGCATATAAAAAATGTAATGAACGAATTTCAAGTGGTGCTACTTCAGTTAGCTTTCTTTTAAATCCTTTTTTGTCCAGTTAAAGCTTCATTACTAGATATACTTGAACAATTTTTACATAAAATGTTGTTTTTAATAAACAAAATCATTAAGTGTTGAGAGGATGTTGTCCTCTGTACATCCTACTGCAAGTGCTTTACAAAAAGTAGTTATCATGCAATTTATTTCTAAAATAATACCTAATAATACAAATAACTGAAGCATGTTGGGAACGTCTGTATTTTCATCAAATTTTATGTATACACTTGTTTACAGGAATAATGTTATGATACTAGTATTCAAATGGATTTAGGTAATTCAGTGAGAAGAGAGCGCTTGTTTTCTTTGACTAAAGATATAGTTTAGCATTTTGTAAAAAGATCTTCATTCCACCAGCAGGTTGCAATGATCAGGATCCACTAGGAATACTCGTCTTCCGGAGGAACATCCCCACAAAATTAGTACAAATTTTTTTTTCAAGATTAGTGTTATTGGTAACGTAGCTAGTAATTGCAACTGTTCATTTTTATATTTTGCATTAGTTTTTCTATTTTGTTATTTGTTTTTATAGGGACCCTCTCCCGCACCACTATAGTTAGCCGGTGCTCTGTTAATTTGTTACGAAATTCCCGTCTCTTCTGGGCAATATTTAATTGAACTGTCTAACGATTCATTCATCCGTAACAGAAGCTACGACGTTAGATCTTCATATTAATGAAGAATGCGTATCAGCTGGACAGATAGAGTTGATAACGTAGATAGAAACATGTTTGGTGTAACTGAAAGATGATGTGATAGACCGATAGCTCATGTTTTAAGGTATCAGGACATAATTAGGAGAGTAATAGAGAGCACAGCAAATGATAAAATATGCATATTGCACCGAAAACTTTATTTGCAATAACAACAGTTCTTTATTTTCAAACTGAGTGTACTAACCTTTTCAACAAGTCCCAGCTACAATAAAATTTCTAAAAGCCCTTCTAACGCTTTATTTTCAGAACTAATCGCTAACAGAGTACAAGTATTATCTTCTTAACACTAAAACTAGGTGCTATCTTCTAAATTAATATCGAAGCACTATTAATAACTATCCAAAGACTAATTATTAATTTATATGATCACTGCAGTAACTTATATCAACACTAATTTATATCGACAGCCATTTATATCACATATTTTAAAGCTTTAAACTAGAACTTGAACCGTCATAAAAGCTTCAATTAGAACTCATATCAAAGTTTCAATTAGAATTGACTACCAATACCCACGACGGTGCTTTATATACATATTCAAAAACCTCTAGACCAGGGATGTCAAACTCAAAAGCTAATTTCGGCCAAATAAACAATGCTTAACTTTCCTATTTCTGGAGAAATTTTATTGACCGAGACTAATTTCAAAATTGACCCAACGTAAGCGTTATTAATGCAGTTTCGGACAGGAGATTTACATTCATAACAGAAAATAATTGCTCGCACTGATAAATACTTTCAAACATGGAAATAATTTCAATTGCGAATTTTCTAGTATTTTCAAACCGTGCCCGTAAATATTCGTAAAATTCAGGCACACCCACTTCAATGAATTTTGCCTTCAAATTTGAGTCGCACTAAATCTCAACACTTCCATTTGCATATTATTGGGTACTAAGTCTATATCTATTGAGAAAATCGAAGAAAAGAAACAAAATTTGTCTTCCAACGAATTAAAATTTAAACATTGTTTCAAATTCTGTTCTAAGATTTGAAATTTTTTCTGCGTATTTTTGATACGATGCAGTATCATCTAAACTAGATTTATTCTTTTTGCACGTTGGGAAGTGCGTTAAATCTTCATTTTTCAGTTGCCTTTCCCAAATAAATAGCTTACATTTGAAAATTATGTCAAACATGTTCGTAATGATCTGATCCTTGCCTTGTAACGATAAATTTAAATCGGATAAGTGTTTGGTTATATCAACCACAAAAGATAAATCTTACAGCCATATTTGATCGGAGAACAAGCTTGTATCTTGATTTTTAGTTTGTAAAAACTTACATATTTCTTCTTTCAAATCCTAGAATTGTTTGAAAACCTTGGAGCAAGATAACCAACGTACCTCGCTATAGTAGGATAAACCAGAATATGTACTATCTAATTCACTTAAGAAAGCAGTGAATTGTCGTTGATTTAGGCCTCGAGATCTTATAAAATGTATAACTTTTTTTATATATGACTAAACATTCTCCATTTTGATTACCTTCGTGCATAATACTTCTTGATGTATAATGCAATGCGTATGATAAATTTTTGAACCGTAAATTTCACTAAGTTTTTGTTGTAGAAATGCTAGGAAGCCGTTGTTTTTTCCGGTCATGGAAGGTGCACCATCTGTAGCTACAGAATTTAATTTTGACAGAGGTAGATTGTATTTTTGCAGAAGTTCATAAACACTATTAAATATATCGTGTCCTGTAGTAGTACCATGCATTGGTATTAGCTCCAATAATTCCTTAAAAATGGTTAAATCCTTGTTGCAAGCACGAAAAAACACAGCTAATTGAGCTATGTCACCAATCTCCGTACTCTCATCACAGGCGATGCAAAAACTTTCAAAACTAGATGATTTTGCTTTGATCTGATCACTTAAATTGGCGGCCAAGTCGGTAATTCTTTCCGCAACTGTATTTCGGGACAAAAAAGTTGTTTGAAACGCCTTCGAATTTTCGGGAAAAACAATTGCTGCAGCTTTAATTAGACATTTCTTGATGAAATCACCTTCAGTAAAGGGCTTCCAGTGTTTAGCTATCAACTCGCGCAAGACGTAACTTGCATGCACCGCCTTTTCATTTCCTTGCAATACTTTACTAAATATTGACTGTTGTTTTTTCATCCCGAACTTGAGCTCTTTCAACTTCTCTTCTCTCATTAATCCTTTGTAATTCTCATAGTTTGATTGATGTTTTCGTAATGACGTTTACTATTATATAACTTCGGTACATTAATGGTACTATTGCAAATCAAACATATTATTTTACTTCATAGCAAAAATATTCCAATTCCCATTTTACTTGAAATATTCAATGTTCGTCGGCGATTTTTCGTTTAGTTTTACTACCACTTGGCTTCGATATAGACATACTGAATACAAAGGGTGAAATAAATAAGCAATTGTTAACAGAAAATAATAAAACATTTTAATTGCAATATCAATGCTTTGTTTTGAATATTAACTTACCAAGCAGAGAATAACTGCACAAATCAATAAGCGTAATATAAATTAAGTAATAACCATAACCACTTGTAAGATAACGTATGAATAACTACGTCTTATTAGGTTAGGTGTATCAGCTGATGCGTAGCAGTTTGCCGTTGATAGCTTAGTGTGAAACGGACTCCATTTCAGCCAATTTGAATTTTACATTTTCGCGCGAGTTACATATCCCCTAATTAATATGTATACAAATAAAAAATAATTATTGTCTTAAGAAATAGAATGTTACATTGTATAATTGAAGGACACATTATAAAAGGTTAATGAAAGTTCGTACAGACACGAGAACAGAAGTAACTACTTTGTATTTCAGACGCAACCTGATACTGCAGGTACCGGACACAATGAACTACAAAAAAACAGTTTTTATAATTAAGAGTACTAAGAATAAGACATTGTATGTTATCAAGAAATAGCAGACGTGTACAAGATGATGTAGGAGCAGGGATTACATAAATACCCTGAGGAGGCCATAATGGCCAGTCAGTCTCGAACCTCATAACTTTAACATTGTTGGTAGTTCAAGCTACTCACCGTAATTTTTAATTATTAATTATTGATTTATTAACTTAAAGTATTTTTGTCAATTTCAATGTTTAGTGAATTTAAACGTCTAAGTTGTGGTAACAGAAATAAGTTATTTTTGTACTTAAACAATTAAAAATAAAATTGATAGAAGAGTTTTTAGCGACAAAACTTTTTCAAAAGTAGCTCGCAAAGGCCCATAACCTATCTCGCGTACAATTTAAAATGATTCGTATAGTTTATAAATAAAGTATATTATAATTTTATATGCTGGGTTCGTTTCTAATTCATATTTCTATTTTATTTTTACTTTGCGTCGGATATATTGACTGGGCCAGAAAAATGTTCATCTCTGGTCGCATGCGACCCGCGGGCCGCGAGTTTGACACCTCTGCTCTAAACTATTCTAAAACATACCCAAAATTATCAAAATGACATTCTCGAATGTACCTACTGCAATCTAAATAATTCTTAAATGCAATAGCCTTGTACTTGTCAATCGAATCTATTTGAAGATGTCACGCCACAGGGTGCCCAACAATTATTTTTTGTGTATAGATGCTTCGTTTACGTTCTAATGTCATTATTCTAGGCGGAGATAAACCACTCAGCGCTACAATATGAAGACAAAAGCTCAAGTAAACAGATAATATTAAAAAGTGAATTATTATATATCTCCCATTTGGAACAGAACCTCGAGAGGTGAGTTGAAGTTCTTTATATAAGAACGGGTACTGAAAGAACACATTGAGGGTAGGAAACATCAAAAAACCGCTTCAAATCCACCTTGAGATTGAGGCTGTGCGAGAGAAATGGAGACAATAATTTTGATGATGCCTATTGCGATTTAATATTTCACTAATTAAACAATTATGTTCGCATCATATGATTCGAAAAATAACTATAACATTCAGATTTCACAGTGTGTTAACTTAGTTGTTGAGTGGGAGAGTTCTAAATTACAAATCAATAAAGTTCTGTACATCTACAGAAAATTTTATAAAGTCTAAATGTAAAGCGTTATTCAAGGCTTGTAATTTGATGTAAAACTGAGTCAGACAACGACGGCCACTCTAAATCGATTTGCACAAAATTAAAGTTTATTAACAGATAAAGTACTCTAAAACTCCATCTTTCATAAAACTTTATAATAGCTATATCGCCCTCGCTGGTTTCGCTTTACGTTACATTAACCACACCAAGGGTTGAATTTCGTTTTACGGAAAGTAAACGAATCGAATAACACAAGGGACAATTTTCAGAAAGCTGGTAATTTTAATAAATTCACTAACTCTTCTTCGAACACACATTAAATATTGAAACAACCAACCATAACTAAATAAAAAAATTGTATAAAAGTAAAAAGCTAACATTTCAGTCTTTTCAATTAAGCATAACCTTATCCCGAATTTTATCTGCAATATGGCTTAAGTACACTAATTAGAGAAGTCAAATAAGAAACCTGGAAATTCATTCCATGTTTAATTTAGGTAATAAGAGAAGTTTGTGACATTTTGAAAATGCAATGGTTGTAGCTTGCACACGAAGTTGTAACTAGCTGTGAAGTAATGCTGGAAACTTTAAAAGTAATTTCAAGATCATTTATTTTACATGCATGAACAGCTAGCAAACTTTATTAAAATTAGGATGTCTTACTGGTAGCGGCCACATAGGTGAGTTTGACACATTCACTCCTCTGGCTCCAGCTCTTCCATACTACTGTTAGAATTTCTTACTGTATAATTATAGATTGCTTCTTTCGTTTACACAAACGTCACACCCTTTAACTAAAACACGAACAATTGTGTTCCGCTTTCATGCAACTTAGAGATTGGACAATATGGTTTCCAAGTAAACTTTTAACGGAATATAATTTATTATTCTTGACCATGTTAAATAATCACTTCTCATACATATGACAATCCATATAAGATTTTTGGTAAGATAAAGAAATATAAAACGAAATAGAGACTTGAATGTTAATCTGGGGTATACTGGCTGACTATTAATAAACTACGACTGCATAAGGAAACCAAACTTCTTTTGATCCCAAAAGATAATTCAGAACCTTAAATAAACCCTTAGTCATAACCAATCGCCATGATCCAATCGCCGACTATGGTAAAGGTCGATCGTGTTAAATTATATTTTGTAGTTAAAAAAGAGCTATCTATGAAAAGGAAATGAGGTCTATCTGACTTTAACTTGTAATAATAAATTCATATATCCTGTTCACTTTAATGCTTGGTTAGAGCCACAAATCTGTGTTGTTTACTGCTGTAGTTTAATCTCTGCTAACAGGTTATGGGCCCAGTGACAACAGCTTTGTAAATTTTGACAAAATGTAGTCAAATACTCATGTTGTTTAATCTTCTTTCTGCTGCATTGATACCATGTCATCACAGAATTTTTTACACCTGTCCATAGAAAAATTAAAGGATCACGAAAATTATGAGGCATTAAAAATTGCTGTCCAATTTTACCTAGAAGAGCTAGAACTATGGGATTCTGTAATTGGCACTGAAAAAGATGAAAAGAAGATCAGACAATGCAGATCAAAACTTGTATTGTTGTTAGAACAGCACAAGAAGTATGGGAAAATCTGACAAAGGCATTTTAGGACAATGGATTAACTAGAAGAGTAGGACTTCTTCGCCTCTTTAACAACTAAATTACAAAATTGTAAATCAGTTCAAGATTATGTAAATAAGATCATAAGCACTGCCTATAAGATAACTAATATAGGTTTAGAAGTTAATGACGAGTGGGGTGGAACTATTTTACTTACAGTGCTCACAGAGCAAAATGAAACCATGATAATGGGCATTGAAAGCTCGGTAACTGTAACTGGGGATTCCATCAAGATGAAGTTGTTGCAGGATATTTTCATTAAAAAACCAAACAAAACGGGTACCTCAGCATTATATGCTTACGCTATGGATTGCAAAATAAGAATAGTAAATTCCAAAACAAAGCTGTTGAAGAGCATTATGCTGATAATAAATATCCGGTCAAACAAAGAGAACGTCCTCGTTGCTTTCAATGTAGTAATTATAATCACATTTCTAAGCAATGTACCAGAAAAATATATAATAAAGATGATAAGAAAAATGGAAATGGACAAAGTAGAAATGACAAATCATTATTTGCTGCATTTTCTGTTCAGTCGAAAGCTAGCGTGCTAGCGATGACTATTATTTGGACTCTGGAGCAGCTGCTCATCTTTCAATGAACAAAACTTTGATGGCAGACGTCAAAGAATTTAGCCAATTAAGTATCACCACAGCAAATAATTCAAAAATGATGATGATGATTGGTAACATCAATCTTCCTGTACGTGGTTCAGAAAGTGATGTTCAAATAAAAAAACGTTTATTTTGTTCCTGAATTGAAAGTAAATTTGCTATCTGTGAGTCTAATAGTTAGCAAGGAAAATTCCGATCTATTTGATTTTAATGGTGCCAAAATATACAATAAAAATAACGAAATGATAGCAACAGCTGCACTGGACAATCATTTATTTAAATTAGATGTGCCTAAACATAAAGTATTTGCTACGACATCACGGGACAAAGATCTCTGGCACAGACGCATGGGCCATCTAAATTTAGACAGTTTAAAACAATTAAATGGTGGTTTAGTAGATGGTTTAGGATTTTCAGAAACTAAAAGTTCAAACGTCTGTGAAACGTGTATAATTGACAAAAGTCTCTGTTCCCAACTAGCAGCTCCAAATCTAAAGCATTATTGCCGTTAATTCATTCGCTGTGCTTGGATTTATGAAAACAGAATCTCTTGCGAGATCAAAATGTCATCATTTTTAGATGACTACAGTCAAAAATCGTTCGTGTATTTTCTAACAACCAAAGAACAAGTGCTGGAGCATTTCGAAATGTTTAAAAATTTTGCCGTAAATCAAACCGACAATAAAATAAAAATTTTGAGAAAGGATAGAGGAGGCGAATACAATAATAAAAGGTTTAATGACATTCTAAAATGTACTGGTATATTAAATCAGACTACTTACCCTTATAAAAGCCAGCAGAACGGGAAAGCGGAATGATTTTCTCGCAGCTTGATAGACAAAGCAAGATGTTTACTGGTTGATGCTGATCTCCCACATCAATTCTGAGTTGAAGCTGTAGAGACGGCTTGTTATTTGTTAAATCGTTCCCCGAGTAAAAATATTGAAAATACTCGGGAACAATTATAGTCACGAAAAAACCTAATCTATCACATGTCAGGATCTTCGGGTGCAAAGCATTTGCTCACGTTCCTGCTCAAAAGTGAAAAAAACTGGACCATAGAGCAACACCGTGTATATTTGTAGGATACAGTTTGGAATCAAAGCTTATAGTCTCTATACTCCTCAGAAGAAATGTGTCTTCATATCGGGGGATGTATCATCTTCTGAACATGAAAAGGGAAGTTCCCTATTGTCTGAAACTTATAAATATTTCAACCGTCCTTGTATGTCTTGCCTGAAGCGGAAACCGTAATAGTGAATGAGCAAGATCGTGATATTGATATGCCTATTAATGAAGCTGAGACAAGCAATTTAACTGAATCTTCGGATAATATAGGGAATAATTTAGATTCTGACTTTGAACTACCCATAGGCGGGACAGATGAGGCGATAGAACCTGCGTTACAGAGAGTTCAAAGGGCTCGCAAGCTATCTGCGGCATTGGATGATTTCGTTATATATTTTGCATTCACATGGGATATTTGTGATCCACTGACTGTGGAAGAAGCGATGGAACGTCCAGAGAAAGAATACTGGAAAAAGTCCATGGACGGGTTGGCGATGTTTACGTCTATGTCTGTGATCGGACGTCTGTTGCCTGTTTCAACAACAATTATGGTTTTCTAGGCTCGCAACCACGAAATTTTAATACCCGTCGATTTACAGTAGATCTACCAACAGCATCGTCACCCTAAACAACCTTTAAGCGGCGATGAATCTCAGTAGAAGTCACATTTTCAACAGTTACAAATTCGATAGCAGCGCGCTGTTTAACTCGCGTTGACAAAGCACTGTAGTAATACTTCTTCATACTATCGCTACTGAAAGTGAACTGCTGAACGTAACGCCTTTAAAATGGACATGCGTACAGAGGGGGATTGTGACTTCCGAATGCCACCATTCGCGCTTTTGTAGGATATGTTGTTCGTGTTCAACAAGCATGTGTGCACCACTTTTCAGCCTATCCTCGTATATGCAACATGACAATGCTAAACCACATATAGCCAAAAGTGATATAGATGTGGTCAAGACAGCAAATGCAACTAGATACCCTTTGGCAGGAGAATAAATCCATGACATGGTTGTGTAATAGACTATTTCACCTTACAATCTGCAAAACAGTGAAACCGGTCATTCGTTATGTTCTCTTTACACATGCCAATAAACACAACTAAGATAGAATCCCGTACAGGTTCAATGAGCGACAGATGAAACAGATAAGCGGGTCGCCCAAAAGTAAAATCTGGTTAATTTAAAGTTAAAAGACATCGATATCTAACACGCTCATTAAATGTTCTCCTTAGATAGTTTTCAAATTAAAAGCAATAAAACTCTGAAAAGATAAGACCATTTTAGAGAACTCTCAGTCAGTTAAGACATCATTAAACAGAATCAGGAAGCGACAACCTATTTAAATTGATTTGATTATTAACGGAGAAACTCCTCTCACAATTTCTTCTTTTATAAAACCTCGTACATTTATATCGTTCTCGCTGGTTCCGTTTTACGATACGTTAAGCACGCTAAGGATAGCATGTCGCTCTACATAAAATAAACGAGCCGAATCAAACAAAAGGGGCAGACTCTCCAGAGCTTGTAATTTTGGTATATGTACTTACTCTTCCTACACACAGCCGTGCAGTAAAATTGGAAGATAATCATGTGTACTTCGGAAAAATGTAACACAAAAGTTTCGTATTTAATCTTTTCAATAAAAATATGCAATTTGCATTTTTGGGAATTATACGTGCAATATAATTTTAGAGACGCTGCTTAAAAAATCAACAAAATAAACTTGATACTTGATAATTCGGTCCTTTTTAAATTTAGGTAAACAAGGAAGTTTGTAGCTATTTCTCGAACATGGAATAAATATAGTTGGTACACGAAATTCCAATCTACTACGAAGTAACGCTGAAAACTCGTGAAAGTAGTTTCTAAAAATAATTATTCTCTATAAGGAAATAGAAATAAGTTCTATCAATCTTTTAAACTACAATGTATTAGTCTTGCTACTATAATTGAATGCTGTATGTTGGCAAATACAAATAAAATATAACATGCCTCTAGTTAGACGAATTCTGCAACTTTCGGAAAACTTATTTCGGGAGTTTAATTAGAACAACTTTGCATTTCTTTGTAAAATTTGTGACATATTTCAGTGATTCATATCGTTTCATAGAGGATTATATAAGAAAACTTATAACATAATTCCCTTGTTGAAATTTGAAGCTAGGACCCCCCCCCCCCTAAGTTGCTATAAAATTGCATGCGATGTCCAATTGAGTCATTTGAGGCCATTGACATTTTCTACAGAATTGAAATGGTTTTTCAAATAAATCATACCTTGCAGATTGCCGTGCAAAAATTTTATTGGGCCCAGCAAAGCATGATATACTACATCCTACTATTATTTCCCAAACAATTCTTGTGGGGGGCCCTTAAAAACGTGCAACGCTAGTGCATTATTTAAGCAAACACTAGTTAATAGAATAGAATTTAGGAAATTTCAGATAGTTAGAAAAATACGGGCAGCTTTCGGTGAATAAGCGTAATAGGAAAGCTTATTCGTAAACATTCACACTAGTTCAAAAACAAACCATTGAATCATGGAATTTGACCGACACACCCTACAACACCAATAGTCATAAAACCTGCCATAAAAATTAAAGCATTACATATAAACCGCGTGAGGAAATAAAAGCTCGCACCATGGTAGATTACTCTAATAATCATATACTCCTAAATTTACAGTAGCAAAAAAATGTTAGGAACTTAAACAATCGCCGCCGCTTTCAAAAGTGTGAGAACAAACTGACCGTGGACATAAACAGAATAACATTGAACACGACAATAGGACAGCATTAAAAATACAATCTGTGTGAACGAGAAAAATCGGGTAATAGAAGAGAACTCCTAAATACCGACACATCATAATGGAAGGGAGCTTTTTATCTCCAGTTATTCGATACCAAGCAGTAAAACAGAGCTGCGCAATCATCGTCGTGCGGGTTAAAGGTTGTACATCGGGTAATAACAGTGACGGTAATTAAAACACCGAAATTGTTAGAGAAACAACTTCCCAAACGCGACTGCGGATTTAATAATACTGTTACAAGTGAAGGTGCACCTGTGATAGAAGCTTTTGTTCAACGTTAACTTGAAGTATTGGATTACCTGCCACCCCTTTCTTAAACTAAAAGTCGCTCTAAGTTCTGTTAAAACCAACAAACCTGCAAGTTTTAGAATTTTTGCTTTTCATCTACTAAACATTCCATGCTGTTGTATATTTAATAATTGTGATGGGTTGTAATAATATGAACGAGTAAAACGTATAAAGTTCGCTTAATAATAAAATGACTTTGTGTAGGTGCACGCTTATACAAAGCGTATTGTAAACACCGAAATTCGCATATAGAAAAGCACCACTATTTATATCCGCATAATTTATATGTATCAGTTTGTTGGGTTGGATGTCTATAATTAATAAAATTAAGTTGTTCTTTTTCTTTTAGATACACTCATATTTGACCAATTAAGAATAGAGCTTAGTTTTTTTTGTGTCTGTTATTTACTGTGATATTCATGTTTGATAATATAGGTTAGGTGAACAACACTTGCAGTTTTTTTTTATTGTGTTTATTTTAAATTAGTTGAAGATGAGAAAATGTGTACACAAGGCTTCATCAACCTATATTGCAGTAAGAACCGTTAAAACTTCTCTCAAAGCACTCGTCTTCTGGTTAGGCATTATCCAAGTGGGTTGGCGCTCAAATGCTTTATTAGACAGAGAACTCAAAGACCTTTCCAGGTAGGTGTAAGAGTATTTAATGAAAGTGTTGAAATTTGTATACCCCTAATAAGATTTGCATTTGCTTTTATTAAGCCCACCTCTTCCCACCTCTTATCACTGAAAGCTAGTTGGTGGACGCTTTTACTGTTACGCCACTTCGTTTTAGCAGAGTAAAATTAATTTAGGTATTTAACGTCAATTCAGCACATAATAAGCGGGTTCCGAGATTTTGTTTCACGATAACCTCTAAAAGATGTTTGAACCGCCAAAAATGAGCCAAGTAGACCTGTTGTTAAGTTATTAAGTTTCTCGTTTTTTCACAGAATAGGTTATTTATTTTCAGAGAAATGTTGGCAACCGTATTACCATAAAATTTTCCACCAACTCTACACTTAGAACAGGGTCCATATACCTTTGCATAAAAATAGTTTTCTCCAGAGCAATTTAACAGAACCTCTAGCTATCATAATTAAATCAAAAGGACCAAAAACGCAGCCATTACAATTTATGGAAAATTATTGTAATATTGTATTAAATTACTTGTCTTAAGGTGTATCGATTAAAACAAAAAAATCCAACAATGAGTTTTTTGAGCTCGTCCTCTTACTCTTAACATCCGTTCAACTCCTTTAAACAAATCCGGAATTAAACGATGAACAAAATATTGCTTCCAACTCATCCCTTTCTTCCAGCAACGCGGTTTTAGGTTTTTGTGTAACTTCAACAGTGCTGGATTTTACTTTCTATTTTGTTTTTCGAACTTGTCCTGAATAAGCTCGCGTTTCCATGCTATTCGTTCGCCACGGTCCCAATGTCAGGACAAGCATTACTGTGCAATGAATAATCTGTAAAGGGACTAAAAGAAGTAATACCGTCTTGTAAGAAGACTTCATTTCAAACAGCGGTCAACGAGTCTCTACCTACAATGTGAAACTGGGTGCAAGCACTTCAACAAATACCGGCCGGCTCAATCAAGATCCTTCACCTAGGGCAACCGTTGTCGATTAGGTTCATCGTGCCCACCTTTCGCCTCGTCATCTTCGCACTCTGGTTTTTCCAACATCTAGCGTGACGCAAAATTTGGATTCATTAGTAAAAATGTATGAAAATTATTATAGCATTTACATATATACCAATTACGATCAATTCAAATATTCTATTTAATACAAAGCATGAGGTGCGATCTGCATTGACCAATCCACATTATAGCCACACTCCAAAGTTGCTCAACACCGAAGAAGCTGTAAGATTTATAGAACTCTTGTGCTTTAGCTTATGTAAAAGGAACTACCTACGCTTTCTAGATTTTAGCAAAGTACATGTTATAAGAAAAAAGAGGTTCTAGAAATAGTGGGGAAGAAAGAAATATGTGAAAAACAGTAAAAAATAGGAGAGATGGAATAATAGGACACGTACTAAGGCATGAGGTAATAGTGCGAAATATATTAGAAGCATAGAGAGGAAAAAAGAGAAGTAGACGTAGACCTAGATTAGACTATTGCACACAGATAGTGAAAGATGTAGGATGCGTGAATTTCAGGGTAATATGTAGGTTAGTTAAGAATAGAAATCAATGGAGATACGCGTCCAACCAGCTCCAGGACTGAAGATCTAATGATGATTACGTGTTGTAAAGCAGGAGCAGAATTCATCTTAGACGCCTCACATTAATAACGACAACAATGTTTTAAATTTCAAGTTGAAACAATTTAAGCACCTTCCAACATTTAGGCATCCATTGATATAAGATAAAGATAAGTTACGAAATATCATCGATTAATCCGCAAAACCTGTAACCATTCTGTTCAATTGTTTATTAAGGCATTGTACGCTACAGCTATTACACATAAAATTTAAATTTAGTCTCATACATTTGTTTCAACATAGTATTTTAAGTTTAGATGTAAATTAATTCTGTATTCTTAAAGAACAATTTTTTACAGATTTGGCAAGTATTCTTAGTTTTACGTTATCCATTCATACAATGCCGCAATTAATTTACAGAGCCCTGATGAAGATTTAAAAATATGGATATGTTTACAAAGTTAAATAATTGTTTCAGTTTAGTTTTTGTTCTTGATTGAAACATCCTGTAACCTTATTATTACAGCATGGTTTAAACGTTTAAGCATATAATACAAGCTTATATTTTAAGAATGTCAAACAATTAAGTAGTATAAATATTTGCTTTGATTTTAATGCATCAAAATTATCTACACAACTTATTTAGAATGGAGAATGTTTCGTTTACATAGTAAAGCAATTAATTCATTTAACCATTTTACGGCAGTGCCTTTTTAAGAAGAAATTTCCAGTAAGCAAGTATTGCCCATAATTTTCCGCCATCTCAGTAAATTTATTTCTTCAGAAGGTTTTCAATACACTTTATTGTAAGAAACAAGCTTCCCCTAATAACAATGTTAAGTCTGTTACGTGTTAAGTGAATTAACCCGTAACGTGTCTTTTTCAATTATTGGATAGTCAGTTTCTATTTTTTGTATTTAATAAATCTATTGCATTTTTGTATAAAAGTGAAGTAATTCCCTTTGTTTCCTACATCCGAACCTGTTTCTTTTATAAATTATTAGTTACCTAGTAAAATTGTAATGAATTTAATATCTATAAATACGTTAAGATGCCCTCGGTGATTTTTATTGCTCTTAGGGAATGTACTCTGAACACGTATTGTTGAAGTGTCAAAGTTCCCTACTACAATTGGTTGTACGACATCGGCCAATTTGAATAAGTCAATCCCGTGGAGTAACGAGTAAGTATTAAAACGATTCATTTACATGCACTTAAATTGATCACTTCAGTACCGCAGTTCTGAGAAGCAACTGCGTATTCGGGGTGTGTCGATGTAATGCATACAGTTAATTGTTCCTCCCTTCTGATCCTTCCTTTAGGACACAATAGATACTATTGGCAAGCACCACATCATAAATATGCTAAAAACCGGACAACGAGAACCTGACAAATGGACTCCGCTGCAGGAGAACATAATTGTAAGTGACAATTTGTTTAGAATATCACTTCCTTTAAACAATTTCAATATTATAATTAAATATGTGTCCAGTTTCAACGCTTAGTTATTTAGGAAACAAATATGTCCCTTAAGATTTGTTTGTTTGATTTAAGCTGCAGAAATTTGAGTGCCACTAACATTTGTATGGATAATGGAGAATATCACACTAAATGCGCACAAACAACACAATAGTTGTTCGCTGGAACATTACTAAACACGTAATCGAAGGATTTAAAACTCATGATCACAAAAGTACACTAATAATTGCAAATCTTAGTAATGTCGTAAACAGTGGAAACGGTTACTTTAAATTAACCCAGTAGTTCTTTGAAGGCTGAAATATATTCACAGATACAGCAAAAATAGGTATTAACGTTTTTGTATTACTCCGTCCGGCTCAAAAATCTTCAGTGCCAAGTTTCAAGAAACCGCTTTGTAGGTAATCGTGTTTGCAAGAGCATGTATATGTTATTGAAGATTCAATAAAAAAGTGCAGTTTTAAGATGAAATTAACAAAAATTCTAATTTGGTTATTTATCACATTGCGGAAAAGCGTGACATTCCTTTGAAATGTTTATAATCATATTTCATTTTAATAGTTTCTGTAGTATTAAATCTCACCAATAGTATTAGGTTAATTTCCTTTAAGAATTATAATTTTTAGATTACATGCATTCTTGATTTAAAAAATGATTATTTGTGTATCTTTCATTGTTCATACTCAAAGGTTGTCAATTCATTTGGTGGTATTAAAGGTTAGAAATAAAATCGGCAAAGTAATTTTGCTATTCTAAATAATTAATTTTACGATTCATTTCTTTTGATTAATAATGTATTACTCGGGCACCTATGATCTCATCGTCTGGGCACGAAGACGTTCATACGCAAAATTGTGCTGATTCAGAAATGAAAAGCCCTTTCCTCTGAGTCTAGAAAAAGGTTTCAAGTAAGATAACATTACATATATTAAATAGAGAAAAATTACACAAAATAATTTCAATTCGCAGTCTTAATTCATCTATCAGAATTCTGCCAAAGATATATCGAATTGTTTTATGGAGGGAAGAATATTTTTATAGAGCACTTCGTCTTAACATCCAAGGAAATAACATGTAACTTGAGTAGGTAAGTTAACCTTCGAGAAAGTATCGAACTGATTAAGGCAGTGTGCTATTGAAATTCGGATAATGCCCTACTAGGTCGATTGCTTTTAATTTTAGGAACACTTTGGTTCCCATTAAATCGACATCTTCATGTTGGACAAAAGCATATTGATTCAGGAAGCTTGTTTTCTTGAAATTGGTCAAAACAAATTAAATCGAGGGGGCAATGGCTTTTAGTGGAGTTCGAGTTATCTATAGTTAGTGTTCGAGTTATGTACACTTAAAAATCACTCATCAAGCATTTACGTTTAAATTTCTGAAACTATAATCTACAGTAACTGTAAATAAATTGACTTTTTGTTTTTCTATTTAACTGTATGAAATTTATAAACTTACCGACAGTACGTTTTTCTTATTAGGTTAAGAATTCATATAGTAATTAAGTTCGCCGAAAACGTATTCTATTAAGTTAAATAATTTGTAATATATATATATATATATATATATATATATATATATATATATATATTATAGAACCAATATGAAGGTAATAGTTCCAGTTCAGTTGTAATAAAATATATTGCAATCACCTAGAGACGTGATTAAATTTAGGTAATTTAACAATTCATTTTATAAACATTCCCTCCAGGTAGCAGTTTTAAATAGGTATATAAGTGCTCTTATTCTTAACGTTTGTTTTAGGTTTGTTTAACATTAATGTACTTGATTATTTCTCGTATAAATATTTTAAGCCAGAATCAATTTTCTGATCTCGGGGTTTGGCAACCTCTTGTTATCCTTTTTAGGATTTTTTTATTTGGAGATTAGGTGGCGTCCAAAATATTTGTCGATTAAGACTTATTCCATGCAAGATAGCATTCCGGGACTCTCTTCAAACACACTTCCCGTCCCACTGAGTTAGTCGGTAACCATTCTTGTTAGTACAGTCGAGATTGTCGGTACTTTATCGAAACAGAATTTTTGGCGGGGCACTTTTATTGAGTTTTTCTGTTGATTATCGGTTATCTTTTCTGGGACCAAAACTGTACACAACAAAAATGATTACTTACTTTGGTTGATTGGGATTCTAAACAAGAAGTTGGCATTCTTTGAAAGTGGAAATTGGCAAAGTCAGCTCAATTAAGTGGTTTTAAGCGATGATTTGTAGAAAGATTGTGGTTAATTGAAAAGATGATACATATCGGGCCCTTGCTTTGTAGGTATATGCATCACTGCCGTACATTTGACGTAGATTACAAAAAGCTTTACCCACATATTGAAATGGGAGTATCAGTTTGAGTTTTTAGAATTTTTGGAGTAGGGCCAAACTATTCATTGCACCCTGAAGTGCATATCCTCATTGGTTCAAATGTTTGAAAAAATGTAAGATGACTATTTTCGTCCAAAAAATCCAGGTACTTTCTAATAACAAATAAGGTCGTAGGACCCGTTGAAAATCGATAACTTTTTCTAGAGCAAGGATTCGGCATAATTATAAATTACCAGCTATGACAATGTTTAGCAGCTTCGTTGTATCGATGATTAGCTATGCCATTAGAAATAAAATAAAGGAAGAAATTTTGATTAAGATACTTGTAAAATTTTCAAATTTGAAAATCTGTCAGTGGTGGTACTGGTATGATATCAAAAATTCTAACAGTTTCCTACGAAGTGTCGGTCAGAAGAATCATGCAAGTATTTCACAGAGAGGTATAGGAAAATGGACCTAAAATTTTGTAATCCTGAAAAATACCGTTGATCTCAACCGGAAACAACAAAGTAAGGGTCCATACCAACTACGGGAAAGGATAAAGTAAGTGCTTAAGGAGAGTTGAAAGTAATCACCGTAGAATATCTGTCTTTATTGAAGCTTCTAAAGAGAAGTCCCAGCTGTAAAATGTAGAGGTTACCAGTACAAGAAATCAGAGCAGTAAATATGACAATGTTCCATCAGATCTGGTAAGAATTTATATACAACTCAGCCTGCGCTTGGAGTAAATTAATTATATAATAATAATCTAGAAAATTTAATTTAAAGTCTTTGCTAAAGCGCTTAGTGATAATAATACAATTAGTATGCTAGTTAATTAATTAAGCATAGAAAATTCTATTTGTATTAATATCTAGGATTTTAAGTCCCTTTACAATAAAAATAAAGGCACTATTTGCGGTTCATCAAAACTATATATCTTTGTATCGACATTGTCATTTTAAGTATATTTCAATATTTACAAAATACATCTTTCTTCGGGAGTAAAATTGTACTATTAATATAACTTTATAACGGTTTTTTGATTTAACGAACATTTAGTGAGGAAGAAAATTTGTGGCGTACGTGGGGTATGCATAAACTTACATTTGTTAACGGTTACTAAATTTGTAAAAATAGTAAACGCCTTTAGGAATGAAAGTTCCATGTACATGTATTTCTTAACATATAAGTAAATTTATATACAGTCAGTGTTATTAAAATTATCATTCGAAAAAATCGGTAATTATTTTTGTCCTCCGCTTGGACGTCTAAAGTTCATTTTAACTATTTTTATACTTACAACATAATTTTGTCTGACTCTTATGTAGCACTACTCGATGAACCAATACCTGCCCTTTAAGTAGCAAATGTATACGTATACTTAACTCCAACCAACTATCAGTTTGTACAACACACTATTGAGGCTTTATCTAGACGTGTATCAATATATGTACTTCATAAATTGAGACAAAGTGACGTTACATTTTTTATTTCTCGAATAAAACAAACAACAACTTCGTTAAAAATCGGCAATAAAATAAACTCTACAAAACACAACAGAAATAAAATATTCGACGAGGGATTACATAAAATACATTAATTTTTTACATTAAATAAAATTTAATACACATACATGACCTCGAAGAAATACTAATATAATAAACCCAAACTATTAGCATCCCTTTTTAAATAGTCTCCAATATAATACAGAAGCTTCAGTCTACTAAATAATGCCTTTAACAATGAATATTTTTACAAAAACAAATACAAACAAATAGTTATCGGAGTTTCCTCAATACAGAAACTAAATGAAATTAACTTCATTCTAAAGTTACCAAAGAAATGTTATATGCTCTTACAGTTCAATCAAAATGGAAGTTTGATTTCGATTTGGACAAACGATCGTCAAAAAGGGAAAATCACATTTTATTCAGTGAATATTACATTACAAGATTTACCTCTAGTCTAAACGGAGCATCTAGTAGTACCGGTGATGTTTGTATACGAGGCGGCTCCGTGGCGTAGTTGGTATGCGTGTGACTACTACGCCCAAGGTCCCAGGTTCGAATTCCGACACGGTTCACTTGAAAAATGTTAGGCGAGCATTTTTTACAAAAATACGCCCTCGTTCGGATGAGAGGTAAAATGGAGGTCCCGTGTGTGAGTGTTGTCACGCACGTTAAAGATCCCTATCTTGCTTGGAATAGCAAGGGTTCGGCAAAATTCAAAATTTTTTAGGTAAAAAACTCGTTTCTTGGCCAATGTAGTACCTTCGGGTGGAGCATTGGAAAATCACATGTAGGGTATTTGTATACGAACCAAATTGTCTAAATTTCTTATAAGGTGCTCTCAATCTCAAATTAGTCGTCTCTAAAAACCTTTCACTGTATGAAAATATGATTTCCTAATAATAAGTTAAATGACGCCTGTTAATCGCGATAATTTATCGGATCAGATTACTAGGTAGATATGTTATATGTACGAGTATTGACACCCATCTTATTATGATTATTTTTAGTAATATTAATTATTTATTCTATGTTACGGGTAAAATGAGAGTTAAGTAACTAAATTTTCATTTGGCCCCCGTAACAATATAAGGGTGCGTCGGCAAACTGCAGAGGTGCCGAAGTGCGTTCCTAAGGAAGAAATTATAAAAGAAGAAAATTCAAAATAAAAATAATAAAGGAATAATAGTAATAAATAAAATGACTGAGATACAAATAAACTACGTTACACTATCATTTACTCTGAAGGGTTTTTCTGCCATAACTGAGGGACGCAAAACCGTCTGTTGCAGCAACCCTTTTCATATTATTTCTACACCGAAGTCGGTTATTCCGCATAAATCTCCCTTGCTTCGGTATCCTAAACAGTGTCACATTTTATTTATCGTTATCTAAAATACCTTAAAACATTCATTAATTCTGTCATAATTAAAGAAATTTTTTGGAAATAGCATGCCTCTTCAAAATAAAATTCAATTAATCGGGTAACTGGATGCCCTTTACAAAAGTGTCGATATATATAGTTTTAAAATAAATTCAAATAAAAATTCAATCTAAACTTAATATCTATTAATATAAAATAATTTCAAGTAAAATTGCATAAAATACCTTAAAAAACAATTTCTTAATCTCCATTCTGCCCAGGTATTGATAGAAGAAAAATAAATCCTAAAAAGACCTTAAATCTAATCATCGACAAAACTAATCGTCAATCCTAATTTTTCTTGTTTCCAATATTAAATTACTTGACATTTATAAATTCTAATACGTGGGAATGTCTTTAATTGCAACACAAAACAGTTACGTACCAGATTTTCATAATCTGATTGTCCATTCCAATATACTTTAATAACAATACCTACATATTGCTTAATATTTTAAAATGACAACATTATGTTTAAATTTAAACAACACTCGTTCCGTCGGTATCATTGACCAATAACAATATGTTCGATTATCGTTCCATCATAAAGTATCAACCATGTTTACATCCAAAATTCACATATACATAAAAACTTATAATTACTTATGGTTTAATTCACCTATTATAAGGTTAAAAATATACAGAAACACGTGTTTCGGGCTTCAAACAACAACTACCTTGATACATCATAACCCATAATTCCAACTTAATGACGGGGTGAACGATCCCAGTACCATCCCTTTTAGCTTGTCACAACGACAACAATTCTACCAATAGGTGCATTGAAAATACGTCGCCCATGCTAGCGTAAGTTTTAAAGTTTATCTTATGCCGCGTTTATTGTCCCCTGCGGGAATATCCATATTTATTTTTCCTTGAAGCTGGGTTCCGTTCAACTTTCTACTATCAAGTTAACATTATATCAATCTCCAACCCCGCTGTCACGTACGCCAAATCACCAGTCGCTCGTATCGCTACATTTTCGATGTTGACTTATTACCGATTCACGAATAATTAAAATTCATTTCTTGCCCGTCGGATGCAATTATTATTATTTCTCCCACTTTAAAATTCTCTCATGTAAAAGATACATCGTTCCCTATGATTTATACGGCGTGTTTAATTCTTCTTTTGTAACTGGGATTAATATATTGTAACATGTTGTATGAAATAGTTATATCCACTTGTAATCTAATATACGTGCATTTCACTACTCAGTGTCTAGATTTGGTTTAAGGTAATTGCAACTATGTAACATTGAATTAAATATACTTAACTGAAATTTGAAAAGCTCTTTTATAATTGAGATGCATATTAATAAAATCACTGTTATTTTTAAAAAGTAGCTTGATTCTACTACGAAAGTTTACAGCAATAAATATTTTGTTTACACTTTTGTGGTTTAAATTAATCAACTCTATTTTCCGTTCTAATTTGTATTTAATGGAGATAAAACTATGTTTTTGCGGTTATTAAGATTATGATTGGAATAAAACTACCAATTTTAGTGCAATGCTACACTTCTGAACACTATTACATATGAAATCAAAATTATACAGTTTCCATATTAATTTGTCCATTTTAGATTATTTTTTCCTCTTTTTACATCCAGTTTTTATTTCGCATAACACTAAAACGCTACTTGATACAATAAAATATCAATTTCCATCCACTTGCTACCCGGAGAATTAAGCCCTTATTTTATTGTTGTCAAGCTTCCTTAGACTAATCTGCATACTTAAAACTGTAAAGTACTTTGTGACTAAATTGCTTGTAACACACCCCAACATGCAAAGGACATTTGAAACAGTTGCTGAAACTGATGGTGTTTTTAGTACTTGATAGCTTCCGTAACTCAAGGTTTTCTACACGGAGTATTTTCAACGAAAATGTAATTTGCAATTCATACAAACTAACGAAAAAGAATTTGTATTAGTTTCGTCTTGGATATTGCACTACTTTACCTATGTAATGATGGATAAAGAAGCACTTTCTCTCTTAGTCGACATGTTGGTATGGCATAGCTTTTCATTATTGTCTATACTGAGCTGACTCTTTCGGTGCAATCTTTATAAAAGAAGCATAGCGTGGACAAGTGCATGATACAAATAGCAAGAGGGTGATAAATTTATAGTAGATGTAGGAGATAATCAATAAGAGAGTAATGTAGTTTTGATCATAGAAAAATTTCTGCAGCTAGTTTTCCCTGTTCAAATACAAAACAAAGACTTAATTAAATCCAGAGACACACTTTATAAAAGAGATGAAGCGGTTGTTTGAGTATAAACGATTTAATCGGCAGCAGCATAAATCTCAGAATATCCACAATATAGAACTAATACGTATATCCCATTATGCAAGCGACACTGACACATTTTATAAAGAACAAGGGTATACGTCAACAACACCCATAGCACAGTCCTGAAAAGCCGTATAAATTTATCTGAAAACTTTTTGTTTCAACGCTTCTGGGGTTCTAAATCTTTTTGCAATACTGTGCAAACGACAGAAGGCCGGTTTAGTCTTAACAGGAATTTTATTGCCAATCAACCAACCCCAACTATTAAAGCAAATTAAATTGGTTTCATTGTGTACTTTTTCAAAGAATGCGAAAACAAAGACGCTTTGTTACCTATAAAATAAGTTTCGCATCAGATCGTACTGGATTGCAGGAATGAATAGAAGGTTTAGGATTTATTAAAACGATTACTTTGACGTTGGTATAGAGCCACAGAAATAAAGTTCTCCATTGTTGTTTACGTCCAGTTCTTAAACTAACACTCGGCAGCAAGACGTAAACACCATTATTTGAAACACGAATTATGAACTGCACAATTAATACGAGTATAAAATTGTATGACCACGACATGCAATTAGAGGTAAAAAAAATTACTAATTTCTGTCCAACAATGAATAACACTAAAGAAATGCTATACAAGCGTCAACTATATGTGTTATCAATAGCAGATAACCAGCTTCATTATCTATGTTATAACCTACAACATAGTATTACTTCAAAATGCTTGACGTGATGCATCAATCTGGCAACGCTCTCTAACAAAAAGTAATTGTTGCACCCGGATTTAACTCTCCAAGGCTCCTTGCTAACAACACAGCGCCTACTCGTCCTGGTTTTCAGTTTAAAGTTCTTATGAATCCCAGATCGTCCCAAAACAACAGCACAGTTTGCGAAGTTTTATGTATATTCCCAAATCTACACTTTTATTTCTATTGAAATGGAAGGAGTTTACACTTATTTCAACTTCTCTACAGTTCAAACATTCTTTGTTCTATGTGTCTGTGTGTCATGACCCCTCATAACACCTAACATACTTTACATATTATAATCAATAAACAGAAAATTATTGTTGAACACTATATAAATTATTTGAAAATGATATATCCTGTAGTACCGGCTGAAAATTGTTTATTTCTTACGTGATTTTCTTCTCAATACAGATTACTCCGTATTAACCAACACCACTTTGGCAAAAAATTGTTAAAAAAAGACAGAGATAAATAGAATTAGTTTGTTACTGACACATTAAAAGTTATTTTATGCAATTGACAGCAAAAACGCAGAAAAATAATATTCTAGATCAAACCATCTCATAAGTAGATGTTTCAGACCCATTGTTGAGTAAACTTCCGAGAAGACCACCATTACTCACCAGCTCCCACATTGACTAAAACATATACCTACGTCATTATAAAATACGTGCAACTTTTACAAATTCTCACCTTAATAAATATCCTGTAAAAGTAATTAATAATGAATGCTTGTCACATCGAAAATAAAATACCTTATGTGCTAAACAATCGAGGGCTGAAGGCGTTATTTCATCTAAACATTAGATAACGAGAAGCGCCATATCAATAAAATACCTGATTATTGACTGTTCCCGCGCCTTCGAATAACATAGTTCGTTTAACTATGCACCAACTTAAACAAGCGGCATACACAATTATAAACTTGATTATTTATTTCTTGAACATACACCAACAGTTCTACTAACAACTTACCGTTTTAACATTGTAAGCTATTAAAAGCTAAAACTTGGAACAAACGACTTAAAAGCCAAAAATCACGAGGGAGCTCAAATGCTCAAGAAATCACTAGCAAGGGAAACTAAAATTCGTCTTTTATTTATATATGGAAAGACCTAATTTTACTACAAATGTCACCTGTATTTTTAAAAATATAAGACTTTCAATTGAGCATACATAAATTATAATATAGCAGTTTAAAATGACCTCACAACTTAAGAAACAAAGCAAATGATATATATATATATATATATATATATATTGCCGCGTAGTTCATGGTCCTCGATTGGGTGGCCTAAATAAATGCTGCAAACTGTCAGATTCTAATGCTAATTCGAGCCCCACCTTTGGGCGTCATTATTTGCTACGACCTCCTTTGCTGGTCGTCACTTACTAATACAAAAAGCCCCACTCTTAGGGTGCCAAAATTGCTACGGTAATCCTTGTCGTAATGCTAATTCGAGCCCCATACGTTCGAACGTCATTTATTGCCTCAACGTCCGTATTTCCTAATACTAATTCAAGCTGATAAAGTGTTGATCTGCTGTGCTTGAAAAGCTTAACAAGGAAATACATGCACGACTGCTCAGCTGCTTTCTGCAATTCAACTAACACACAAAAAAATTGCTGCTACGGTAAATCACATACATTCGTTTTGCCCTAACCACAACAACTACGCCTACAATCTAAGGGGGAAAACACATAAACAATCACGAATCGACCAGAAATTCAATCAAAGAACAAAAACTTACTAGCACGCTTGTAATAGTTATCTGAGCATCTAGTATTACGTACTACACACAGTCAGTGCTTTTTGTCCTGGTTAACACACATTACTGTCTGATTATAGCGCTGGTGATTTTATCCCGACTATACTGTATTATTACACAACCAGTGATGTTTATCTTGTTGGCAGAAAATCATTATGTTCTTTTACACGGTCAGTAATTACATGCTGACCCCACCTTACTCGCTTACACCTGGAAACGCAGAGCACCATCGCGCCGACGCCGTCAGCCAGCTAGGTCTTGCCTACGGATCCACGTCGTACCACAACGTGCCGTGGATGTGTCGGTTCCGCTACTGTTGCCGACAGTCACTTCCTGAGTGCATGTATTTCCTTATGGCTAATAATAATCCTCTTAGTCCATAATAGTATTTCCTTAGGTTAAGTTTGTATATGTATTGCGAAATGGACTCCACGTTTATTTTTCGTTTGTTCTCGTTGTGCTTAATAATACGTACTCGTGCTAATCTTGTATTTATATTGTACTTGCTCTAATTAACTTAGCATTTGTTCTTGTTTGTGTTTATTAACACGCACACGTGTTAATATTGTAAATGATTAGTTACAGTATCCTAAATTAATTGCAAGTATTGTAATAAATACATGCATTCCTCGCTTGTGTATATATTGACTTATATGTTGCTGTAGTATGTCCTACTAGATACTACAATCCGCCCTGGTATCAAACTCAGCCGTTATTTCAAATCTAGGTTGGATCTTTTTGGATCATTTTTGTAAATATTTTATTGAGACTGTAACTGAAACTCAAAATTTTATTTTATTTGAGAAATAGAAATACTTTATTGGACAATACGCTTATTATTTTTGGTTGCTTTACACAAAGTATTAAAAGTCAGCAAGCACTAATTCTTATAATATCATTTTTGCTTATGTTGGATCACAAATTGTGATCCCATTGTATTTACTAATTGTACCGTTTCTTTTCAGGTGCAGTACCTATAAGTGAAAACTGTTATTGAGTGTCTTCAGGGTGTTAGTTTTGTTGGCCTAAGTATCAGGATTTCTAACGCTCCCTTTGTACATTGTTCCATCTAATATGTCGTAGTAGTAGAGGCAGTGGCGTCTTCCTTTCGCTTTACATCTGTTAGCTAACCATGTAAACAATGAACCTACGACCATTCCCTTGACTACTACAAGGGTTGTGCCCGAACGATGCCGTGGTTTCGATTTATCTTTTTCTAAAGCCGTTTACTATCTTTCACATCGGCTCTAAGCCTCTGACCTACCAGTGCAAGGGGTAGATAAAGGTGTTTCAGGTTCATCTTTAATTTCCCCAAGGTAAAAATAATTTTTATCACAACGTTGTACATATCGAAAGAGATTTTATAAATTGGTAAATAGGAGAAGGGATGTAAAGCAAATTCAGAATAAAATTAGGAATTAACGTTCAAAATTATAGCAATGTAATTAGATTTCCTGATAGTATTTGAGAAACAAAGCAACATAGCCGCTGAGTTGGGCGTATAACTAGATGTAATTATAAACGAACTTTAAACAGAACCTAATAAAATTAATTAAATGCAAATATCGAAATGCAAAATTTGCTTTAACCGCAATCATAGTAATAATTGACTATTAATAGGTTAATAATCAAATGTATGTGTGGTATTTGAAACGACTTTGCAGGTACTTCATAAAATTGTATGAACAGGATATAAGGCAACATTTAGTGCTTTTTTATACATTAATGTACGTTATTGAACAATTATACACCTAAAAGTCATTTTGATTAAGGCAAGTACTTCATAAATTTAGGGAATATTTGAAAAAATCAAAACTTTGCAATATTATATTCCTGAATTTGGAAAGTTAGAAAGTGCATAAAGAGAAACTCCAACATATGCAAGTAGTAACATTTAATTATAATTAAAGATTTATGCTTGGAATAACTGTGTAGTTGTTTATTTTAAGCTGGGTGCACATAATGATCGGAAACTAGGGATTTTCAAAAATTATATAATGCTTGAAGACATGTTTTTTCTAAAAATTTAAACTAAACAAATATTTTTGAGGTTAATTCCAGCTAACTTAAGATTAAGACATTTTTTATTTACTAAAATCGTGCCATAAATAAAAACAATTTTTAATCAAAATTATAGGAAATCTTTCGATTGTAAACTATAGAAAATTTTAAATTAATCAAATATGCAAGCTGGAATAATTGTCAGTAGGAACAAAATTGCATCCGTATTAGGTTATTTATTTTCTAAAAATAGTATTGGAAAAAGAATAGGCGGGCTATTAGTGCAAAATTGTTAAAATTCTCCAAGAAGATAATTTCATACATTTAATGTCGTGCAAGGAAGAAGTTAAATCATTGTAGCTCAAAGTATTCTTTCTACCATTAGATCACTTTTAATTATTGCAGACAGTTTGAAAAATTCAAAACTATTTCCATCTAAGTTACGTCAGTGTAACGGTCGTTTCCATATTACCGGACTAGGGGGCGAGAGGAAAAAGATTAGAACGCGATAAGAATTTATTTCTCAATGTAGTTTCCGTCTGTTCTGAACGAACCTACACCTTGAATAAGTTCTAGAATACTAGAGCGGGTAGAATGGCTTACGTGTTTCGGCGAGCTAAAGAGCCAACTATAGGTTTAACCAAATTAGTGGGGTCTTTGACTAAGACAGGTCTGCGAAAGAGGACATCAGCTTTTTTGCTACTTACAGTGGCAGACCATAGAGGTCGCTATGGACACACTACCGCGATGTGGAAAGCAATGAATATTACCACACAAATACACAGCATACTGTGTTACGTTTACTTTACGATGGTACGTTAAAATCTACCCTTGTTTGGTATTTCATTATTCATTTACTCAGATTACTGTGTGGCATTACTGTGTGGTTCTCCTTTCTTCCGTTCTCTTCTTGTACCCCAACACTCCGTGTGGGTACGGGAATAGAATAGCACCATGCTACGACCTGCTTGTCGCAAGAGGCGACTGCAGCGGTCCATCACATACAGGGCGGCTCTGTGGCGTAGTGGTATGTGTGTGATTACTACGCCCAAGGTCCCGGGTTCAAATCCCGACACGGTCCGCTTGAAAAATGTTAGGCGAGCATTTTTCACAAAAATACACCCTCGTTCGGATGAGATGTAAAATGGAGGTCCCGTGTGTCAGTGTTGTCACGTACGTTATAAAGATCCCTACTTTGCTTGGAACCGCAAGGATTCGGTAAAATTCCAAATTTTCCAGGTAAAAAAACTCGCTTCCTGGCCAATGTAGTACCTTCAAGTGGAGCATTGGAAAAATCACATGTAAGGTCCAACACACACACACACACACACACACACACACACACACACACACACACACACACACACACACACACCCCTACATCAACACCCACACACATACACACACGCGCGCGCACACGCACACCCATACTCATACGTAACTACACAGGGATTCGGTTTAATTTTCTTTTGGTACTTTTTTTTTGTTTTGTTTTGGAAACGGGGTTTGTCTTCTTCGTGCAGTGTTGAGGCTGCTATAATATGGGTTTTGTTTGCTTTAGTTTACTTCCCTGTTACTTTGGATTCACTTTCCTTTCCTATCCTTTTGCTGGTCTTCTTTACTGTCGGTTCCTATACCGATTGTATTTCGTCCATCCGCTCCTGTGGTAGATGCTATCTAGTCCGTTTTTCTTTTCTTCGAAAACCACGACTTAGTCGACTTTAGGACTAGTTAGCATTTCTTTTCTTTGGATCTTCGGTTGTAGCGACTCTTGGTTACCACAGTTTGTAGTACATCGTTTCTTTTACCAGCGCTTTTCTTCTCTTCCTCTCGTTCTCCCTTGTTGCTCCTTTGCATACTTGAGGCTTGACCCTTGGGTCGTGTTTTGGCTGTCACTGCTCGGTTTCATTCTCGTTTTCTTTTTTTGCTTCTTTTTTTTGGTTTCTTCGCGGGAAACCAATCCTGTTCTGGAGATAGATAACTTTACTGTTTCTTCTAAGAAACATCCGTCCTTTGACGACTCTGCAGCGTCGATGCCGTTTCGTCAAATACGTGAAACCCATATCAGAAAATGGTGGCTAAAACACTCACCCTCGAGTCCAGAGAGTAGGGTTGGCCCTAATAACGGGGCGGAACAGAGGGGCTCGGGACCAAGTTAAAAACAAAGAGGTTCTAGAAATAGTAGGGGAAGAAAGAAATATGTGGAAAACCGTAAAAAATATGGGACATAGAATGATGGGGCACATACTAAGACATAAAGGAATAGTGCGGAATATATAGAAGCAGAGAAAGGAAAAAAGAGAGGTAGAGGTAGACCTAGATTAGACTATTGCACATATACTGAAAGATCTAGGCTGTGGAATTTTCAGGAAAATGTGTAGATTAACTTAGAATAGAAATTAATGGACGTAGCATCCAACCAGTTCTAGGACTGAAGACATAATGGTGATGATAGTTTCCTTGGATTTAAGTATATCTGGTACGTAAAGATTGCGAAAGATTGCGAAATTCGAAGGACCTTTTAATATGTTTGTGATTCAACACAATGTGTAATGACATATGGTTATCGGCAGTAATGGCGATTAAATTTATATCAAAAATTATAATATAAATGCAACAAGTACAAATTATTAATTGATTATAACAAAACGAACATACCTCCAGTAGTTTTCTGAGCAGGTACGGTACACTGAAACGACGATGATTAAGCGGTTTGGTTCACTTGAAATCACGCACTTCAGCCATATGGAACAGCTGCACTTGTTGTTGCATGAAGTACAAAATTACGAAAACAAATGATAACAAATGCCAAATGGTCTTCTTCTCTTCTGATTGGAGATAATTCGGCATATTTACGACAATTGGCGATTATAATGCACCAATTTCAAAATAGTTTTATTAACAACTGGAGTTGTTTAAAAACGCGACAACACAAATGTCAGAGAATATAACTAACAATACTGCAATTTTTTTGTAAGTTGTCAAACATGCTGCCAGAGCCTATATGATTAAAATTATTATTTTTGTAAATTTAAAACAAACACAAGAGCTGAAAAGAAATAAACACTCCATAGTATATCTATAGGGGTCCTTCAATGCTCTGTAGATCCTCATTCTGATGGCTTCACTGTCGCTAATTTGGTTATGTTTACAGGTATCGCGGAGCAGAAGTTTTTGAAGTAGACTGCTTAACCCTCTTCTTTTGTTTGCACAGTCCGTTCTATAAAGGGTAATTTCGGAAACTTCTAGATTTTGATGGAATGGTTTCACCTGAATTGCGGTTATTGGTGCCATGTCGATGTAAATGTAGTGCCGTTAGGTCTACCCACGACTAGAATGATTACATTAGAACGTAAACGAAGCATTTGTACACAACAGATGATTGATAGGACCTGCGACGCAACTTTTTTCAGATGAACTTGATTGGCAGGTACAAGAGTTTTGCATACGAAATCTCGAGAACGTCATTTACATATTTTTAGTATGTTCTCGAATTAACTAATACAATTGAAATGTATATAAATTGCCGTCATAAATATTAAAGATCAGTTCTAATTGACGCTTTAATATATGTTCTGATGAAAGCTTTGATTGCAGTTCTAATTTAAAGCTTTTTTAGTTGTACATATGTGATATAAATTAGTGTTCATATAAATTACAGTTGATATAAATTACTGTAGTGGTTATAAAAATTAATAACTAATGGATGAGCAGTTAATTATAGTGTTTCGATATTAATTAAAAAGATAGTATCCTAGTTTAAGAAGCTAATAATTGGACTGTTAACGATTATTTGAAAATAAAGTGTTGGGATAGCTTTTAGCAAATTCCATGTGTTACAGTATTCCGCGCAAACACAAAAGACAACAGTAAAAGTAAGTAGAGAAATTGTTTACGCCGAATTCCGCAACAGAACGGGAGATAGAATGGTAGAATTTGGGCTAGCTCAAAAACGTCGTAGAGGGGCGTGGGTGAAATATAAAGAATACATTGGAAACCTCTGTAAAACTATATTGATCACATCGAATCTTGAAGGACTATTTACAAAACAAAAAAATAAATGATGCGTAATCGTGATTGTAAAAGCGTCATAACAGTAAATCTAGAAAAAGAAATATACCTAAATTATATGTACATGCTGCTTTGTGAAGTGCACCTCCTCAGAAATAATATAATATTAAAATTAGACACCCTAACTTAAATTAATCAAATATTAACTACTTTTAAATTAAAAGACAAAAAAACAGTAAAACGGACTCCAACATAAACATTGATTAATCAATTTTTAATTTATAGTATAATAACCTAGTTGTTCGTGCATCGTGCAGGTAAGTTTTGTAACGGGGTGGTGCCAATTTATCGGATAATTATACGCAATAGCAGCAAATGAAAAGTTTATTCTTCACGCAGCAAAAAAAGAATCATGGAAATAGGAAAACTGTACCTTGAGCATTCAGCTTCGTGCTGGTCTCATCTTAAGGCTGGAAAAATGCGGCTGCATTTCTCTATGGGCTGGCTGCATGCTGGAACCACCAACTTCACTTATACAAGCACAGAGAGCATTTCTAATAGCGCGACTTTACATCATGTATCTTTTCGGTAATGCTCTCTTTCAAAGCGCGGTCTCTATTTTATAAGGCCAGAATCATGTATGGGGGTAAGGTATTTGACTTTCAAAGGTATCGCCGAAGAACCAAGTGTGCAGAATTTCTAGACAACAGCTGCCGAAATACAAACTGTAACAGCTTGCCAACAAGCAGATAACACAATCATCAAAGGGTTTTAGACAAAGGAAAACAATCTTATTACTTTGTAACATATTAGCAGCTGCAGAATACCAGATAACAAGTCCATTGTAAGCAGATGTAGGCGGGTGGTAAGTGATCTTATCTTTTAGAAGAAAGCTGCACATTTACATGCAGCTTTTACTTAAAATGTAATCACTGCAGGTGCTAGAATTTATTACAACTACTTTGTAACGTAATGTTTCCTAAGCAGCTGTTTGAAGCAAACTTTTATACGGAGTAATTACTTGAGAAATTTTATTAAATAACACTAATTCAAATGGCGGGAAATCGAGCTTGTTGAGGTATTTTAAAAATGAACGCAGAAAAAATTGTTTGCAGGGTTTTGAACGTAACACATGTAACTACCTGCATAATCTTGTTTGCGTTCCAAGTTGTTATGTTGTAATTCCCGTTTGGTGTTTCTATTACTTGGTTACCAGCTATTTTTAAGTGTTTTTATTATCTTAGGCATCATTTCCTTAAACGATCTCGCAAATTTGTTCTATTAGATACTTCTGTCGGTTTTGATTTCTTTAGTGTTATTTGTTTCTAGTAACTATGTCCGCATATGATATTTCTTCTTCGGTCGCTGCAATTTTTATTCGATCATGTTTGAACCTTGTTCTCGTATTTCTTGTTATAGTCTTTGTCTAATGTTTTTTGGTCTGGTTTGACAGTACTTTAGGTTCGATCGGAATTTGGTAGTTATTTATATCTGTTGTTACATATTTGCTTATCTTTTACATCCTTCATCTTTAGTGGTTTGTACCATCATCATTGGAAAAGGATGATATTTGTTTCCAAATTTTGATGTTATTCATGGATGCCCCTTACTTGTAAGTGCTCTTGTACCTCCTCGTAGGGCTACTCGCAAACCCTTCTCGTTTTTAAGTTGAAAAGTATGGAAAATTACTTTTTATAGTAAGAGTTGCTCTTAGTGCTAGGAAGTTTAAAGTTTCGATAAAAATTCTTACGTATTGTTGATTTCGATGTCCTTTTATTTCTACATCTAGTTCTATAACAGCCTTCTAAACTCTGTTGTAGTACTTATGTCTTTTTATTATAATCGGTGGTAGGTTTGAATATTTGGGAGTTTGTAAACTGGGTGTAGTATTTTCTGAATCGGTTTCACCTCTTTGAGTTGCCAACTGGAGTTTTTTGTTCTAATCGTTTGATTGTTTCTTCCCATATTTTATTACGTTTTTTTTTTGCTTATTTGCTAGATCTGGTTTATTATTTCGAGTTGATTATTTATTGTTCGGTCGAGTTCACTTAGAATGTTAAATCTATTCAGCATTGGAGTGTTGTTTGTGTCTTGGTTGCTGGTTTCCTCTTCTTTTCTTTGGAGGATGTTTCTTTTAGTGTTTGCGTTAGATTCAGACGATCTTGTAAACTTTATGGAAGGGTTTTCTGCCACTAGTTCATTATATTTAGAACTTGCTGCCTGCACTATTTGTGTCGGCCCCGGGTTCAAATTCTGTCGTCCAAACTATCATTAACCTTGTGGTATTCTGGTTATCTGGGGTCACGTTGCTAATGCTGCGTAGTATATATTTACAAATTAAATATTGATATGAACTTATTATACATTAATATTAAAGTTATGACATGCACAGGAAATATTTACAGATGTTTTTGTGTGCGTAATTAAATTGCAAATGCCCTTAACATTACAACTGAAAGCACTTTAGTCTGTAAAGTTGCGGAACGAATTTCTATATTGAAGAATTGGGTGTACGGCTTTACGACGAAGATATGGGTCAGGTGTCATGTACGTGAAGATGTTCATGATTGTAAATAAACCTGTCCCGCGTTATGCTGAATGCAATGAGGCACCTCGTGGCAGTAATTGCAGTCGAATTTCCATAACTTCGGTATCTAGCGGCCGGTGGGCTGACACTGGCATACAACGACTTCCTTGTTTGATATAATTTGAAGCGGACTGATGACGGAATGTTCTCAATCTTGGCGTGCTTCTTTACGTCACGTGCTCTAAAAGCTGGTTTTAATGCAGTGATGGTGTTGGAGAGGGATTCTGTCCGTAGTACTGCAAGACTTTTATCCCATAAATTTTGGGGTCACAATAAGAAAATCTGAAAGAAAACCCTTAGTGTACAAGGCGCTTGATGACTTCCGTTTTTTACTATTCTTAAGTTCCCTCCAAGAGGTTTGGTAGCTTTCTTAAAAAGAGAACAAATAAAAGGTGCTTTACCTTAGCGTTCGGAGCTCCTTTTATACCGAGGCTTGTTTGTATTGTACGTTCAAACTAATTCAATTCGTATTTCGAGGGGTGTCGGACGAGTCCTTTATTGATTGAGAAGTGTTTTCAGAATGCATGCTATTTCTTTACATGATGCATGCTTATTGGTCAGGTACTTGGGAGTAAGATTGGTTGTTGCATACTCCTACATATTCTCTTTCCAGTGATTGCGTTAGTTACGATAAAAATTGATATATTTCTTTGAGAAGTGTACTATTCTACCGCTTTCTGTCATTGTCGTAGGAGAAGTACTACTTGGTTCTTTTGGACTCGTGTTGACTGTTTCCGAGGGATCGTTCTCCACGTACGCTGGTTTGACCCTATCGATTGAAACAGTTGTCTTCTTGCCCTGTTTGTCAATGGTGACCGTTTTGTCGTCCATATGGATTACTTGGTATGTACTTTGCAAAGAATTTTGGTTGCCCTCGGAGTGTAAAAAAATGCGGCTAGAATTTTTAATTCTTTAAAGATGATCGTTAGTTTTCTGCTATGCTTGATACCTTGGACTGATTGTAGTCGTTAAAACTGGCAACGTAGCTGGTTTGCAAGTGTCTCAGGATGTGTTTCTTCCGTTGGTTAGCTTAAACTTGTGAAGAATTCTCCTAATAGAGCGTAGCGTTTCGCCAAATGTAAGCTCTGGAGCTGTAGAATTTAGTTCTTGCATCCAAGCATGTCCGATTCCGAGTAAGACCAAAGGTAGTGCTTCTGTCTATTCTTCTGTCTCGTGGCAGATAAATGCAGTTTTCAGTTGTTGGCGGAATATTTCTACCATGTCATGGGACTGCGAATGATACGCGGTTGTACGGGTTTTTGTTAATCCGATCAAGGTTTCTAATTGCTTAAATAGTTGTTATTCAAACGGACTACCTTGAGCTGTTGTGACTCTGGGTGGTACGCCAAAGCGTGTGATCTATTGCTGCATAAATGATCGGGCTATAGTTTCAGTTTCAGTGTTTTCCAGAAGTATTGCCCCTGATCATCTTGTAAAGCAGTCTATGCATGTGAATATGTATCGGTGTTCCTTACGTGCGGATAATGGTTCGAGAATGTCTATATGGACATGTTCGAATATTTAAGATAGTGGTCTGAAATTTTGATTTTCTGTGCTTACAGGTCTTGTGACTTTGGCTCCTGGGCATTGGGTACAACATCGTGTTCAAGTGCGGCAGTCTGATTTGATTCTAGGCCAAACGAGTTTGTGGGTTACCAGCTTCGTGGTTGCTTTTTTTCCTGAGCATGCTAAGTTGTGAATGCTTCTCTTGGTAATTCTTTTGTTACGAATAGGTGAGCTACCGTTGTTGAAATGTCACAGAAAATTGTAACACGGTTTCCTAACACAAAAAAAAAACATACACACCGTTAGCCGCAGGAGTAACCGTATTTTACCACGACTAGACTCTGGTCGGTGAGGGGGAGTGAGAATTTGCACCAAGATACAAATAACCTAAGATCGACACGGTGAACAAAAGTCTTGGAGAGCGCCACCTAAATCGGAACTGTGCGTCTCCCGCGAAATCAATCTAGAAAATTTCTCACGCAATCTGTAGATGCTTAACAAACATAAAACTCGACAACAAGGAAATACAAGTAACATATAATCGTTTACTGACACAGTTATGGTTTCTAATATTCATAGGGTTGAACATAAACATCAATTTTACATCATAACAAAGCTTAAATGCAAGCGATTGGGTTAATGAAACCAACGTACTTTTCAATATGTACCTTACACTTATTAGAAATTAAATGGCTGCAGTATATTTTCATTAGGTTCACTTTGTATAAATTTAAAATCAGTCGAACGCTGCTCGCGGTGGTACCAACGCTTGTGCGTACGATTATGCAGATATAAACATCTATCAAACGAATGTGTACAATAATTCGTTGGTTAAATTAATTCCGACGCACAACTGTTACAAAAATGATATTAAAATAAATTACAATATAAGTTATAATGTGAAATGGCTCTATAATGTTATCTGCAGGTGGAAAGCTAGCATGGATACCAGATTAGCGGCACGTACAATCAAAATATAATATGGAAAGATCTTACCAGAACAGGTCCTGAGCGCGGATATCGTATATTGCAGGTACGCCTGAGTTTGTTTCAATAAAATACGTACATAATGTACCAGACTGAAATACGAAGCACCTTGAATTTAATACTAATAGTATCTTCAACAAAACTGCAAACTGCAAACTGCAAACTACAGCCCTAAAATGTTGTAATTAGATGTGAACACACCTACTATTTACTTTACCGTTTTGCGGTTCCTTTTCAAAACGGGCTTAAATCATAAGAACAAAACTCGATGTTATCAACGAGTTTTCAAATGTGTGTCCTACAAAGATAACTGTATGAAGTTTACGTGCATAAAAATTATAAATAACCTTACCTCGAACTTCTATAAAATTCTCAAAAGAGCAGAGCAAATATAAAATTTTCACTAATAATTCGCTCTTAAATAACGGATCATCAATTCCCCAAAATTAAAATAACAAGGGCGGAACTACAAATTAGTTCACAATAAGATGCACGTTACCAAGCATCGAGGATCAAATTAAGAATAGAACAAATAATCACGACTCGTATTGAAGTGATAAGGATTAGTTTTATGCACGTTATCAACATACAAGAATTAAAACTTGAATTTATGAACGAAACTTGATAAATTACAATAAGGAAATAAACCATAGGCGTCGTATTTGGGAACGAAGTCTATCTAAAAATTTGGAAACGCGTTACGTAAAATTGAACCGTAACAATTGATTGTCCAGAGTTCGCAATTTATATCAGTCTGTGGGTCAAACTTAGGTTGTTGTTTTCCTCGAGATTTTTAAACTCTTCGTCGTTTTGCTAGATGCTATCCATTTTCGAGAGTGTCTGCGACAAAATTTCCTTCCTTAAAACGTGTTTGATGTATGTTCAATATTGGCTTATGTAATCCAGATATCAAAATCGCCTGGGCGTATATTTTTTCGATTTCTATTGGAAAGCCAAGGTTAGAGGTTTGTGATCTGTGTAGACCTGAAATATCTACTCTCTAATATGTGTTTAAGCTGTTTGACAATTCGGTAAATTGCGAGAAGTTGTCGGTCGTATGGTGAATGTTTTATTTGGGCATTATTTTTTTGGAATAAGAAACTAAAGTTTGTCATTTTTGGTTGCCCTATTGTTGAATTACTCCACCGATAGCAAAGTTTGAAACATCTGTTACTATAGATAGTTTTATGTCAGAGAGTGGATGTATGAGCAGCAGGGCTTTTGTTAGTTGTTAGTCCTTTGCACTTTTCAAAAGGTATGTTTGCTTCACTAGTCCAACTGATAGCCGCGCTGCTTTTTACTTTGCCTTTTAGTAGGTCGTTAGGCGTATCTTGTGAGTCGGCTGCTCGTTGTGTAAAACGACGATAATAATGCAAAATGCCTAAGAATCGTCTGAGTTTTTGGCTGTCTCAGGTTTGGTGAAATTCTGTATAATGCTGACATTTTCTGGAAGTTGTTTGGTGCCATCTTTTCTGATGTGGTAGCCAAGAAACTCAGCTTTATCTTACCCAAAGATGCATTTAGCAGGCTTTATGACGACCGCGTGATATTTTTATATGTTGAAGAGAATTTCCAATATTTGTTGTGTTCTTCTTCTAATTAAGATGCTACCAGAATGTTGTCGATGTAGCTGTAACAGAATTCTAGTCCGCTTAATACTTCGGCTATGAATCGCTAAAATGTTTGTACGGCGTTTCTTAATGCAAAGGTGATATACAGAAATTCCGATAATCCAAAAGGAGTTACTATAGCAGTCTTTTCTATGTCTTTTGCAGCTACGGGGATTTGGTGATAGGCTCTGGCAAGATCGATTTGTTGTGTTTGGTCACTAAATGTAGGGGTGATGCCCATGGTGATTTGGATGGCTTTGCTATTCATAAATGAACAATTGTAGTGAATTTGTCTTTCGCGATTTTTGAGTTTGTCAGGCGCCAGTCAGCGTGGACAACTGTCTACTGGATGGTTAGGATGTGATGTTCGATACTATGATTTATTAGCGTGGGAAGGTCTGTTGGACGGGTTATGTCCGGTTATTTGGTTAGGATTTTGTTGTATTTTGAACTGGATACCGTGGTTTCGATGTTGCACTATGTTTATTAATGGCGTCTTGAATTTTGGTTCAAAGTTTTGTCCCTGAGTCAACATGTTCCATTTTTTTTTTGCGTCAACCAGTAATTCATGATGTGCGAGGAAACCAATGCCGATAATGGATTTTCTTGACGTCAGTGATGACAAATTGCCAAGTAAATGGTCGCCTTAGTCCCAAATCTAATGTTAACGTGACAGTACCATGTGTTTTTATGATTGTTTCATTTGCTGCGAACAATTGATAGTTCGTTCGTTTGAATACTTCACGGACCTTGGTTCTTGGGTATACACAGAGTTCTGCGTAAGTGTCGATTAAAAATTCCACAAACGTGCTGCGATCTTTTATGTACAAGCGGCGTGAAATTGAATGCTGGGAATTATCTACCTCTAATTCTTGCGTTCAGTGTTTCCCTAGGTCATAAATTGTAAGGATAAGAACACTTGCGAGCTATGGTTCCGATTTTGTAGTGGAATCAGCATACATTTTTAGATTGTTAGTGCCGTCGTGGGCTTTAGCTATGTTGCAGTGTTTGGACAATGCTTTAGAGAGACTTTGGCAGTGCTATTTAGGTGTAGCGCGTTGCGTCTGCTGAAGTTGAACCTTGAGTGCAAATACTTCTATTGTAAGCTTTTCCAGCAGTGTAGTGCTTTTATCCGCGATTGTATTAGCGTTAGCGCGATGTGTAAATTGCGCTCCATAGATGGAACCAGCTAAACGTGCTGTCCTACAGAAATGCTTGTGATTAAGTAGCTAGGATTGATTGCATTTGTATTAGCAAGCGGCTTAACCAGAATGATTTTAATAGAGTACATGGCACGATCGTTCTACTCACTAGTTGTAGGTCCATCAACAATGGTGAGGGTTTTCTGTCGCGTAACGTTTCGTACTCCAACAAATTTATAGTTCGTTGTTTTTGCGAAGAGCTTAGCCGTTTAATTAATTCGGTTTTAATTTTCGTGTATTTGTTGGTCTCAGGCGGTTTAATTATGATGTCTCGGACGCTTTCTTTGACTCTGGCTAATAGGTTGGATATTATGTACGGGTATTTTGTAGGGTGTTGTATACTACGACAATTTCAAAGCTGTGATCTACTTGGGAAAAACCATAATTTCGAATGCGATGGTGAAATTCGCATGGAAATCATGTTCACTTGCTCAGTAATTTTAAGCGGTAAAAATTGTCTTTAAGCACTTAAATATAGGTGTTGTTATCTCTGTTGCATTAGCCTTTTGAATTATCACGTAGGCGGTCACCAACGTGGTGTTGTGGTTGTCTGGGGTCATCTTGTTAATGCTTCGTAGCAACAGAAATAAGCTTGAGGTGAACTTATTCTACATTAACATTAAAGGCATGACACGCACAGAACATATTTGCAAATACTTTTGTGCGTAATTAAATTGCAACTATTTTTAACACTAAACCTGAAAGCACTTTAGTTTTTATAGTTGCAGAATGAGTATTGGATGTACGGCTCCATGATGAAGACATGGGTTTGGAGTAGTGTAGAATGTACATGGTTGTAAGTAGGTATGGCCTGGGTTACGCTGAATACAATGCTGCACTTCGTGTCGGTGAATTCAGTCGAATTTTCATAGCTTCCATACCTAGCAGCTGGTGGGCAGACCTTGTGTACGACGTCTTCCTTCGTTGGTAGAATCTAAAGTAGGCTGGTGGCGGAATGTTCCCAATACTAGCGTGCTTGTTGGCAGCACGTGCTCTAGGAAGTGGTCTTAATGCAGTAATGGTTTCGGAAGGGAATCGCTCCAACTTATGACGGGATCATGTCCGTAGTGTTGTGAAAGTTCACTTCATATTATCCCATTAGATTTGGTAACCACAATGAGATAATCTGAAGAAAAACTCCTAGTGCACGAAGAGTTTGGTGATTTTCTTAAAAGAAAACAACAAGAAGTGATCTGTTCTGGCGTTTAGAGTTCTTTTTATTCAGAGGTTTTGTTGGTATTGTACGTTGGGGCGGATCTATTACGTACTTCGAGGGGTTTCGGACGAGTCCATTATTGATTGCGGGTTGTTTTAAGCGTGCATGCTATTTGTTTGCACGTTGTGTACTTATTGGTCAATTAGTTAGGAGTAGGGATGGTTGCATATTCCTACAATCTTATTACTGCTTTTAAGACTACTGTGAGAATGTAACATCTTTGATGTACTTATAACAACTACTTAGTTGTATACATTGACTTTATGCGTCTTTGTCGCAAGTTTATCTCACAAATTCCCGGTAGGCCTTTATTCTTTCATTGTTTTAAATACAAAAGAAGCACTTAAAACAACATGATACAAAGTTATCTGTGTTACTTAAACATAAAATATTCTTGCAGTACGCGAACCGCTACAACCGTAATCACGATGCGACTTATCTGCAACACCTGCCGATGCGGGTATAAAAGGTAACGTTAACGTCTAAGGTAGTTTCAAAACTAGCGAGAACGAAAACCTAGATATTGAATTAATAGTCCCAACCGATTTTTTAATAGCGTTTAAAGAAACTATTCTAACCCGATGGTACACCGAATAGAGTTCATCAAGTGCAATGTTACCAAAATTCCTAAAATCCATACAAATTAGAAAAAACCCCTCACTGGATGTGAGCTTGCAGTTCTCACACACCTTCAAATTTGACACACAAAGATCACATCTTCGTATTGGAGGATTCCCAAGATTGTAGTGTGTAACGTGCCAAAAACGATTTACACACAGAAAGTTTAAAATACGACTCGCTTGGAAAAACGTATGCTTACTCAAACGTTTGAGGAATGCTTAAAAGGATCAAACGAAGCGGATGAAAAAGTTCTAAAGTTTCTTAAGAGAACTGATGGGTTTAAGTCAATCTGACACTTCGTCAATCCAAATTGCACTCCAACTTGATGCGTTTTGAAGTAGCTCACAATACTACAACTTTTTTGCGGCGAATAATCGAAGTATAGTTGAGGCCGTATGCATGCATAGAAAAATAGCAGTAAAAACAGGTAACTAGCGGGCAAAGATATTTAATACATGATATAATGTACGTCGTCAAAATGCCATTTTACATCAGATTGTTATGAAACTTGCATAAATTTACAAAAGTCGCGTTTCTATCATATATTACAAGTTATATAAATACCAAACAACATTCCAGTAATAAATAATTAGATATATTGCGACTTTTATCATCAACTAACACATCTCTCAAACGTCATACAAATCGGATATTTAATTTTACACATGGAAACATCTATCAAGACAGATAGATACGTAAAATCCATTACGAATGCGTTCTTCTGTCTGTATATTTCGCCATAAAAGTATCGTGTCGAAACTACGAAGCTCTCCTAAACACTTAGTTTAACCAATTTCCTGCATTTTCGTTCTAAAGAAGTGCTCCATTTTGTGATTGTGAATTCCCAAGTGGAATAAAAATGCTCACTGAATATGTACTTTATTTTTATGCTGCAATTTGAGCCTAGATGAGTTTACCACATTCGCCAATGAACTATACAATTTTTACGCGAATGGAGTTTGGATATAAAGACATATAATGTAATGGTTTAAAATGAAAATAGATAAGGTGTACGTGACTTGCTTCCAGCAGATGGCGCTTTTATTACTGTTAGCAGTAAAGAGAAAGGAATTCCGTGACTTTAAATCGACGGGGCTGTCAAAAATATAAAAACTGTAATCATTGCAAAAACATTACGAATAATTCATTGAAACTGGGCTGCTCTTTGAACAAACTCTAAAATATACAAAATGCATTATACTTCTGATCTACAGTATCCTTTTATGGAAAAGAGAAGTATTTGCTAGTACTGGTTACGTGGTTATAAAGTTTCGACAAATAATTCTGTTCATGTGGAGAGGAGTTCCAAAAAAGCGATTCCCTCTCTTTTGATTATTTTGAATGTCAACGGTTAATTCGAAGACCATTATGAAATATAAACACCACCCAGAATGAAACACGTAATTGTACGCGATAAAAGAAGAAAATTGGTACTTGCCAGTAAAGCAAACTCCATAGAACTGGGTCTTGTACTCCAATGAATTGAGAGATTATTCAAAATTAAAAGTTGCCAATGTACCTGAGAGTTGAATTATATTTGCAAAGAACCAGAACGGGTCTGGCTAGATGGAACTACTAATGTATAAGAAAAACGTTTTACCATTCCTTCAGGTACAGCATGTTATAAAAAAGTCTGGTCATCGGTCAACTTTTAAGTAATCTTGATTGATTTATACAAAATACCGACAGTTATCGTTTCCCTATATAGAAACATTAATTATGAATCTCAACTTCTTGTTAGCTGCTTTTAGAAGAAAAATCTCGTATATACACATGCAAGTGTTACTCCTCTTTTAAATTATTTTGTTACTGGAGAATTAGGAAAACTCATGCCTGATGATCGAAAAACAGGATTAGGAGTGGGTAGATTGAAACAATTTTATGTTAAAAAAGTTCACTGTAAGATTCTTAAAATAGGCTTCAATTGGGGTAGGTACAAGAAGCCCAGCTTTATAATTAAGCTCCCGAAACAAACCAGCACTCAAATTGAAAATGAAAAGAAAAAGAAATTAAAGATATTTATGGCAAAGTGTAAACAAACAGCTGAGTGAGTTTTTCTTCCGACACCGTAATTCAGCTACAGTATTTCTCTTACAAATCACAGAGCAACTGCTAATTGGTGTGCAAGAATTTGTTTTCGTAGATAGTGATACTTAAGATCTGGTTTGCGAAAAATTTTATTACATCATGATGATTCCACACACTCACAGAACTCTAAATTTTTAAATAAATTCCCACACCGGCTAGTCATTCCCCATTCAGATTATGTTCGGACAATTTACTTTCGAGCTTTCCGATTGAAAACACATGAATTTAAAAATCTTGACACCAATGTAGTAGCTATAAAGTTTCGCCCATAAAAGAGTTATTTGATGGTTAGGAGGAGCGGTTTTAAATATTGAAGAAGTGCGTTACAACTGAACTGAACTTTTTAAAAACTATACAGTTGTTGTTTTTGAAATTCTGAAATTTTCGGACTAAAATACAGAATAGCACTAATTTAAAAAAAAAGATAAAAAATGAATTGAAGCACACAAAAATTAAGCTTTCTCGAGCTTATATATATATATATATATATATATATATATATTGATGTAATAGAGGTCACGAGAGGTCATAGAAACCAACAATAAAACCCACCCAAATAAAAGAAAACAGGAAAAATTGAAATTTCCGAATATTCACTGTTCCACCCTATATAAAAATAAGCGCATTGCACGTACAAAGCCATTAAATTCAATCGCTTTAATAAAAGCAACCCCTTAATTAATTGTGTAAAAACTTTATACCTGGTGCAAATTAAACATTGAGATACTGTAAAAACGAGTTTTCATTACTAAAAGATAAATACAAAGCCATTAAATGCAAAGCAAAACATTTTCGTGTGTATATAATCATTCTAAGAAATAAATAAAAAGCCATATTAAAAAATCCGCAAAAAAAACATATCAATCTAGTGCATTTAGCAAATTGAAGCTTAATTAATTATGTAATTGCTGAAATCCATGATTTTATTAGAATGTAAAGTAATCTTAAGATATAAATAAAAAGCGTTTTCAAATACTAACGTTATTAGTATACAAATCAACTATAAAAAAAGCAAACGCGTATTTTAATTATTTTTCCGTTTGTCGATATACCATTTAACTTCATTTAAAAGGTTTTAAAAAAAACATATTTTGAATTATCGGGTAAATTTTTAATAAAGACAAATTCGTCATCTAATACTAAGAAATTTCGTATAAATAGCTAATTAATGAATAAATGCCGATACAAAGAAACCCGCGAGCATTAAAGAGTCGTAAAATGGAACCGAGATAAGATAACGCGAGTTGAATTATTCTATACGAAAAAAAGAGATAATAGCAGACAACTTCGTGCATTAGATAAGAATAAACTATGGAATCGTAAATAAATGCAAAGGTTCAAACTTGCGAATTTAACCGCCCAGAAATAGGAATTTGTTATGTTTGTATGTGAGTTGGTGGCCTAGTAGGAATGTTAGCCATTAGTGTTTCTGGACATATTTATTAATGTAAAATAAACTTGTGAGTAAATAAACCTTTTTAAATGATGTAGAAATAAGTTAATTTCCAAATGAAACGCGAATTATGGATGATTTCTGTATTTATAGAAAGTTGCCGTTATTGTTTTGTTGGATTATTTGAATAGTGGCAAGCTAATAAATTGTCCAGAACCAGAGGTTGTTTAAATGTTAAATTGAGAACATATTTAAAAGAACTAATCAAGCTGTGCAGGGTAATTTGTAAAATAGGTTTTACATGTGATGTAGTGCCAGTTAAAAAATGAACAAGAAGTTGGTAATGTTAAGGGATTATGGAATGCGGACATGAAAAGGTGTATTAACCGACAGTTTACTTTATTGCTAAGTTGATATTTCCAGCAATGAGATTTAGAATGGAAGTACCAATATTTGTAAAACTAACAAAATCGGTTTGATAATAATAGTATTAATGTTTATTTTAACGGGTTAATATTTTTTTAGTAATGCCTGGCCAGTTTGATGTTAGTAAAGTAAGTTTTTTGGAAAAAACATTTGTGTTCTCATTGTAATCAATAATGTCAATAAAGATTTATGTTAGTAAAGTAAATTTTTTTGGAAAAAATCTTTGTATTTTTATGGTAATTACTAATGTCAATAGAGGTTTAGTGTAGGTTGAATTTTATTCGAACTTATTTATGAACTAGGCAAACATACATAAATCTGTGAAAGAATATCCATCCACCCCAGCGATGAAATCGTATTTCAGGAGAGGCCCCTTTATTTCACAATTTTCTTTAATATGACCAAAATTTAATAAGTGTTTTTAAGATGTTGTAGAATAGGGTAATGTATAATGAAAGTATAAGAAAATCGAATGTAAAGGAGACCTATTCGGAAGAATCGTATTCCGTGTACGGAAATCGAACGGATCGCTAAGACAAGACAGTTTGACGCCCCTTAATTTTGAAAATAGAAAAGCCTTTTAGGGTAAGTGGTTATTGTAACGGAGTCTTTGTATTTCCGCCATTTCAAATGTATATTTTGTTATTGTTTATTATTTTTCTTTCCTTGGAACCCACCACCCGCACAACTGTAGTTAGGTGGTGCATCCTTAAAATTGTTGCTGGGTCCGCCCTTTCAGAGCAAATCTAAACCTGTAACGAAACGCTCAATTTACTCGTAGAAAACCCCTTGATTATCGTGCATAACCTAAAATGTAACGTCTCCGCTCGTGGTATTATAAAACAGCAAAGTACCGTGACATGTATTACTCTTATGTGTATTTAATGTTTGGATCAGGATAAAAACCATTATTAATCTCCGCAATTAAAATTTTGCAAAATTATGCAATAAAACAAGTCTACTATTCTATTTATTTAATAATTTGTGAGGTAGAACTTCTAAGCGTACAATGTGGATGGCTAAGATCAATGGATGAGTAACTGCCGACAAAGGAAGAGGTAAGGAATTAATTTAATAAAAAATAACAACAAAATGAAGAAGTAATACATTCGGTTGCTTTATTCATAAATCCATATCTGCAACTTACTTTTTTTTTAACTGGAAAAATGTTGAAATCGGCATTTTCTACAGGAGCTTCGGTTTCAGTGGTCACTTCCTCATTAATTAGCACGGAAAGGGGGGATATCTTACCGACCCTACTTATTTCAAATTTAATAACAATTAAAATTGATTATAAACATTTTTTAAATTAAATTTTTAAAATTGTTATTTATGTCATCAGCGAGTGAGCAATTTTTCACCTATTTCGTTTATTTTTATGTTTCTAGTGCCCCGACTATGTGGCACGGTATGGCCTGGGTAAAATTATAGTTATAGCAACATTATACATAAAAGTGTACTTGTTTTGATTTAATAATAGGTATCTGAATTCAAATACAGATATTTGAGATATATTTTCTGCATATTAAATTAACTTAGAAGTTCCTCAATAGTTAATTCGAATAAATTGCTAGCTGGCGTTAAATTCGCCATTTGCAAACCTTGTACATTTGTGCAAACAATTTTGTTATCTTTCATTATATGCAAATATAAGCATGTCCAAAATTTCAATCTCGATGCTCTTAAAGAATCTACTTGAAATTTTAAGAAATTGCGAAAATAAATTGAAAATTAAATTGTACTCTCTTCCATTAGCCATATATAAAACCTACGATAGAATTTTTAGAAAAATGTAATACAAAAGAGTCCCTTTATCTTTGACAGTTTATCACGTCCTACTTTTTTGCACTTACAACAACGCCCTGTACATTTCGTATTAACAAATAGACACAAAAGTCATCTGACTAACTGATTGATTGGGGGAGGTTGATATAAATGTGTGATATAAATATGCAAATTATAATGAAGGACCAATTGCTTTTGTATCAATAACGATAATGGTGGAGCGGTTATGTAATAACTAAAAACAACTACAAACTACTTAATAAAGGGTATAAATACCTTTATCCTGTGCCGCTGGGGGCAATAGACATTCACACACAAAGAGCTTCCGCGAACCACCAATAACACGCTCGACCGGGTGATGGTGTCGCTTTCAAAGCTCTCACACGACCGTCTTCTGCAAGGGTTCTGCGACTTGCTTCTGTAAAGGCTCGAGTACGACTGTTACTTCACACACTCACTGCCGGTATATAATGTTTCACTCAAACTGTAGGATGCCCGCACAAATAGTATTCATTGTCACAAATACCAAAGTGTTCAATGACGACGTAACACTAACTATTTGAATTAGTTACGGGAGGTAGAGCGCAATAGCTTCCCTATTAATCATGGGGTCTCTAAATTAACATGGTTACAGAGAATTTCAAAAACAATCTAGAAATTCATAGTCACTGCTAATTTTGTCAGAATTTATATTCAAGTTAAACTTGTAAATTGGATCAATCATTTAGACCTAGGCAAGGGGTTATAATTATGTACAAAATCCACAAACTTGATTCCCAGTATTTACAAGTGATAATTTATCTCGCAACTAAATTTGCTACGAACATTTTTACTTTCATACACTTCCTTTCATTTTACCAATTGATATGGATCACGTACGCCGCACATGTAAAATACACGAACACCTTCAGGAAGCCTAACTAAATTGTAAATTTTTTCAGGAAATGATAGTACACCGGTGTTGAATCCATAAAGAGTCCATGCACACAATAAAAGAACTTCATTATTATTCATCAATCACCTACGTATATTTTCAACGCTTTCTGATGTCACAGCCGGTTGATATTTAAAGCTATTACTACGAAACAGAACAAAGAAGACTTTTAAAAAACAGAACATGTGAATAATAGTCAGGTGATCATTAAATTATTGCGTTCTGGATAGAAGTCGCAAGGAACCTTTACAAACTTTATGCCCTTTTGAGAAAGAAGTGTTTGATAAAGGCAGTCGGCATAAAGTCCTTTTTATAATGATATAAAAATCTTGAACTTGTTTTGATTTCAAAGGATGTAGATAATATTCAATTTTGAGTCGATGACTTTTCTAAGGAATAAATTAGAGACATCGATCCTGTTCCCAACGGGCATATTCTTACCTTTCTAGTTTCACGTGACAGTGCTAACTTCAATTATTTCAGCATCAAATATAGGTTTAAATATGTATATAATACTGTGGTTTTATAGGTTATAATAGGTGTTAGAAAGGTCAAATAATTATTTATTGCTGGGTAACTCATGTATATAAGGGTCAAGTAGAATTTGAGACGTTGTTCCGAAAGATAGAATAAGAATTTACTAATTTTCGTTAAATATTAGGGTTAATTGTACGTAGTTGTAAAGTTTACTGTAAATATTAATCACAATTAGGTAGGAAACGTAATTTCGTGAAGATTAGTTTCATAAATATGCAAGAAACGTAGTTCCGTAAAACGTAGATAAGGTTGTAAAATGAAATAGCGTGTAAATGTATTAATACGAAAACTTTTATGTTTGTAGCATAAAATTCAATAATGGAAGAGGGTGTATCTATGTAGTAACGCATATTCAAAGCGTGACTTATTTATTCGTGTAAATTAGGGTAATATAAAGCGGGAACATGTATACTATTGCTAGGAAGGTTTAGCATCGTAAACAGGTGATTTGTATCGAGTTTAAAAGCTTGTCAACATGTATAGAATTCATGGAAAAAGACCGTTGAGAAACAAACAATTCTTTGTTAGCTAAAATGTTGCACGTTACGAAAACAGATCGATAATGCAAAGAAAAGGACGATATTTTACATGAGGTAGCAAAGAAGGGGAGATAGCATATGCTTAGTGATCATTGATTCTGAAACGTCTGTTAGACGAGGAAATTTAAAGGCAAATAAGCGAGACAGGGACGCGATGTGTTTTCGGAAAATATTCGTTTGGAAAGGGAATTAGAAATCCAGTAGAGAGTTGCAAACAGAGTACGATTGTTAGATTAGGTGAATATGAGCAAGATGGACTATAGTATCGATCGGTTAGGTACAACAGAGCTTATGAATAGGGGGGATGAAAACAACGAGATATAACATACGGGTTAGACGAAGATAAGAGAAAAATTAAGAAAGGGAAAAGACAAAAGATGGAAGATTTTAAATGCAGGTTAGAGGGAAATGACATATGCGCGTACATCAGAGTCGTGTTTTGGAGACCAGAGTGGACGGCAGTTATCCGGGGATTTCATGGAAAGTGCCAACCGTTACAAACTTTAATGAGGGTTTCTTCGTAAAAAGATTGTTTGATTTTTACGACGGTTTGTAAACCGTTGAAAATTTTAACTATAATAACTCAAGGGTAATGGTTAGGTTGTGGAATTGAGCGACCGTTTGTTGTTGGATGTGCATGGGTGTCTGGAACCGGAGGACGATTTGAAAACGTTACTAAGAAAGTGTGTTATAGGGGTGGTGAGAGTAGATTCAAGGAGGCAGTTTTGGAGGCAATATAAACCCAGAGGAGGTGATAAAGGCTCTCTTTTCCTTTCGATTTTCAACCAAGCTACATACAAGTGTAAATATAAATAAGTAAGTTTAGATTTTATTAAAATTTAATAAGCACAAATTAGTGCAAAGTTATATGGCAATTGTAAAGTCTATAAAATTCTGTTAATAATCGAAGCTGAAAGGAAAGTAAGTAGAATTTTTACTACTTGTGGTTGGAGGCGCTTGGTGTACTTTGGGTACAAATCAAGTATGTGAATGGACCAGTAGCAGATGTACGGGAGCATGAAGTACCGTGCATTAGCCGCGGAGAAATCTGAGTAGAGGCGTGCTGTGCCGGATGGTGAGAGGCCACCTGGAGTAAATTTTGAACGTTCATTCTAGTGGGACGACTACGTTGGAGGTGGTTTCCACGTGTAGAGCTGGTGGTGCTACAATCCCGGTAATTCAACCTTTGTAAAACTTTTGCTTATTGTGATTTTGTGGGTGTTTATGACAATTTGGTGATTATTGGTGTATTTTATAGTATTGTAAGGACACTTTATTTGATGATTTACCTTGTGAAAGGCGTATATGACAATTTTTTTACGTAGTATTTTGTGGTATAAAAAAATAAGGGAATAATTTTGGCTTTTGTACAAGGTAAAAGGGTTTTTGGTAATTGCAGTACAGTAGTCAGCACATAGGTAAAGAGAGGTTTTACTATGAGCTCGTATTAGACCTGGGGGTTTAAAGTAAAGTTTAGGGATAAGGCCAGTTACTTTTGGTTAATAATTGATGTAATTAGAAAATTTTCCAAATTATTTTATTTAAAACGACTTCTTTTAAAATTGATAATATTTGTTAAATATTCAAGATTTATGAGGAATGTAAAACTTTAATTTTTGAATAGCAACTTGATGTTCAAATAAATCGTGATGTACTTTTGGAGGTCAGTCTTTAATTATTTAAATAGTAGGGTAGGATTTTCAAAGGACAAGTGAGCAGCCGTGGCGTAAATACCTGAGGAAGCTGGAGGTTTTGGCGTCCCAATTGGAAAGCATCTTCAGAGGGTATTATTATAGGGTGACATGAATTGCAAGTCTAGGAGGTAGGGCTTCATTTGTAGGTAGGTGCAGGTATTTGTAAAAACACAAATTTTTAGAGCGTCCTATCCAGAGTAAGCTACACAACATATATATATATATATATATATATATATATGTGTGTGTGTGTGTGTGTGTATTGCTGCGGTAACGCCTCGCGTTGGGCGACGCTAAAAAAGTACTGTAACACCCTCTATTTGAAGTGTGTGCTGTGACAACGGAACAACAAATTGTAAATTTGAAATTATTACTTATCTTCTCTTTTTTTTCTTTGCCTGGCAAGCTCAACAGAAGTTATAGAATTTACAAAATGAAATAAAACAGCAATCTCAAGGAAACATATATACATTCAGGAACATTTTTCTTTCATTCAAAAATGTTTATAAAACAATTCACAGTTCCAGTTTATACAGAAAATAATTAAAATTCTATTTGCTAACGGATACACAAATAGGCGGATAATCTACCCATCCTTAATTCCCACGCTTATAAGGGAGATTGGTCAAAATCCTTGACAGATATTCTATTTAGTAAAGGTCAAAATACCTCGAACTTCGACCTGAATATTTCATGGTAATTATCCGCTTACAAAAAAGTTACATGATTAACACTTATTCTAGATTCAAATTACAAAATATTCAAATATGATCAATTAACCAACAAAAAATCCAAAATTTTATACTTATGGCTATTTCTTAAAGAGCGCTTATCCAAATTTTCTTTTCATTACACTTAACGGTACTAAATCCTTCCTGGCTCAAATCCCAGTTTACAAAATCATTCATATTATCTTAAATCACCATTTGACGTTAGTTTGCAAAAGTGCATCTTCCATTTTTAATCAATTAACTTTATAATAGCTTCTGCATCGAAGAACGTTCAATTCTCGTAGTGTTTTTTTAAAAAAATAATTATGTTTCATGTTTATGCAGAGTTTCGTTCTAAGAATTAGTGAAGGTTACATTTTAAATGTCAAATACTGTATTCGTGTCGCATACTTAATGGATGACTTTTCTCAAAGTAACATGTTCAACGTCTTAAAATGAATCGTGAATTTATGAATGAATACCTCCCATAAAGTTCCAGTTTATATATAAAAATTTTATTTACGTCACCTTTTTCCATAGGATTCCAGATTTAATTCGAATCTTAATCACCTACGTGATGCAATATTTCCGGAAATACCGTACTTTATGGTTTAATTGGTGTCAAATGGCGTTTATACTTTTTTAATAAACGAAGTTACGGGTTGCATCGCATTCTTTCGTATTGTGCTACATAGAGCAGTTGAACTCGCGCTATCTTACTTCGGTGCCATTTTACGACTTTTTTACAACTTCGAGCATCTTTGTATCGGCATTTATTCATTAATTAGCTATTTATACGATATTTCTTAGTATTTGATGATGAATTTGTGTTTATTAATAAAGTACCAGATAATTCTAGAATAATGTTGGGTTTGCAACTCTTAAAATGAATTTAAATGCCATATTTACACACATAATTAATAAGGGCTTGTTTATACTTTGCAAATGCAATTAGAATATTTTACACACGGAATAATTATTTTATGCCCGGAAGGTGTATTTTTTATGAAAAATGAATGGCTTTTTGTATTTATATCTTAGAATGATTATTTACAGAGTATTTTTTTATATAAATAGTAATAAAAAAAAGCTTTTTTTTAGTATAGAATAATTATTTGTAAAAGGTATCTTGCACGGCCGAAAAGAATTGATTTAAAATTAGGGCTTTTTAAAGTTCATATCCGTTTCCACAAGATGGAAGAATGTATATACGGAAATTTAAATTTTCTCAGTTTCTTTCTATTTGGGTGGATAGAATTTGGGTTTCAATGACCTCTCGTGACCTCTTTATCACATCAATATATATATATATATATATTGCTGTGATAAGGGGTTGTTTAGGGGTGTATTGAGTAGTAAGGGTCGTGTAGTAACTGTAAATAGCAATGGGCGTCAGAAAACTACATTTATTTAGCAGGAAAATAAATAATTCGCACATTATATAAATAGCAAGCATTTAACACCCTGTATATGGACCGTAATTAACTTTAATCAATGCCAGTAAGCATATCTTCCAATAATAGAACGCATATGCAGCAGAGAAATAATCATACATGTAATTAAAATACGTCAAGAAGCGTTCAATAGGTTTTAAAATAGATACGCAGAAGATAAGATAAAACCTAATAAATCTTCAGGCAATTACGCTTCTAAGAAAGAAGGAACGATAAACGCTTTGATAAGAAAACGCACTTTCAAAGATGAGTTTTAAATAAATACATAAACGAAAACATCACTCATGTTACATCATTTATTTTGTACAATTCTCCAAAAGCTTTATCTACACAAAACAACAGACATAAGCTAAAGTAAAGTCCAACAACAATAACAATAACAAGGCGATCAAAGATCGGAAAACAATAGTAAATGACAGCATGATACGGAACTTCAGGATAGTTTCATCAGAAATCAGCTTGAAAAATACTTGGAATGTCCAGAACAAACATGGTTGGTTGCAACACTTTGTAAGGCTGTTCGCAAAACCAATCCAAATGTAGACAGCAAAAGCTATATAACGCCCATGAGTTGATAAAAAAAGATCAGTCTCAATTTGAAGCACGTCGAAACTGCAATACTTTTAATCAAATATTTACGGGTCAAATAAATAAATTTTATATTATATTATTGTGAAAAGTAGTGTTGTGTAAGAACAATAGTTGATGACGAATTGCGTTAAGAATATATGAAAAAGCTTTTGCCGTTTTGCAGAAAACGTGAGTAGATTTTGGTTAATTAATTTAAAATAAATGTTTATAATAATGTAGGGCTCCTAAGTCTGGTATTCAGAACTTCTAATTCACGACCATAAGAAATCTATTTCTAATTCAAGACCATAAGAAATCCAGTCTGTAATTAAGTGAAGAGGTCCAAGGCGTATCCAGAAAAATATAGAATAAAGCACGAGGTGATATTTTGGAAACAAGGGGTAACCATACTGAATTATTGGTTCAAACGTACGTGAAGGAGTACAAAGCAGAGCATTGGTTTTAGATTGAAGATAATAAGGAGGTGTTGATCCGCAACACGCAACAACTCATCAGGATATCACAGGTCAGGGCTAACTAGTTTTAAGGAATCTTTTCAAATTTAAATTTTAACACTGAATATATTAATTTTCTCTCAAGTTTGTAAGGAGTCAACAAGAATATTGAATACGTTGATTTTTCCTAGAATGTATCCTGAGAACAGTTTAAAAATACAAGCTAATTGGTATGTTTGGGGTTTTTTGGGGTGCGGATGTGTTAAAAATATCGTGAACAGCTGTATTTTATAGAATTCAGATCAACACTCGACTTGAAAGTGTGAGAACAATTTTATAAAATTAAATTAGCGTATTTCCCAGATATTTTTATAATAAACTAATTCTAATTAAATAGAGCGTGGTTTATAGTGGTGGTAATTGGTTTTTAATTTGAACTCGAGGCGTTTATACAAATAAAAGGTTGCTCGCTATTTTATGTTAAAACAATGCTCTAAGAATCGCCTCACTTGCATGCTTGGATCAAGCACGCCTTCAACACGTAATGTAATTAATTAATGTCAGTTTATACAAATAAATTGTTCATTACCAACGTTCAGAAGCGTGGCTGTGGGTGTAAACAGATCGCGAACGGTGTGAGGAAAGTAACCAAACAGTTTCTTGTGCAATCAGAAGTTTAACTAATGTCAAATTTTGCAATGGGGGATTATTGAGCGATGAGGAAGAAGAGAAGGATTCAAATCAGATGATGTTGCCTCTTTTAATGGTAAATATTCGTGGTCATGAAGGTACAAAATTAATTGATTCGGGAATGTACGTCTACTTCGAGTGAACTTTTGGCAATGATTTGTGAACATAATTTAAATCTTCGAATTTTATCAGTTTCAAACACGGCGGTGTCTGTCGCCGTAGATGTAAAACAATAACGAATTAAGGAATTGCTATTGTTGTCCGTTCAGATTCGGAAAACGAGACAAACTCCGAATTTGGTTATTCTGAATTTAAATAGTGGAATTATAATTGGGTGTGGTTGGTTAATGAAAATTGCATGGCAGTCAATTTTGGGTCACTATATATTCATTTTGGGTGTAAGGGTTAATATAGAGAAATTTCAATTACAAAGAGATTAGGAGCCAGGTTTATCAATAAATTTGTTAGATACCAAGGATAAGCATTGCTATTCGGATCAGGAGTTAAGTCGAGCGGTTGAAACGGTAGAAAGGTTTGATTCTGAAAAAAGGTAAAGTAAAAGAGTCGATTTCTGTATACAAGGGAGTATTTTCTGAAACACCTGGACGCACGACAAGAAAGACGAAGATAAAATAGAATTGAATGGTTATACGCAACTTTTTGAGAGATCCTTTCCGGTTTCTTTTGTTTATAAAACGAAGTCCAAAAAATTGAAGAAATGGTGGGGGGGGATCTGGTGTGCAACAAACGGAGTATGTGTCGAGGTTGGGAATGGTTAAAAAGAAGGACGGTACTGCATGAGTATGCCTTGATCTCCAACAGTAAAATGGTTATGAATCACGGATTCCTCTTAAGTCAAAGAGTTGTCACTAAAATTTAGGCAGGACATGCTTTAACCCTGTAGAACATGACCAGTTCATACTGGCAAATACCTGTTGCGATAGAGAATCAAAAATACACTGGGTTTCTCTACAACAATACGACGATTGGTTCCTTTTTGAATTGGGTTTTATTATAATATTACACTTTTTCATTGTTTGTATTTCAACATATCTAAGAGTGCTTACAAATAAACAGGTAGTGGTTTAATTCGAACTCAAACACTCAAGCTTAATATATTTTTCAGTGTGGTGGCATTTGCGACTTGATATTGCTAAGATAGTGACGAAAATATAAAACTTTCATCATAATTGTAGGTTAGAGTATTTAATTTCTTAGATATAAAACACTGGACATTGAAATTTACTTTAAAAAGGTTGAGAACTTGAGTAAATTACTATAGTTGGTTACTTTAGGATGACGATAAATCCTAATTGAGCGTATTTATGTAATTTATAATTTTTGTATATATGCGTTCACCAGGATAATGTTAAAATAAATCAAAATTGAGCTCAAAAACATTTTGGGTTTATACCTGTTTACAGGGAAAATGTTATGACTATTGTGGTGACGCAGTAAGACGAAGGTGTTTGTTTTCTTTGTTTAAACTAGAGATTGGCTGTAAAAAGGACTTCATTTCACCAGGATCCACTTAGAAAACTCGTCTTAACGAAGATCGCACCCTAGACAAGACGACTTGGAGCCCTTCAATTAAGACAGTACCAACAAAAAAGTTTTACAGAGTACATGTTTATGGTAACATAGCTTAATAATTTTAACTTCCCCATAACATTTTGACCAGTCTGAACGGACCTGCACCTTGACGACGTTCTAAAGTACTAGAACAGGTATAATGGCTTGCGCGTTTCCATGAGCTAAAGAGCCGAACTATAGGTTTAACCAAATTAGTGGGGTCCTTAGTGAGGAACCAGAGTAAAACAGGTCCCCGATTATTATAAGAATTTGTTCTGAATGGACCTGCACCTTGAAAAGGCTCTAGACTACTAGAACGGGTAGAACGGCTTGAGAGTTCCAGTGATCTAAAGAACCGAACGACAGGTTTAACCAACGAGTGAGGTCTCTAGTGAGAAACCAAACCAAGACAGGTCCCCGAAAGAGGGCAGCAGCTTTTTCGGTACTTAGAGTGGCAGAAGAGACTTAGGGGTCAGTATGACATTCTAAGACACACTACTGCGATGTGGAAGGCATTATAATTTAATTAAGGGCCGCTATGCTTGCGGCCACGTACCCAATGCTCCACCCGAAGGTACTACTTTGGACGTGGAAGGGAACGGGAAACCACCACATTACCTCCCAAGTACACTGCGTACAGAAATTGTTAAACATGATGGCATCCTCTGGGGTAAAAAATTCCGGAGGTAAAATAGTTCACTATTTGGATCTCCGGAAGGGAACTACTTCGAGGGATGTCATCCGAAAGAATAGAAAAAGATCCGTGAACATTCTGCGAGTCGGAGCGTGGAATGTCAGAAGTATGAAACAAGTAGGTAAGCTAGAGAACCTGAAACTCGAAAGGGATAGGTTAGCATTAGACATAGTAGGAATTAGCGAAGTCTGCTGGCCAGAGGCGAGGGACTTTTCGAGTGGGGACTTCAGGGTAATTCATACAGGATCAGATGAAAGAAATTCGGGTGTGGGGATAGTTATGCGAAAAAAGATAGGACGACGTGTAGAAAACTACCTACAAAAGAACGAAAGAGTACTCATGGGTAGATTTGAATCTAAACCACTAAATACAGTAATAATACAAGTTTACATGCCCACCTCTTGTTACAGTAAGAAAGAGGTAGAGGCGATCTACAAAGATATCGAAGACATACTAAGATACGTAAAAGGACACGAAAATTTAATAATTACAGGGGATTTTAATGCAGTGGTAGGTGAAGATAGGGAAGGAGCGATAGTAGGTTTATTTGGTTTAGGCACGAGAAATGACAGGGGAAATAGGCTGGTAGAATTTTGCGACAAGAACAAACTTAACCATCACAAATACATTATTTCAACATCATGCTAGAAGACGATACACGCGAAAGATGCCAGGAGACTGTAGAAGCTACCCGGAAGCAGATATAGACACTGATCACAACATCGTAATTATGAAGGCCGCACTTAAATTTAAAAATCTTAAAAAGAGGAACGGAAAAAGGCACTTTGACTTTGAGAAGCTAAAAGATAAAGATATCCGTGAAAGATTTGAAAAAAAGTCAAATGAATTGCTGAAAGATATCGGGAAAATTTCTGATACTAAGGAAGTAGAAACAGAATGGAATCACATTAAATCCAGCTTAGACATGGCGGCCAGGGATATTCTGGGGTATTCACAAAAAGAAAATACGAAACCATGGATAACAAAGGATATCCTGAATTTAATAGAAGAAAGACGAAAATACTAAAAAAGATCAGTCAAAACAGGAAAACAGAGATACAAAACCATAAAATGAAAAATTATTCGCAAATGCAGGAAAGCTATAGAACAATGGATTGATGAAAAGTGCAATGAGGTACAAACCAAGATGGAAATAGAAAAGACAGACGAAACATACAAATTAACTAGAATAAATTTTAGGGATATAAAACCATATAGCAAAAATATAAGGGTTGCGGGAGGAAACGTCATTATAGAAAATGTAGAGAAAGTAGCTAGATGGCAGGAATATATAGGGAATTTATATTCAGGAGAGGAATTAACAACATTAGAAAAGGAATCAGACACCGAAAAGGATGACGCGATATCCTATACTTAGAGATGAGTTTGGATTAGCATTAAAGAGTCTGAAAAATGGTAAGGCACCGGGTACAGATAAGGTGCAAGCAGAAACTCTAAAAGCCGATGGATAAGCAGTAACAGAACGTATCTTCCGACTTGTAAGCTATATGTATGAAACAGGCGAGATACCTAAAGATTTCAAACGTAATATCATAATAACTATACCAAAAAAAGAGGCGCGGATATATGTGAAAATTTTCGAACAATAAGCTTGACAGCACACGTTTCAAAAATATTTACTAGAATTGTACAAAGACGAATGGAAAAACGAGCTGAAGAAATACTGGGAGAAGAGCAACTTGGGTTTAGGCGAAAGAGGGGAACACGGGAGGCTATTTTAGCTCTGAGGTGATAATGGAGAAAACAATAGAGAGGGGAAAGCGTATATATAGGGTTTGTAGATCTGGAAAAAGCATTCGACAATGTAAAATGGAAAAAAATGTTCGAAATACTCAAAAAGATTGGAATGAGTTATAAGGATAGACGAATAGTACATAGCTTATACAAAGAACAAACAGCAGTAATAGAATTAGAGCAAGAAAGTAGAGAAGTAAATATTAGGTAAGGGGTGAAACAGGGATGTGCCTTATCCCCATTAATTTTTAACTTGTACATAGAAGCGGCAACGAATACCGTCAAATGCAGGAATTAATACGCAGAGACAAGAGATTGATATGCTTAGATTTGCAGCGGTATTAGCATCTAGCAAGGAAGAGTTAGAAGCTGCTCTTAATGAAATGGAAACAGTTCTAACAGAGGGATATGGTATGAAAATGAACAAAATAAAACTAAAGTTCTAGTATAATAAATTAAAAACAATAATAGAAATAGATAACAACTTACAAGAGGTTAAGGATTTCTGCTACCTAGGAAGTCAAATGACGCAAGATGGGAAAAGCACAAAAGATATAATACAAAGATTAGCACAAGGTCGTGCTACATTTAACAAGAAAAAGCAACTACTGTGTTCAAAGACCACAAACATAGAAACAAGGAAAAGATTGCTAGAAACATATATGTGGTAAAAATGATCTTAAATGCATTGGAGTACATATTGATGCAGGACTGCGGTTTTCCAAACACGTATCTAAATGCATGCAGAAGGCATATGGTAACCTAAAAAGTATCTACCCAAATAGGCATTTGTTTTCTGTTCAAACTAAAAAACTTTTATGTAATTTACTCGTGCTCTCTCATTTAGATTTTGTGGATACAGTGTATGGTCCTTGTCTCACTGTAGTAGACCAAAGTAAAATTCAAAAGGTTCAAAATTCTTGTCTCCGTATGATATACGGGGTAAGAATATATGAACATATTAGCTCTACAAAGTGGAAGCGCAATGGCTTAGTATGATTAATAGACGGACACTACATGCGCTAACTCTCTTTCATAAAATTATGTTAACAAAAACACCGCGGTACTTGTATAATAAAATTACTTTCCGCACTGACGTCCATAATGTGGGTGCTTTAACTCCTCCATCACATGTTAGTGCTATATATGAACGCTCATTTACTTATTGAATCGCCAAACACTATAATAATGTTTCGCTAAACATGAGGACATTGACAGTAACGTCTTTTAAAAAAGCTATGTTTCAAACGCTTGCTGGAATGTAGCTCTAATTTACTTAGGAATTGTCTGAACTTTAAATGCTAGTGGAGTTTAGTCATATAATAATATTTAATTTTTACATAAGGTTTAGAGATGTTGAGTAGAACTTTAGCGTAAGTAACAATTATTTTGCTTCGATGTTACTAACTAGAATATTAAGTTATTTTGCGCAATTCACTGTGGGTTAAGTGGTAGAGCAACTGATGGTTATGCCCATCAAGTTGAACTTCGCCCATATTCTATTATTTTGTTACTTATGTTTTGTTAACAAATACTTTTTGAATAAAGACATTTAATAATAATAAAAGATAATATGTGTGGAGCATACCACTGCATGGCTGTGAAGCCTGGACAGTAAGAGAAGCAGACAAGAAAAAGGTAGAAATCTTTGAAATGTGGTGCCACAGACGTATGATGAAGATACACCATGGACAGACAAAGTTAAGAACAGAGAGGTACTAGAAATGGTAGGGGAAGAAAGAACTATGTGGAAAACAGTAAAAAATAGGAGAGATATGATGATAGGCCACACACTAAGACATGAGGGAATAGTGAGGAATATATTAGAAGCAGAGATAGGAAAAAAAGAGAAGTAGAGGTAGACCTAGGTTAGACTACTGCACACAGATAGTGAACGATGTAGGTTGTTAGAATATCAGGGAAATGTGTAGGCTAGCTCAGAATAGAAATCAATGGAGGTACGCTTCCAATCAGCCGCAAGATGGAAAAACTAATGACAAAAATAATAACTGTACTTAAACATGGTGATTATTATAAACCACTACAGATATTGGTTTTGCAATACTCTCAACTAATGTTAATTGTGCGAAAGGATTTATTTAAAAACTATTAATACGGCAAATGTCTAAGTGTTGGGGGAACCTTGGCAGCCACAGGCTGCTTAACCACCTTCGGATATCGGGTAAATAGGGTATATAACTGTAAAACAATAGAAGGTGACCGAACTGCATCAAACAAGAAAGAACAGCAGCTATGTTCAAAGACAACGAACATAGATACAAGAAGAAAACTGTTTAAAGCATAGTGTGGAGCACAACACAGTACATATATGAAATAGGGGCAGTAGGAAAAGCAGACAGAAAGAAATTGAAGCCTTCTGGAATGTTGTCCCTTAGATGTATGAAGATGGTAGTATGGGCCGACAAAGTTAATAACAAATAGGTTGTAGAAATAGTAGAGGAATAAATACATCTGTGGAAAATGAAAAAATATGAGAAATAGAAGGACAGGATACGTTCTAAGGCATTTCTGGGGAATAGTACGGGATATACTACAAGCAGAGATAGGTAAAGGGAGGTAGAGGTAGACCGAGATCAGACTTTAGCACACAGATAGTGATAGATGCAGACTGTGCAGATTTCAGGGAAATGTGTAGGTTGATTCAGACTAGGAAATAATGAGGGTACGCGTTCGACCAGTTCTAGGACTGAAGACCTAATGATGATGATGATAACATTTTGAAATTTATCAATTTTTTTATATAGGGACCCACTCCCGCGCCACCGTAGTTAACTGGTCCAACCTTAATTTGTTACAGGATTCCTGCCCCTTCAGGGCACTTCAAAATATAACAGTCTAACGATTCTTTTACAGCGCTCAATAACAACAACGCTCAACAACAAATTGGCTTGCTGTTACATGGGAAGGTATCTTCTGCTATTTGGCTGCCTACAAAATCTCGATGTGACCATTAAAGAGTTTTTCTTTGGGATTTTGTTAAAAACTCTTTTGACAGAAATCAAGAACTTGGGCACAAATGAACTACTAGCTAGATGATTGCTCTGTCGAGGAGCAGCTATTATTAAAAAAAATCACGAAATTTCTCTGACAAATTAAAAGCTTTATAGAAGAAATAAGTGCATAATTCCCAGTTATTTCAAACAATGCTCTTAATTGTTCGTGGTAGATTGTAGTCACAAATACAACTAACGTAATACAACCTAGTGCAAATAACGTTCTCGTATTTTCCATGTCAGAGTAAATGCCACATGCAATAATAATGGTTGGCCGCAGATTACACAACAGTTTACTGTGAAATATTACACTTCTACTGCTCACACATGACATGCAACGCTAATAAATAACATGTCTACTTTTAATTCCCCATTAAATCGTCAGAGTACGTTAAATAGCAAAAACTTTACTATCCTTCAAAGCTTACAGCGGATTATATTATATTATAACGTGAATAGGTTCGTTGGAGAATTATCATACAAACTATACAAATTCAGAGTACATTTTATAATAGAAAAGACTGCATGCTCATGCATTAAAGTACTTTATAAGAAAGCTTAAGACAAATAGTACGAATAATGCCAATGGCTCCAAAGCATCCTGAAATTTATGAAGCAAAATGAAATATCCACTCCCATTATTGCACTATCTAAATAGAATGATAGTGTGCTCTTGTTTACGTTATGTTTTGAATAATTTTCTTATTTAAATTCAAAAGAAAGCTTACAACGCATAAACTATAAAACTGAAACATAAAAATATTCTTCTGGATAAGAGTAGGTTTGTGCTAAAAATGTAAGAATGACCTGGAACAAATGACCTGTATATTTAAAAAAAAACGTCCTTTTTCTGCAAAATTCCTAAGTTCATTTTTTAAGTAAAAACCACTTTTTATTACCATCTGTTGAAGAATAGATTAATCTATAGCTAAATAATTCATAACAGTGTAAAATAAATTTTGTAATTTGAAACACTTTTGCCCGTAGCTAAGATGATAAAAGTGTATTTGCTAGTTTTGATCTTTACTCCAGCGTTAGAGCGATGAGCAGGGGGTTCGGTGTAAACTAAGAACCCCGTTTAAACACTAGATGCTGTGCCCTAGTGGTGGCGTACGAACCCTAAGGTAAATATAGCTAATATCAAAAATTTTGACTAAGAACAGAATATGCCTGAAATCAGGGCCGCGCCGACTATGTGGCGAATGTGTGCAAAAAACACAAGCGGCCAAATGAAAGGGTGGCGAAACGGCTAGATTAAGATTTCAACTACTTCGGTACGAACAACCACAAACAACATAAATTATGTTATTTGTCGATGGGGACGCCGGCACGTGTTCATACTAAAAAGCGGGTACCAGTAGGTACCAAAAACATAGGTAGAAGTAGCAAAATCCGTAGTTTTATTCTTATTTTTTCCACTAATGGAACAAAAATCAATTATTTTAAATTTTAAATACATAATTAAGTAACTTTATTCGCGAATTTCTACCTTAGATATTTAGGATGGTTCGAACAAGATTTATTTCATAACAAAGAATAATCCTTTGTTAATTTAAACAGTACAGCACATCACAGCATAGAAACCTCATCCCCTGAATTCAGAGAAAGTAATGTATTTAGCTAATAATGTGTACCTGTCCATCCCTTGTCTGTTCTGCTATTGTGTATTTAAAAGAGAACCTAAACATTTTAATATGTTTATATACGGTCAGTTGTGAAGTTATAATGTACCGGTAGACTAAGATGACCAAATTTTTAGATTGGCAAAGCGAGACAACTCTGAAGGAGAGGGAGCGGGTATATCAACAAAAATTTTCATACAGAATAAAAATAATATCGTAATATTTTTTTTATTTTTAACAATTTATAAATATAAAAAAATGTATAATATTTTATTCCTTGACATATTTTTTATTTGAGTGAATTTGTTTCAGTAGATTGTTGTCATTTTTTAAAATATTGTAAAAATCTTCACAAGAATTTGTCAAATTATATTTGACACATAAAATGGCTTTCAAAGTTTCAACACTTAATTTTGATTTTAATGATGTCCACACTTAATTCTAAAAGTTGGGATTTTTGAAAAACGTCGCGGGACGCGCGACAAATTGTGAAAAATCGGGACTGTCCCGCCAAAAGCGGGACGTCTGGTCACCCTACCGTACACCAGTTTTAACATTTATTTAAAAATATCCTAGAATATGTTATTATTGACCAATTTCTTGGTTGTTGTAAGGTAAAAGCATTCCGTTAACAGTTAATTTGTACAAAGTTCCTGCTTGCTAGTATTCAAGTTTACAGTTAGTTGAAAAGAACTCACCTGAGGAAGCCAATGTTAATTGTTCAGTTTATTGGTCTTCATTTTTCAGTTTAGTATTGAGAAAAGTGCAGTGATTTAAAAGTGAATTCATTGATTGTAAAAAATAATAAGTACCTGTACAACATCGGTATTATGATAACAACTCCGATTTCTTAAGGACAAAAAAAGAAAGTATTTATCAGGCCACCAGTACCAACAACAAGAGCAGCAGAGAATGGAAGCTAAAAAAGAATAACTGATACTTTGAAAAGATATTTGAAGGTGAAGCCATCAGAATGAATGATACCGATGATGCCATCCCTAGTTGTTGCTCATTTGTACCTGATATTGATATAAATGTTAACCAGGATCATATTAAAAAATACTGAGGTTGGTATTTCTTCTAATATTGTTGAAACGGTGGAGAACTCTAATACGACATACTGAAAATGTTCCAGCAAGTGCACTTTCCACCTACCTTACTATCTGATAACCCTGGAGAATGGCCAGAAATAATTACATCCGCAGATGCAAGATATTTAACAGAAAAATTACTACAATGGCCAGGAAGCGAGTTTTTTACCTGGAAAATTTGGAATTTTGCCAAACCCTTGCTGTTCCAAGCAAGGTAGGGATCTTTAACGTGCGTGACAACACTCATACACGGGACCTCCATTTTACCTCTCATCCGAACGAGGGTGTATTTTTGTGAAAAATGTTCGCCTAACACTTTTCAAGCAGAGCGTGACGGGATTCGAACCCGGGACCTTGGACGTAGTAGTCACACACATACCAACTACGCCACGAAGCCGCCTCCATAGAAAAAGGACCGCGGCAAGTGACGATGGATTTACCCAATAAACCTACATGGACAAAAGTTTTCTGCTAGTAATTTTTACCAAAACCTCGCTAATGGAGAAAAAATAAGATTTATTCTACGTCAAAAGATGCGTTTACTGTTTCTTTTGTAAAGTTTTTAGTAAGTCTTTAACTAACTTGTCTAACAAGGACGGGTGTTCTGATTGGAAACATTTGTTACTAGAGCTAAATAGGCACGAGAAGTGTAAGTCGCATAAAAACAATATCGGATCTTGATCGAATTTGTCAACTATGATATCTAAGGGAGTTATTCTGAATCAAAGTCAATTACGTTCATTGAATGTAGAAAAGAAATACTGGTATCGTATCATTGAACGAATAATTTCAGCAATACAGTTTTTATTTCACCAATGTCTAGCTCTACGTGGTACATCTAGCAAACTATATGAGAATAATAATGGAAATTTCTTAAAATTAATAGAAACGTTTTCAAAATTTGATTCTGTAATGGAAGAGCATATTCATCGAACACATAAAAATCAAAGCAGTGATATTGTTATGAGAAACTTTTTGGTAAAAAAAAAGGCAAATTTTGTTGATGTATTAACGCAAACATAAAATACCAATAAGTAAAGCGGACACAGCAAGGGGATGCAGATCATAGATTAGGATGAAACTTCAGAAACCATTCCAGATTAGCAATTTTTAATACACTTTATTATTGAAAGACTGTTTCCAATTTAATATTTGCTATACATTGTATATTTGTAAGAATAATCAAAAAGGTCACTTAAAAATATGAAACAAGGGAAGGTTTCTTAGAACGTTCGAAGGTCTCTGAATGTAATTAAAAGATATTTTTGCTGGTTTTCAGAAAAGCATAAATCTGGTAAATGTAGATATTTTGTATAAAAAGGAAAATTTTGAGTATTGTACATATTATCAATTATTATATTGTGTGTTCTAGAATTGCTTTATTTGAATTCAATAAGATTTATTCAGTAAGCTAGTCGGGGTAAAATCCTAAAATAGTATTTCATAGCAAAAGGCGAATTTCATAGCAATAAAAATGACACCCATCGTAGGGGCTCGATAAGAAATATCACAGTAAAAATGATACCCAACATTGGGGCTTAAAATAATAAAGGCTTTATCACAGCAATATATATATATATATATATATATATATATATATATATATATATAATATAGTTTAGAGATAATGACCTTGTATAAATATGATGATATATTATTAATGGGTTTGAGGTCAGCTGTAGGAAAGTAAAATCTTTTTTAAGGCCTAAATGTTCGAATTTTATTTAAATTCTTGATCACAGGTTTTAAGACGAGGTTAAACATTAAATTAACATGAAAATTAAATCGAAATTTTATTTTAACTGATTTTTGCTTCAATTTGTTATAAGAAAATTGTATAACTTGTATAAAAATAAAAATAAAAATAAAAATGCCAAAGGTTTCAAAATTTGACATTTTTATTTTTATACAAGTTATACAAGTATTTAGTAAAGTCTTAGATTATAGACTACCAAATAAAAATAGGCCTAGCCAAAGCTATATTAGTCAAATTATTAGAGATGTAGGTTGTGAAGGGTATGTAGACCTTTTTAGACTAGCTCAGAACAGAAAAGAATTTAGAGCTGCGCCAAACCGACTTTAAGTAAGTTCGAAAACAATACAAAAAGAAAAATAAAAATCAGTTAACTAAATGTCACCAGTACATGACTCACAATTGGTTAGCGGTCTGGCATGTTGGTAGCGTTTCGTTGCTTAAGCTTTACCATAACATATAATTTAATAAACGTCAACATGACATGGCTCACGGTTGGGAAGCGGTCTGGCATGTTGGTAGCGTTTCGTTACTTAAGCCTTACCATAACATAATTTAATAAACGTCACCAGGACATAACTCACAATTAGGTAGCGGTCTGGCATGTTGGCAGCGATTCGTTGCTTAAGCCTTACCATAACATATAATTTAACACTTTTCCTTTTTGAAGCGGATAACCAGGTTATATTTCATTTCCTTATAAATGGTAATCATGTAAACATGTTAGAGTTCTTTAACAACCATCAGGTTGCTAATATCTATGTAGAGCCAGCTGGATATGATATAGGAAGACCTAGACCAAACTATATTAGTCAAATTATTAGAAATTTAGGTTGTGAAGGGTATGTAGAGCTTTTTAGATTAGCAAGAATAGAAAAGAAGTTAGAGCTGCGTCAAACCGACCTTAAGTACTGTCGATAACAAAATGATGATGACAAGTTATACAATTTTCTTATAACAAATTGAAGCAAAAATCAGTTAAAATAAGATTTCGATTTAATTTAAATGTTAATTTAATGTTTAAACTCGTCTTAAAGTCTGTGATCAAGAATTTAAATAAAATTCGAAAATTTAGGTCTTAAAAAAGAGTTTACTTTCCTACAGCTGACCTCAAACCCATTAATAATATATCATCATATATATATAACTACCCCGTTCGTACTTTTTAAAATTCAAAATGAATTAATAAATTTAATCGGATTGAAAATCAAAAACACTATTTTAAATCTGGTAAGGAAACATAAATACTATTCTATAATCCTCGACTGTACATCAGATGTGAATCATACTAAACAATCAAGTGTCATTTTTAGGTTTGTTTTATTGAACGAGCCTACGAAAGAAGTTGAAATTCGTGAACATTTCATTGAGTTTTGTACTATAACTACTGGTGCTGGCTTATGTAACTATGTGACAGATTTGTTAGTAAAATTAAATTTACGTATATATAACATGCGTGGTCAAGGCTATGATCATGGGGCAAATATGCATAAGATACATAGTGGCTTACAAAAACAAATCCTAAATATAAACCCGCGCTCATTTTTTGTTCGTTGTTCAGAGCACTCAGTAAATTTAGTTGTTAGTGACGTTGCTAAAATTTCTTTTGAGATGTCGAGATTTTTTGATGTTGTTCAAAAAATATATGTGTTATTTTCTGCGTCAACAAAACGATGGTTAGTTATAAAAGCGTGCATTTCAGATTTAACTTTAAAACCACTATCCGATACATGCTGGTCCAGTAGAATAGAAGCAATAAAACCTTTGAGATATCAGATTGGTAAGTTTATGATACTCTCGTTAAAGTAGTGGAAGCATCCGCATCTTCAAAAGATTTTACTACCTCACGCCAGGTTCGATCGCTAGCAACAAAAATTCAAAACTACAAATTTTTATGTAGTAATTTGGTATAATATATTATTCAAAATCAATCTATTAGTAAATTAATGCAAAATCGAAGTATAAATCTAAAAACTTGTTTGAACTGCATAAGCAATATAAAATTTTCTTCGCAGGCTTATGAAACCATAAGGGATTTAATTAAATCTTTGTCGACGCGAGAGACCTAGCAGAAGAATTAGAAATTGAGCCTAATTTTTTATCTACACAAATTGTTTGTCAAATAAAAAAGAAAAACAATTTAATTATGAAGATCGAGTATGGCTCAGGAAAGACGCAGCAATTTATCAATTATATCTATAGAAAATGACCTCATGAATTCCCTTCCTTTCGACGAATTAATTAAAGATTTTGCCGATAAACAGGCAAGAAGAGAATGTTTTTAGTAGGTTATATTGTTCTCTTTTTTAAATGTTGTATTGAATTTTTAGTTCTTCCTTTATGGATTTGAATTTTTTATTGTTCATTTTTGGATGTCGTTATTATGCAGATATGTTAATCTTAAAATGTAGAATATATTTAGTTTCAAATTTACATGTAAGTATTTTAAAATGGGGCGTAGTATTATATTTTGCACACAGGCGACCGCATAGCTTGGTGTGGCCCTGCCTGAAATAAAAACAAGTTAGTATAATACAACAGCAGTTTGCGCCTCAAAATAATAATAAAATAAATAATAATAATTCGGCGAACGTCTGAAGGCTTCAAGATTTTACCATAACCACTCATGTATATCTAGATCACCACAATAAAGGGAGTGTACTCACATAAAACATATTAGCTGATTAACAAATTTCATCATTGAACAAAAAAAACCAAACGATTAACGTGTCTATAATGTCTATTTAAGAAATCTCCTGGTTTGATATTTTTTAAAAAATCACTGTTTATTATTACTGAACTATTTCAAGTCTAGTTTCACTCTATGGTTAAACAAAAAAATACGAAGAATAAACTCTATAAACGTGAAGCGTTAAAAGTTTAGTCTAACAAGCAAGACTTATCTTTTACATTTCATGATAAAGGACAAAATATTTAAAAATCACCTTTAAACCATGACCAAATCTTATGTCTTAAAATTATTAACGAAATTTACAGTAATTCAAATATAAGTCAGATCTGCGTTTCTAACAAGTTTACATGTGAGTTTTTAAAACAGTTCTTACTGCCAATTCTATGTACAGAAATACTTTCTTGTGTGAAAATATACCTAATATAAAAGTTGCGTTTAACAACCATAGGAATATAATCTAATGTTTACATTTAAGAATCAAATTTGTAACATAAGTAAACAAAAGTTACTAAGTATCATATGGTTACTCTTTAGAAACAAGTACTAAGGGCTCATTATATTTAATCTAATTTTTAGATAGTTCTGGTTTTAGAACATTTTAAATAAGTGTGTAATAAGAATGTTTATAAAATACTTGAGAACAAATTTCCAACCAAAAAAAAAACTTCTAGTGATTATCAAACGTTTGCAGATGTTTTCAGTCCGACAAAGAAATAAAGTAACAGATTTGACGTGCCCGTCAATTGAAGAAACTTTTTTTAACAAACCAGAAACAAGTAAAATCCATGTGTTCAGCAAACATCAAGGCGTTGGGGGTGAGCTTCCTTAGAAGAAAACACGAGATCTTAAATCCTGTAATTAATAGCTTCGTATACAATCGCACTAAGCATCGGGACATGTTGCATCCAACACCTCTCTATAATTTTCAACATAGAAAACAGATGGTTACTCCGCACTAAATAACAACTACATGATGCGTAAGTAGATAAACCCATTATTTAGTTCATTCTAAAATTATGTAAAACTTAAATAATATAATCCATAATTATGTTACTTCTAAAAATGTTAGTCCTATTGCGTTACAAAAAGATATTAAATGATATCTTGTATTTATTTGATACGAACTAATGCCTAGCATGGAAAGTTAGACTTTCTATAGGATATACATCTAATCTACTACAAAATTTTAAGGCAATTAGCAAGTCGTGCTTCAAGATTAGGAATGACATCTTCACTAGTCTGATACCTGAACACAACTTACCTCGCCGCGTCTCACCTTGTTCATCCGACGATGAGAAACGCACGTTAAAGCGGGTTTTTAAAGATCGTAAGAAATATAGCTCATAATGTGCGTAATAGTAAGCTCTACGTACATTTATTGTAGCAAACGTCAATACTAGTGTAGTATGTGAATAGACCGTAATATTGCATAATAAACTAGGAGTTTTTTGAAAACGCTACAAATTAACTATTTCTTTATTTGACTTTTCCGTACATGTGACTCTGCTGAAAGATTAAAACAAAAGAGCAGTCTTTCTTTGTTCCTTTTTGAACTTAGGATCGAACTTTTATAAGATTTTTCCAAAAGTAAAAGGTTCAAAGAAATGACAAACTTTCCTATATTAAATATAGTAGCTAGATACCATCTTGTTCGTTGAGCTTAAAAATCGAAGTGGATAAAAGAGATAAAAAGACAGTAGTTAAAACAATTGGCTTTTATGCGTTTTTCTTCGACTGTTTCTAGTAATTATGAATTTGGTATTTATTACACTTTTCGGATACGTAATATATACTTCCGACAAGCTGAGATTTTTGTGCATTAGCAGTACATCCTGACGAGAGTTTCAAAGAATTAAGAACTGCAAACGGTATGGAAACACGAGCAATAGCTCTTGATTACCAAACGACTTACACTAGCTAGCTGTTTCACAATTTTAAGTTTGAGTTTCGATTATTTACAAAATGAAGAAGATAACACCCTCTACGGCCCTGAAATTGATGATTTAACAAGAATTCGCCTAGTAAATCATTAAATCGCAGAGATAAGAAAATTACAATAAGATGATGCATAAAAAATTGAAAACCTTCGAATCATGTTTTCGCTGATGCAAAGTCCGATATAAATCCGAGAGAAGCAAGTGACAAAATATCTGTGATATAAAAAATGTAAAAAAGTTATATGGATTAATTCAAAACATTATGCGATAATGCCCTAGACAGCTCATCGGCGGAAAAAGAAAACGTACAAACGCAAGAGAAAGAAAACAAGTATGTAATTCCGAAAAAACTAAATAACTTAGTTAACAGAAAGATATAATTCAAGAACTTTTGTATAAAGAGAAATGCTGAGCTTAATTTGGATTCGAAAAATATATTTAGAAAAGTATTATAATCTGGATATCGACTCATGCGGTGCGCTATTGTGTAAAAACATACACTTTTGATGCAAAAAGAGTTAAATTTGTCCACAAATATTAATAAATACGGTTAGTTGGAACAGCAGAAAGATGGCAACTTTCAGGCAGATTTCGAGAGAGTAAAGTAAGCATCACGACTTGAAGCTACAATCAGCGAGAAACTTCAGATCATCCCCGCGCTTTACTCCGAAGGCACCCGAGTGAAAGAGCTTCAGGCTGCAGTGATGTAAATCACAGACCCCGGTACTTGGTGTACACCGGCATTATCGGCCGATCTTTTCAGAGCGAATTCTGTTCTTTTTAAGACAAAAGGAGAAAACTAATCCTGCACGATATTGCCGGAAACAAGAACAAAGAACTTTTTTAAGAAACGCGCATCTGTCACCATCGCTGACGATATGAACTATGAGAGCGCTTCAAACCGCAGAGTTCAAGACGACAGATCAGCATCCAAGAGAGAAAACAAGAAATTCAACAACCCCAGCCCAGAACACAGTACGACGACTACTCCACCACCACCATTCCCCCGACAGAGATGAGGACACTACCACCAGAAACTACGTGAACACCGATAACACCACCTCCATCAGACACCAAACAACAAACACAACAACTAAAAAAAAGCGAATAATCGTATCCCACCAACATATATAGAAAAATTTACCAAATTTCTACAGCACGCCCAGGCATCGAAGAACAAACTAAAGAAGAACGTGGACATCAGAGCTTCTGGACAAGGAGCTCGCATACTAGCAACATACAGCAATGAGTTAAAATTCCTTCAAGAGTACCTTAAAACAAACAACATCGAATTTCACATCTATACGATAAACGCCGAAAGGGAACTTAAAGTCATCGTCAACGGCATAGAGGCAAACATCACGACCGAAGACGTCAGCATCAAACTCGCAAACATGCGCTACACAATCATATACGTAATCGAACTACAAAACAAGGTCAGACAATTCTGCAACACCTTCCTCGTGGCACTAGCAAACAACCAGAAATCAAGTGAAATTTATCAACTGACAAACCTCTCTTATGCCTACGGTTCGGGCACTCCAGTCTAAATGTGGATTCAAACGCTACGTCAAGTCCGGTAAGAAATACCTTGCTCTAGTCTGCCGGAAAACTAGAGAAACCCGAGCCGTATGTACTAACTGCAGCGGCCCGTATCCTGTGAGTTACCGTAAGTGTCCGGCATTCCAAGAACGACGGCGAAGCAACGACGACTGCCGGCACGACCCGCTACAGAAATCGACGAAGATGGTTTTACAAAAACCGAAATCGGGCGACACAGAGCTCTCCCTACCACCTCAATCACGCTGCTGCCAAACGTCGACACCGACACCGACATTACTACTACTGATGGAGAAGAGCAATTCAGCTTCGATGGCAGAGCGCACAAAAATCCCAACAAAACCAAAAGAACAAGAACACAACCACAAAACCAGCATCAGCAAAATCAAATACTGACAAGAACAAAAAACCAGTCACGACAACAACTGAATCAACTACAGTCCCAGAACAAGCAGCAAAGTCAAAGTAGTTAGCACCAAAGAGCAACAAAGTAATCAGCAAAATATTGCAATGGACTCAAGGTTAATCAGTTCATACATAACAGGAAGTTTTAAACCCGCATCACTCTCGACACTGTACGACATTTTGCAAACATTCAATGAATAATTCACCACCACGATAAACCTAGTGATTCTCTCTTAGAACGCCAACAGACTATAAAATAAAATGACAGAACTAATACCGCTTCTATACGAAAATAACGTGGACATCGCTATGATCGGGGAAAATAAAATATCCGCAACCAAATCTTTTAGTCGGACGAACTACGACATATACAGAAAGAATCACAATCTCAAACTAGGACAATTAACCCATGGAGGAGTTGCCGTACTGATACGAAATCGACAACTACACGAGTGACTCACACTACCACCGACTACCATAGAGGCTACTGGAGTTCGACTCCAAGCAAATGGCCATTGCACTCGTGCATAGCTGTTTAACTGAAGTTCAAACAACATAGATATACTCCCGGAAGAAATAAATGCCTTATTTCAAGTCAACACGCCAATATTAATTTCGGGAGATTTAAATGCCAAACACCGGGCCTGTAGAGTAAAAACAACCGACAAGAATGGGAGTACCCTCATTCCGCACTCGCTATGCAAGGAGTTTGACATAATTGCAACCAAAACTCCGACAAAAACTCTTCTGAAGTGACATCAACAAGCAGACATTCTAAACATCTACGTAGTAAACAGCATGCCCTACACAATAAAATCAGAATCATTTATGGATGATCACCGAAATTCAAATAAAATCTCAGACAATTGACATCTGCGCAAGAATAAGCGACATGTGGCGTAAATTCAACGAAACACTCAAGAGAAAGATTACCGACCGAAACTGGAATATAAATAGCACACAAGGCGTCGACGAATCCTACCTAAGCAAGACTTTCAAGGAAGCATTTCAACAATGCTCCGAGGTTATTCTAGAGCGAAACAAACGACCCAGTACTCCTACATACAGGGAGCAATTAAAGACAAGGCAACCTTCGTTAGAAGATGGCAAAATAACCGCGCCCCCCAGATGAAGACACAGCTTGACCGAAAACAAGAAGTCATCAAACTAATGATCGACGAATTTAATACCGAATCCTGGGTCAACCACGTGAACGATACATTACACATCAGAAGGCAATTTTTATGTACGGAACCGAAGACTAATGAAACAAAAACCCTGGCTCCTTGACTTTGCAATAACAAAATGGTGTATTATACAACGTCAAATATCGAGCCGCCAAATTTTCAGAGGTACTGCAGGGAACATTCGCAACAAATATGACAACAGACAACAACTTTTCAAACTTCGTGGACACAAGCATCAACCAGATATTTCAAGCTCCGAAAACCACGTAACACACATAACACCAGACGAAGTCAAACAAATCACAAATGCACAAAGTAACAGAAAAGCACTAGAAAAGGACGAAATCAGAAAGCTTTGAAACACATTACGAATCTGACGTTCATCATCAAGATCATCAACGGCATGATCAACTTCAGATATCTAAGGCAGAATTCGATAGTCCATGATGTGACTGGTTATAGTCCTTTGTTTCTAATATTTGGGATAGAAGCCGTAAATAATATTTGGGACGTAATTGAAGAATTCAAGTGGTGAAATGGTAGGCCCTCGCACTATCGTAAATTTATAGAGGTTCCATGTTGTGCCTGACGACGTTTAATCAGTAAGGAGTTTAGTTAATTTAAGCTAGTTAAATACGCTCTTTCTAAAATTAAATTCTCAAACTTTAGTGTGTTATCGATTTTAATTGTCGGTATTGTAGTGAGTTTTTAGTGGCGCTATCCTTAACCAATCCTTAACCTTTGACACGTGGGTCGGTGAGATCGGACTTCCAAGTGCAACAGGTGGTGATGAAACCTAATTGTTCGTGTGCACACCATGTGCCATGGAATTATTATCATTAATAAGTTGCATTATAGTTAGTCCCTGATAATTATTCAGGTGTACCTCCACAATTATTGATAATTTGTTGTTCGACCGCATACTGTATTAGTGTAGGCATTTGGCTGAAATTAAATTAAGTTTCTATTTCGAATCAATACTTCTAGGTGCCTTGATTTTAATAGTTAAGGAACTAATTTGTGTTTACAACATAATAAATACTCCATAATCTACTTCACGCACTCCCAAAGTCAGTCCACCTCACCAATCCAACACGAAGACTAATCATCAACCACATCATAATCTCGATCATCAGATACGTCGTAGATTCTTGGCTCCCGCTTACACCCCCCTCCTTCAGACGTACGCTCAACACGATCATAAGACCTATCCTACTCTACACTTCAAGGGCGTACAGAATCACCTCCACAGCGTCCTTGTATACCCTGCTTCAAATCGTTCCGATCGAAATCCAACTAAACTCATCACTCCAAATCCGAAACCTCAAACATAACCTACCAATCATCCTACATGACAGAACACTTCACTATGACGAATACCGTACTCTCCCTAAAACTGACATAAAATCCCGAATACATAACTCCCTACTCCGTTCCTGGCAAGATCATTGGTCCCACTCCACCACCGGCAGATATACATTTGATATCTTCCCTGATATCACAAACATCCCTCCACACATTCCTTTCTCTAATCCCCCTACAATGCAATTTCTGTCCGGCCATGGTAACTTCCATAATAAACTCCTTCCCCTCACTGTCCTTGCAATCAATCTCTAGAAACCCCACAACACTTGATATACTTATGTCCCCTAACCTCTCTACTACAAATCAACCTCAAGAAATCTACAAACTTTGACCCGTTCTCCCCACTTCCTAACATAAACTTCCTAGTCACTAATTACCCTCAAGAATTCAACCATTTCCTAAAAGAAATCCTTTTAACCAAACAAACCACTCATAACCAGCGGCACTAACACACTTAATACACTCTTGCAATTCACTACCACATCAAACTTACACTCGCACCATGCACACAATCAGCCCCACTTCACGTACACAGTCGACGACTAAGGTAGGGGCACAAATCTCCCTCACCAAAACTTCAAGAACCCCAGTTGTCCCTGAATTATTGATTCTAAGTTATTAAATATATGTAAATACCCATAATGTACGGCTACTATGGGTTCTGGCCTAGGTATAGCCCACAATAAATTCATTTTATCTATCTATCTATCTATCTATAATAAATATACGAAGTTACGTCCTCTGTTCACTATTTACCGACTGACTACACCGAAGCATTATATATCATCGATAAATAATATAAAATTACGTACAAGAGGTTGTAAAGCACTGCTCATGCTTTAAACATAAATAATCTTAATTTTCAGCGGGACGGTGCTACCCCAGTTTGAAAACACTCAAAATTTCCCGGACGTGCGATTTCGCGGAATGCAAACTTCAGCTATCCGACAAGATCGGGCGATTTGAGTTCGTCATACCACTGTTTATTGGACTACCTGAAGCGGTTCAACAACAACTGAACAGTTAAAAGACAACATCAGAGCAGAAATTCATGAATGAATTTCAAAAAATGTGCGAAGTGTAATGAACAATTTTCTTAGAAGAATAAACTACTATTAAAAACAGCCGAGGCGGACATTTACCTAGCAAAACGCTACTTTACAAGCTAGCAGCACATGATCGAAATTTACAATTTCTTTTTGATATCAGTGTTGAAATATCTAATAACCGCGGTCATAAATTTAAAGGGATAAAATTGTAGGAAGCATTTGTTAGTACACAGTAAAATTCGTTGTTTAATGTTTATTCGTTTCCACCTTTATCCTGCCTTTGTTTTCCGTGGGTTTTAATTAGTAGGAAGCATCCAAGACTTTGTTTTTGAAGGTTGCGTTTTACAAGCTCGCTACCTGTAAAATAGAACATCCATTGTTTGTATTAAAACTCAAAAAATTCTGTTTATTAATGAGTATAAATAAAAATCATTTGTAGCCGCCTGTCGGTGTCATTGGCACTGCTCATAATACAAATTGTGGGTGTGTAAACTTTAAATCGCAAACTGTTACAACCATTTTTTTGTTAGTGAATATTTTGGTAGATGTTTTCACGTTAAAAATACATAAAATGGTTCACACTTTAATATTCGTGGTTAACAAAACATTTTTTGCCGGCCTGTAAAATTTGATTATTGGTTTTGCCCAGTTGTCACTTTCAGATCCATAATTATTTTATATTTTGGTGCGTTTTATATTAATATATTTTTGTGTACATGTATAACATCAAAATGATGGCACAGATTTTGCTTGATATGTAATACACGCTAGTTTTATTGCGAAAATAATACTCCATATGTTACTTTGTGTGTGGAAAATCTCGCTACGTTGAAGCTTTAAATTAAGCTATCTATCAAAGCCGGATGTACCATTTCGAAAACGATAAAAACCATACGTTTTTGCTAGTTCGCTTCAACCTCTGTTTTTACAATAGTCTATTTAGTAAAATATCCACATTTTAGTTTGATCACAAAATCAGGTGCTCTTTTACTGGTTTGAAGCATCCTTTAACTCTAAAGCCCATAAAACCAAGATATGAATTATTAAATCACTTCGTAGCGTTATTTTCTAAAGTTGTACATATGCCGCACAATCTCGTTCTCTTCGTTATTGTATTGTCATTTTTACTGGGAAAGCAGAGATCTACATAGTTGAAATGCAGAAAGCACAAACTCAATGAGGATGAGATTTTCATAGCCAAACCTTTATAATACATACAAAGCATGAATGTATATTCTTGGAAAAAACTTTCCATTCGATGCCTAGTCCATTTTCGTTAGAAATACTGTAAACGCATTCTTTCTGCAGGTTCAATATTTGAATACGGAAGAAATAAGTTTTTAAAGCTCACAAGCAGATAATACGGTACTTATCACAATGTAGGATAAAATGTATAGAAAATCTGTACAACACTTCACTGCATGTACCTGGTAATGACGATTTAACCAAACTTATTTTCAAGCAGATAGTAAAAAGTTCATTTTTGTACTAGCAGTGGTAAGCTCTATCGATTATTGCTTACTCCTTGATAGAATTTTGGACTTTCCGGTAATGAAGGAGGTCGAAAGGAGTTTTCTGTTAACAATGCCTCAACTTCATAATTCAATAATTCGGCTTTTTTTAATTGTCAACATTTTTTTTTTCAAATTACACATGTTTCTAGTTGCTCAGATGCAGTTAATCAGATAATTGTGGCTATTGGAATATGTTATCTAAACTTTAACCATCCACATAAATGAAAGTTTATTCTAACCTAAAAAATACTTACAACTGATATTGTTCAAAACACCCACCATTTGCTCAAATACTCATTGTTAGAACCCTGCCTACTTAATAATTAATTGGAGTTAGTTGTTTGTAATAAAATTAAGAAAATTAGGATGTTCTGAAAAAAAACAAAATAGATCTATCAATCAACCTCAAAAAGCAAAAAGCAAAAGAGCAATCCGAAAAAATTTTTATTGTAATTTACGTAGTTTTGAATAAAAATAGTCTAGTTCTAGTTTTCTCTATCAACACTGTGCTCCGAACCTGATTGAGAAATTGTGCTTCGAGTCTGATTGAGAAGGCCAGAACAAATGTTCTAGGTTTTTTCTCAGCTAGATGTAAGAAATTTAACAAAACTCGGAATCATTGCAGCATCACGTAAGAGAAGTTATTGTGTTTTGAGTTCGTTTCGACAAGTCTTGTGGTGTATGCTGGTGTTTTTAAAGCTATCTATAACGAGTAATCTAATGGAGTTACATTAAGAAAATGCTGAGGCTAGCTTACAGGAGCATCGCTTTATCGACCAAGCTACACGTTCATGTAAATAATTTCGGATACTTAAAATAAAATGTGGAAGCGCCCAACTTGCACGAAACGCACATTTTTTATACAGTTCGAAAAGTGAATTACCTGGTAACATATTTTGTAGAAAGTCTAAATAGTTTTCCCAAATTAGTGAGTATGGTAAATGACAGCACCTACTACAAAATTATCAATGGCATCTGTCCGAAAGCTTATTCCAAACACGTGTTAAAATCTATAAAAAGAACAAATTCTAACCTACTCCCTACAGTGGTTGATGAAATTGTAAAAACGGAGACGCGCATCAGTATTAAAAGATTAAATGTTTTTTACTGGTTGAATGTGACATAGGTGCTCTATTTCCTGAGGATAAGAATCTACGTAACTTTAAGAGTACTAGTCGTACAGTCATGCTCCGAGCCAGCTGTTATGAGGCTGAAGTAGCCCGATTCATAAAAATGTAGTTTGATAGCAGCAGGTTTGATAACTTGGTAAGTGATGGTGTGGAAATCTATTACTGTATTTGGTAACGTATGTAATGAAACTTTGAGACAACCAAAACAACTAATATATGTGTCAGAGCTCTCAGTAAGGACAGTATTCTGCGATTCTGACAATGAAGATTAATTAAACCAGAACAACTGGTAGCAGGATTTATTATTAGCACAAACAATCAAAAACACAATTAAAAAATTAATGACTAAATTTGTCAGCACATATATTTCTTTGCATTGAAAAATGTTTGCCGTAAAACAGGATGAGGCGCCAATATTAGTCACTATACCCGATTATTATATCACAAAGAACACCCTAATAAACGAAGATGTTGCCTTCCATTCGAATAGCTCGTCAAGTAACTCTTTCAAGTGTAAAACTTTAATGTAATTAATATGCCAATCTAAATTAAAATCTACTACGGGTTGTTCTTCCTCTCCCTGAACCAAAAACTATACCTGTAATTTATCAAATTTCTAAGATATCAAATCTTGAAAGAACAGATTTGTATATCATAATCAAAAAAACTACTAACAATTAATTTAGGTAGTTTCAATAGAAACATCAATAATTGGTTAGTTATACTGCAATCGCAAGCATAAAAGAAGTTAAATCATCTGATTGATAACTTCATTCTAAAAATCTCCATGCGTATTGGAAGAAATTCCGATTTTGTTATAAAAACTATAAGAAAGAAAGTACAAATTGCAAACAATGACATGCATTTTGATGAGGGAAAATATTTGTCATCGTATGACGCAACTTGCTTTATGCAAATGCTACAAAGGATTAAGTTCGCCTAGACATTTCTGATGGTAGAACGATAGTTATACATAAATCTCCCCTATAATATAACCCGTTAACACCAGGATTAAATAACTCAGAATGCCATATACTACATAACCAATGCACTTGTGATCTATTTGGTTCAAAACAAAGCACCGTACGGTGATAAGTTATTGATCAGTTATTTTGAACCTTTGGATTTGTTGCAAAGTAGTTTACCATTGAAAAATTAATACAAATAAAATAAAAACACGCGGCATAGACTAGTGGGATCAAGACTGCAATTAATTTTAGCAAAAAAGTGCCCCTATATAAAAAAGCTTATAACGAAGAAATGTTATAATCTTGTAACGCGTTTGCGTTACGCTAAATAAAAAAACCGGATGGAAAAGAAAAAAATTAATCGTAAACGGACAAAATTAATATTGACGCACCCTGTATATTCTGATGATCTCATGAGTAGTAGCGTTCATTAAGCATAACATTTCAATAAATTTTTAGTCATATTAAAATGATAAACTTAATACCGTAAAAACATCGTTGTATTTCAGTTGAATACATATGTAAGGTAACTCAGGTCTATAAAATATTTCACACCACAAAAAGATAAACAAAATATTTATAACAGTAAATTTTCATAACGGAATCATATCGTTAAAAAACTTAAAATAACGAAGTAAATGACTGTAAATATATTGCTATGCAGGTTCCATACCATAATTATCTCAAATATAGGAAAGCTCTTTACAAATTTTAGAACAATGGAGTAAAGTTAATGTTACGTAATGGCAATACCAAGTAAACCCCAGACCATATCATAAGTATATTCATATAATGAAGTATTAGCTTAAAACACACGCTTAGCTAGTGAAACTTAGTTATATCAAGTTACAGGTAATTAAATATATCATGCAATAGAAAGTAAAAATGTTAGATTTAAATGACGCAGTGAGCGGATATTTGTTGTTTTCTTTGTGTACACATATAGGTAGCATTTTAAAAGAACTACATTTCAACAGCTCAACGTACTTAAAATTCCTATGAATACTCGTAGTCTAGGGGATTCTCACCAAACTAGACTAGACGAGTTGGCGCGCATAAAAATGACAGTGTTGAAAGCTTTTCAAGGTAAGTGTCATCGGTAACGTAGCTTAAGAATGCACTTAGTTATTTGGTAAATTATTCTTCGATTCTTTTATTCCATTCTTTTGATTGTTTATATAGTGGCCCACTCCCGCACCACAGTGGTTAGTCGGTGTACCCTTAATTTGTTACGAGATTCCTGCCTTTTCTGGGCAATTCCAAATTAAAAAGTTTAATGCTTCATTCACTCGTAACATAAATTTTGACACCCAACTTTTGGAGCCTGATTTTTGATTCTAATGGTTTCATAATAATTTTCAGTTTAAAAATTTTTTTTAAAAATATTTGTCATTTTTTTAATTAAGTAGATAAAACAGAAATTTTTATGGAAAATATTTTATAGTAGGAAAATTTATCTTGAGAAGTTTTAAAATAAAATTGCAATCAGCCATAATTTTAAAATTAAACAAAAATATTTAAAAATACACAAACCTCTTATGACGACTTCGAAGAGGACACGATTGAAGTGATTTTCAAAGGACCCCCAACATCCATATTAAAATCGTAATTACCTATATTTTACTGTTTTGTTTTTAAAATTGAAACAAACCTTTCAAAATTATGTCCGTTTATATCTTTTAAGTATAATTATCAAAAAACTGTGTTGGCGTTAATAAATTCCTAAAATAATTGCCATTATTTTTTCTAAGCAATAGTACGAACCATTTTCAAACCAAAGTCCTGACAGATATTCTGAAATGTTTCCAATGATATGACTCTATGCCCGTGAATGATTGGTTTTTTAATTGCTCAATGCCGTCTTGTTTCTTTATCAAATGATCCTAAAAAAGAAATCCAAACGTTTAAGGTCTGGTGTTTTAATTGCCTACTTAATAGGTCCTTTGATACCAACCCACTGACCTGGTTAATCATCATCCAACCACCGCCTTACTTCAACTGCGTAATGAGAAGAAACAGAATATGGTTGAACACAGTGTTGTTGAAAGATCTCAATGCCTATCTCTTTATTTTCAACTTCTTGAATAACTTAAGATTCTATTGTAGTTTCTAGCATTTCTGCATAAATATTACCAGCTAAGTTTATGTCAATTATGGACAAACAATACTAACCTCTACTATACCACCCACCCACATGTTTATTTTTCGGAATCTTGAATGTGCCTTTTTCGACGTGTTTGGATTGTCATCACTCCCATTTCGGCGATTGTACTTGTTAACATTACCAATTAAGTAAAAAATGCAATCGTCACTCAAAGGTTTTTATAAGATGGGACAAATTAAATGTTTTTTAACTCACTTGTTCTTGAAGAATTTTTAGTTTGTATGAATGGAATCTCTAACACTTTATCATCTATCTAACAGATTAGCCCGAGAATTATGTTACTGGAGCAACTTGTCCGGTACATCTACAAAAATTAATATCAAATTGTCCAAGAACTTCAACTAGGGCGGCTACATCTAGCAGTTTTGGCTGTTGTTTGTTTCTGTTGATAACTAATTCAGTTACCCAAAATTTAGCTATCAGCTCTTGTGTCATCATTTCTGCCAAGAAGTTGTAGTGCGCTTCTGTCCACCCTATGCATTATTACATCTATCGCAATATGTTTCTATATATAAGGTTTGGCTCTTATATTTAAAGATCTGAGATCAAAAACAATTACTTATCAGCAAAAGCCGCTTAATTGTATTCCAAGATACTCTCTGTGAAGACCAATACATTTTTGCATGCGTTTGAACTAATTTTTGAAGCAGTTTTTCTACTCAAATTGAAGCAACTGCAAAACATGCATTTTGAACGCATTAATCGCTTCTACAGGTGTTTAAAAACGTTATCCTCACTATTTACTCTTGATATACGGGAATAAAAACAAGTCATTAGGTGCCAAATCAGGACTTTACAGCGGACGACCCATCAAATCGACGTGTTGCGGTATTCCGTGCAGACAAGAAAGAAAGTAAAGTAAGCAAAGAAAATAACCCGCACCGAATACAGCAACAAAACCGAAGGCAAATCAAAAGAAATGGACGCCGTGCTAGGTAAAAACGTCGTAGAACAGAGTTGGTAACATAGAAAGCAAAATTGGGAACCTCCGTACGTAGATTTATTACAAACCGTTAGGTTAACAAACATGGTATCAAAAGTAATATTTACAAGAACCAAATCAAACATTTACGTAATCGTCCTTAAAACACAACATGACTTCAAAATATACATTTAAACAAATATCAATAATGGATTATTTCCCAGTCACGTAACATCTTAAAATCTAAAGAACAAGTACATGTATTCTTACACAATGTTTCCAGCCCTAAATAAAAACATGAAGAAAATTAGACATAATACATAAAATTATACAAAGCTATTTATCTGCTTCTTACCAAAGTACACTTCCTAAAAGTAATAGCGTAACCCTAAACTGAAGTAGCGTATCCTAAACTGAAACCAACCAAGTGTTAAACTTAATCTAGATTATAATTAACAAACAATTTGTTGACGTTAGCATTTCATAAAGTTAAAGTTAGCAAAATTGCTTCAACGTGAGCTTCTGATTATTTTAATTGTGGCTTGAAAAATAATCATGTAATCCCTTTGTATACTAACAAGTGAAGGTATATTTTAGAACCGCAGTCTGTAATTTATTGTGTCACAACCACGAGTAAAAAAACTAAAGCGCTGGTGTCGTTATCAACCAAGCAAAAAAAGAATCAAGTAGGTTTCATAGAAGCATACAAAAAAGGCGTGAAATATTTGTACCCTATTGTATATCGCTAACCAGCCTCTGGTATCATTGTAGCAGCTCAGAAAGTGCGTACATACAATTGTCGACGGACTGGATACTTTTAGGAAACAACTTCACTTGACTAAAAAAGTGAAGTACAGCAAAATCTCTTAAACGAAAGCATCTTAAGTAACATCGTGACAGTTCAGAGCCTCTTCACGTGAAAATGCTACTGTATAGAATAGAATCCCTTTCGAAGCTTTCTGTATATATAATGAGAGAAGGCACCAGGAGGTACCGTGTTTTCCTTTCAAAAACATTTCCCATCGACAAAATACCACCGGCAAGATACAGCACCAAAGAATTCCTAGAACACTAACTGCTTGTCTCAATACAACATAACGGCTTCCACGAAGTATGTCCACGTGAAAAAGTCCAGTCTGGTAGTATTCAAACAGCGCCTGTTCAAATTGTTAGGTATGTCTGGAATCCACATGGCAGCATTATGTAGTTACATATATGACAGGTGGCCTATTTCTCTGTATAAAACCATAGCGGTTTACTATTTCGAATTATACTACTGAGAACTGATAAGCAGGTGGACAATTTTAATTGCTTGCAATCTGAGTCCGTAAACACATGCGCGATAATGTAACACCGCGTTAATATTATTTCGTAGTATCAGTACTGATAACCAACATTTTACAGCAAATTAATTAAAACCTCAAATAAGTAATCATTTCATTTGAAAGGTAGTCGAACTAGTTAAATGAAAATTCGAATGACTCGAAATAACGTAAGGAATGTGAAGTCGTTTGAGTTAGAAATTTTATGAAGCGTTTCTTAGTAAAAACGAGGTAGTTAGAATTTAAGTCACATGTTTAAGCTGATTGGTGCGAGATCGTATTGTCGTGGTGGAGAATGATCCGTGTTAAGTGGTTGGTTTTTTTTTTATTCAAAGCCTATTGACAAACAAATGTTGTGTATCATTCAGAATTGACCATTCTACGTTTCTCTAAAGTAACGGCTGCGATAGTGTTTTGAAAAAATGGGCGACCATTTGCTTCGAAGTGCTTTGCGCACGAGCAACTTTTGTTCGATTTGGCTTATTTTTAAAGATCCATACAGTCGAATACTGTTTACTTTCAGGTTCATACGCGTAAATCCACGATTCGTCACATTTTCGTAGACGTATTAGAAAGCACCTCGATCGTATATTTTGATAATTTCTTTATAATAATTGACAGGAGCCTGTTTTTGAGCGATTGTCGAACTATATAGGATCCAACGCAAACAAATCTTTTTGGCGGTAAAAATTTCATGCAATACTGAATATATGCTGGTCCCATTAATGCCCTAAGATGCCTAAATCTCACGATGTCGCACGACGATCTCGCAGTATTAATGCTTTCTGAAACAACTGTCATGGAATTCGTCCTTAACCGAAATACCGCCAAAGCTAAAGCTGTACAAAATAATCTCTTAAAAGTGTTCACGATTTAATTCCAGTTTTAATCGAGATGAATTTTTTCAAGTTACGTAAACAGCACAAATGGCCCTCGTATGATGCGACTAACATACCTTTGGCACTTGTTTTGAAGCTCCAATAGGCCGGTGACACCATCAGCTGTTTCTCAAGCTTATTTACCTTCCACATTTCGGTGCCGTGATCAAAGTGCTTGGGTAGTGGATATATGGTTAGGTGACACTTTATTATTTGGGCTTTGTTATCTAAATGTATTCATGTTCAATTGTTAGGTCAGCAAACTACAGGAACTTGTCACTAATATCCGTGCTGGGTCATGGTTTATTATTTTTTAGCCTAATAAGTTTAGCTGTTGGTGTGTTAACTGGTTCGCGATGGACGTTGTATATTTTAGGCAAGCTAGTTCTACGCTGATAAGTACTTAGTAATTATTATTTCAAAATAGCACTCGAACCTCTCTACCCTAAGATTCCCTTGACTTTCTTCAATTGTTTTGAAATTACAAACTAAAGAAAAAATTAATAATAGTTTGTAACATTTTTAAAATGATCATAATCATATTTCATTTTAATAGTTTCTGTATTGATAAATCCCACCAATAGGGTTGGGATAATTTCCTTTAAAACCTACAATTTTAGGTTACATGTATTCTTGATCTAAGGAAAGATTATTTTTGTATCTTAAATTGTTCATACTCAAAGGTTTTCAAAATCATTATGGCAGTTTTTAAGATTAAGAGTGATATCGTCATTGTAACTTTGTACTTTAAATTATCGTATTATTATTCATATGTTTTGATTTAATAATATACAACGCTGATTCCTATGACCCCGTTGTCCTAGAACGAAGAAATTTTACACGCAAAATATGCTACTTCAGAAAATGGAAGAGCCCATCGTTGGTTCAAGTTAATGTGTCAGTGAGATAAATTTTATATATGTTAAAGTTCTAGTTTGCAAAGGTGGGGAAAATAAATCAAAAACAAGAATACAAGTATTTAACACGAACTTACAAGAGGTTAAGGATTTCTGCTACCTAGGAAGCCAAATAACGCAAGATGGGAAAAGCACAAAAGATATAAAACAAAGATTAGCACAAGGTCGTGCTACATTTAACAAGAAAAAGCAACTACTGTGCTCAAAGACCACAAACATAGAAACAAGGAAAAGATTGCTTAAAACATATGTGTGGAGCACAGCACTGTACGGCTGTGAAGCCTGGACAGTAGGAGAAGCGGACAAGAAAAAGGTAGAAGCCTTTGAAATGTGGTGTTACAGGCGTATGATGAAGATATCATGGACAGACAAAGTTAAGAACGAAGAGGTACTAAAAATGGTAGGGGAAGAAAGAAATATGTGGAAAACGGTAAAAAATAGGAGAGATAGGATGATAGGCCACATACTACGGCATGAGGGAATAGTGCGGAATATTTTAGAAGCAGAGATAGGAAAAAAGAGAAGAAGAGGCAGACCTAGATTAGACTACTGCACACAGATAGTAAAAGATGTAGGCTGTAGAGGTTTCAGGGAGATGTGTAGGCTACCCCAGAATAGAAAGGAGGTACGCATCCAACCAATCCCAAGATGGATAAACTAATGACGAAAAGATAACTGTGCTTAAACATGATGATTATTATAAGCAACTACAAGAATTGGTTGGGCAATATTCTCGAATAATGTTAAGTGTGTGAAAGGATTTACTGGAAAACCATTATTTCGGCAAATGTCTAAGTGTTGGGGGATCTTGGTAGCCACAGGTTGCCTAACCTCCTTCACTGAATCTCGGTAAAATAGGGTATAAAATTAGAAAACAATAGAAAGGGAACGAGCTGAATACACATACTCCCTGAAAAGAAGAAAAGAAGAAAACCACCAAAAATGCAAAATCAAAGTAACTGCTTATATAACCCTACATAAAAATAACTGAGTTGCAAACGAATCCGTGACTTTCAGTAAACAATGGATTCCATTACTAAAAGAAATAACAAAAGAAGTAACAAATGAAAATCAAATGCCCACAATATCTAGGTAGCATTGCAAGTTTTTCCTGGGTTTTCCTTGCAATATTAACATGAAATACAGCCTACATACATGATTTCTATTTATACATAAAATAACTAATTACATAAAAATAAGCATATTAACAATTCTTGTAAAACAGCATTGGTATCTGACAAGTATAAATCCACAATAAGGTTACCTCAAAACCATATACAATCTCCGTTGAACAGTATTGGTATCTGACAAGTGTAAACCCGCCATAGGGTCGCCTCAGATCCATATACAATCTTCATATAACAACATTGGTATCTGACAAGTGTAAACCCGCCATAGGGTCGCCTCAGATCCATATACAATCTTCAAATAACAACATTGGTATCTGACAAGTGTAAACCCGCCATAGAGTCGCCTCAGAACCATGTTAAAATCTACCAAAGAGGTAACTTAAATCATAATGAATTTTCCCCCTCAAAATAAATATAAAAAAAAACTACTTAAGCCTTTCAATAATGCAATCGCACACTTCTTTAATAACCATTCTCTCAATTGTATAAATAGAAACATGTTAAAAAATGTTTTCCAATTCCAAGCTATTGAATTTATATAAAATTCACCAATAAAAATTAATCAGCTGATTTCACGTTAAGCGTATAGGCTACCTAAAGAAAGCCGATCCCAGGTCGCAACACAAATTGAAGGCAATCATTCTGTTAAACTTTAAAAATTTTTTGCTTAGTATACTCAAACCAAATATTTCAAACATCAATAAATCAAAGTCACCTTCAATTTATGTCATAAATGTCAAACTTGAAGTTTTTATTATTATTTTGACAACGATCCTAGGTCATGGATCGAAACGTAAATAAAGTTGATTTTAAAAACTATGAATGGTTTAATTCCCAAAAAAGATTAACCTGAATACACATGCTGTGTGAGAATTTCAGGGAACTATGCAGGCTAGCTCAGAATATAAATAAGTGCAGGTACGTGTCCAGCCAGTTTTGAGACGGAAAACCTAATGACTGCGAAATACCTGCAACTAATATTGACTGGGCGAAAAGGTAAATTGGAAAATATAGTAAATCGCCAAATGGTTAAGTGTTGGGAGAACTTGGCAGCCACAGACTGCTTACCTCCCTTCACAACCATTGAAGGTCGGAGAAATAGGGCATATAACTGTAAAACAATAGAAAGTGATCGAACTGCATCTAACAAGAAAGAACATCGCCTATGAGGAAACACAACAAACAGAATAAGAAGAAAATTGTTGAAAGCATATGTGTGGAGCACAGCACAGTATGCCTATGAAATTCGGGAAGTCTGAAACGCAGACAGAAAAACGGTAGCAGCCTTTTGAAATGATGTGCTTCAGATGTATGAGGACGATAGCATGGACAGACAAAGATAATAACAAATAAGTTACAGAAATAGTAGGGGAACAAGGATATCTGGGGAAAAAGAGAAATAGTAGAGCGGAATACGTTCTAAGGCATTTTTGGGGAATAGTAGGTGATATATTACAAGCAGAGATAGGAAAAAAGAGGTAGATGTAGACCTAGATCAGACAGTTATAGATGCAAACTGTGCATATTTCAGGGAAATCTGTAGGTTAGTTCAGAATAGGGAACAATGATGGTACGCGTCTAACCAGTTCTAGGACTGAAGACCTAATGATGATGATGATGTTAAATACAGAAAAACGACAAACGTAAGTTCAATTTGCAGTCTTAATTCATTTGTCCAAATTCTACCAAAGATAATCTCGAATCGTTTTATGTAAGGAAGCTTGTTGTGGAGCACTTCATTATTACCATCGAGAAGATAACGTGCTACTTAAGTAGGTACAGTTAGCCGTTGATATTAAGGTATCGAACTCATTAATGTGATTATGGTTCAAGTTAATGTGTAAGTGACATAAATTTTATATATGTTAAATAGAGAAAAACGACAAACGTAAGTTCAATTTTCAGTCTTAATTCATTTGTCCAAATTCTGCCAAAGATAATCTCGAATCGTTTTATGGAAGGAAGCTTGTTATGGAGCACTTCGCTATTGCCATCGACAAGATAACATGCTACTTGAGTAGGTACAGTTAACCGTTAATAATAAGGTATCGAACTGATTAATGTGATTAGTCGATGAAGTTTGGAATAATACCCTACCAGGTTGGTTACTTTTAATTTAATAGAATTGTTTCTTTAATAGACAACTTCGACTTGGAAAAAGTCATGTTATTAAAGTACATCAAACTGTCTAACGAAGTCCCAGAAGTCACGCAGGATCTGCTTTAAAAGAAATGAGTAAAAAATAATATTGACTTTAGTTGTTTCCAAAGGTATTTACAATCAAAAATCAATCATCGGGTATTTATAATTAACTTTCTGAATCTACAATAACATAAATAAATGAACCTCTTTATTTAATCGCTTAAATTTATAAATGTATCCATAGTTCTTGTTATTAGTTTAAGAACTTAGGAAGTAATTTTGAATGCCAAAAACGTTTTCCATTATGTTAAGTAATTTTTTGAAATTTTTTTTTATTTTGCTTAAGAATATTTATATCTTCTTATAATGAAAACATAATTGTGTATTAGTCCTATATTAGCGTTTTTCACAACTAATATAAAAATAATAGTTTCAGCCTTAATATCTTGCAATTACCTTGAAGTGTGTTCAATATACAGATAATTTAACATTTGATTTTGAAAACCTTATTTTCAACTAGTAATTTTTAAGTATGTATATTAGTGTTCTTATTATTAACGTTTATATTAGGTTGGTTTTTAGTATTAGTATATATGATTATTCCTCGTATAGCTTTCCTACTAAAATCACTTTCCTAATCTCGGGTTTTGACATATTCTTGTTATTTCTTCTGCAACTTATCCCTAGAAATCTCGGTATTTCGAGATTGGGTAGCGTCAAAATTAATTCCCGATTAAGACTGGTATTTCCCACATGATAGTATTCGAATCCCTTTTGAAACACACTATCCTTCCCTCTGAGTTAGTCCGAACCATTCTTGTTGGTACTGTTGAGATTTTTTGTATTTTAACGAAACACAGAATTTTTAACGAGGTATTTCACCGAGTTTGTATGTGGATTATCGGCTAGATTTTCTGGGGCCAAAATTGTATGTAACAAGTTTAATTCACCCCCACCCTCCACAGCGCGTCTCATTAAATATTGTTGTTGTTCTTATGTAGCAACAATTTGTGGATTCATATACACATTTCGTATCCATACATTCGACACTAACCATAGTCAAAGTCGAAATAATAAGTGTATATCGCACTCATGTAAACATTATGGTTTCTAGGCGATCGCTCACTACATAAGAATAATTTAAAATGATCAAATCTTTACCACCGATAATTAAATTAAAAGGTTCGAACGGACGTAAATTCGAGACGCTTGCTTCAATTTCAAAAAACAAAAAGTCACAATGTAGCAAATTTAATATGTTTTTCAACGAAGTATCACTCGATCCACATTTCCGTTTAAACTTCTTATAGGGGTGACTGTATGAGTCCAAAGAATGATCGATCTCCTTTGTGCCACCCTTATTATTTGTCAGTTTAATTTGCATTTTCCAACTACATCTCAAAACTACATTTGGATCTGTGATGAGTAGCCGTAACTACTCTCATGCGTATCTATTTCTTGCTTAATCTGTGTTCCTACTCAACGATGTCCAAAGGTTATAACCTTGCAAATGTCAGTTGATTTTTGGCAGATGAATCCCTTTTCTGTATAATTTCATCTGAAGCTTAAAAACTATGAATTTTTTAAAAGTGGAGGTATGTTGTTATTGTTGATTATTATTTGTAGACTATAAATATACTGAACTATACTTGCGTAAATATGAACGGCTTGTGTTTTGCGCCTTTTTATTTAAAAAATTGAAACTTTGAAGGGTTACTTTAAGCCAAGGCGGTGTTGACATTTTCTGGCACAAAGTTGCCCATCACATTAATTTTACTTTTTCGTACTGAAAGTACGTGGTACAATGTTGTACTTATTTTTCCTTTATAGGCCACAAAATCTAGTCAAAAAGCTAGGAAGATGTTTATACATAAACTATACACCTGAAAAGTTACAACAGGCATTGAATGAGATTTCAATCAAAAGTATTTCCATACGACAAGCCGCCGAAAAAAACAGCACACATAGGAATACACTAATGAACAAATTAAAACTGCTTCGTACGGGCGTGCCGGCTCGTCAAAAGATTTTTACAGATGCAGAAGAATCGGAATTTGTTAAGCATATTATTGTGATGTCTGCATATGAATTCCCAGTGACTCCTTTTGATTTAAGAGTCATTGTGAAAATGTATTTAGACAAGACGGGAAAAAAGAAATTCGCTTCTAGAATAACAAGTCAGGTGTAGATTGGGCGCACTCCTTTATAAAGCGTCATAAAAATGTCCTGGCACACCGGGTTGCAAAAAATATATCACGTTCGCGTGCAGCCGTTGATGAACTGATTATAAATGAATATTTTGAAAACTTAGAAGTAGAATTACAGGGAGTTTCACCTACCAACCTATGGAATTATGATGAAACAAATCTTGTAGATGATGCAGGATCTAAAAAAGTTTTAGTAAGAAGAGGAACTAAGTATCCTGAAATTATCAGAAACTCCACAAAAGCTAATACATCTATAATGCTCTGTGGAAACGCAGCTGGTCAAATCGTTCCGCTGTATGTGAAGGTGGAAGGAGGTCCCGATAAAGCACGCTACAACTCTAGCAAATCGGGATGGTTTAACAGTCAAAGCTTTGAAGATTGGTTTATGATGCTTATGTTTCCTATTTTAAAAAAACAAGAGGGTAAAAAATATTACTAGGCGAAAGCTTAAGCTCTCATTTGAATTTTGAAGTTGTTACAGCCTGTGAAGCAAATAATATTTCCTTCACTGCTTTACCGCCAAACGCGACCCATTTGCTTCAGCCCTTGGACGTAGCATTCTTTAGACCTGTGAAAATAGAATGGCGTAAAATCCTAACCTAATGGAAAGATACAGGTTATGGTAAGCGGTGTTCTACAATTCCTAAAAACAGCTTTCCTGGCCTATTATAAAAACTTTTTGAAAAGGTCCATCACAATGGTTCAGAAAATTTAAAATCTGGCTTTCGCGAATGTGATATTTATCCGCTGAGCAGAATAATCGTGCTCGAAAGACTGCCTAAAAACGTCTTAAATGAGGATTAAGAAGTAGTAGGAAAAATAAGTGATTCCTTTATTGAGTTTTTGGAAACGCAATGAGATGATACCACGAAGCCAAGACAAATAAGAAAGGGTAAGCGAATTAATGTGATTCCCGGAAAAAGCATATCATCTGCAGACTTAGTGACTTCTGATATCGCTGATGCAAAATATAAGAAAAAACGAAATAAGAGATTACAGAAGAAGACATCATATTCATCAACAGAGGATGAATGTTCAGATGGATATTCTGTTCAGGAAAGTGGCTGTAGTCCGTTTGAAGAAGAGTCTGATTATAAACAGCCAGGAACATCTGACAGGTAAACTAAATACTATCTTGATACAAAAATAAATCATGCTAGATCCCGTGATTTAAGTGTTTTAAAAGAACATCTTGTGAATAGTTTAAAACTAAGCAGTAGTAGTGAGTCTAACACTAAAATCTCTAAGGAGGGTGATTACGTAGTAGTAAGCTATGATGGACAAGAATATCCTGGTAAACTAATTGACATTCACAATGACACCTATTTTGGTTAGCGCCATGAAGAGAAGTGGTTGGTTGTGGAAATGGCCTGATGTGCACGATGAAATATGGTACATTGTGGAAAACGTTTTAAAGGTTATTTGTGAACTAAAAATGATGTCAAAAAGAGGATTGTATAGTGTTCCAAAAATAGCTAATTAAGTTTTTTAATAAAACAAGCATTATTTGTATATTTTTTGTTTTATTATACCTGGATAGTACCTAATTTGTTTTTGCAAATTTTGCTATTTATATGTCTGACTGTGATTTGTATGGGGTATCTTTGTTTCAATTACTTGATTTTAACTAGAACCTTTACAATTTAGTTTTTAGCTCCAAATGCAAGGTAACTTTGTACCAGACTTTAGAGGTGCTTATCTCAAAAAGTATGAAAGCTATCCAAGTTTGCAAATTTTGAATTTAATGGTCAGTAGATCGACATTTCAAAATTAACTTTAGGTATTGCCTAATTGCTGTAAAATAAGTTTTATTTATAAAAAACCTCAAAATCCGACACAAAGTTACTCCCGTTTGCGGTATCTGCGTTTTTACATGTCTTGTATCGTTCTAAACTTAACAGCCGATTGCCTTTTTAGATCGTCTCCCAGTATGTTATTTTTTAGTTTACGTTACAAGCTGCCAAGTCATCTAGACACATTAAAAAAATGTGGAAATTTTAGTAATATTTTAAATTTTATTCCAATATATTCGATATATACCAAAATTAATAAATATATACAATTAAATTGTCGAATAACCACCTCAAAGGCTCATATAAAACATGAGGATGCGGTTGAGCTAGTTACTGCATTTTTTCACGGTCCCTAGTTTATATCAACTGTAATAACTAATACGAAAAAGTCTATATTTCCTGGAAAAAAAACCAGAAACGCTTAGCTATTATTTATAAATTTAGCAAGCAATAGATGTCGCGGTTTTTACTTGAAACGGCTGCTTTTCACTACAATTTCATTTCCTAGACACTATAAAGAAAATAAAAGCAAAAAAAGAAACTAATGTGTCTGTATTACGCTTGACTCTATTTATTTAAAAGCTATAGTGGTAGATAATCGAATTGTTTTGCCCTCAGTTGCAATCGGTAAAAGCTCGCTTGTGCTTTTATGCTCACATTGGATTTTCTGGAATTTCTTTCAGCTATGAAATTTATAGTCTGCAATAAACAAAGAATTTATTTGACATTGTCCTAAATTACTGCCGCAGGAGAATGACATTCTATATACGGTATATTAAAAGCAGTACAATCATAGCATTATTTTGCAGTAGTAGGAAATAAAATTAATATAGCTTGTGTTGGCATTTACCGTCCTCCACAATATTGTAATTACAAAGTTCTATTTTGTAAATGAACGTGGTTTTAAATTTCAAAGAGTTGATTAAATTCATCCAAATTAGTTTTCTCTCTCCCCGTATTTATTGCGAGAGTCCCCAATCAAATGGGACGGGGTTTTACCATTAAAAGCAGATTCCATTTGCCAAATTAAAATTTTTATAACCAAAAAATGCACGCTGTCTTAGCTACGAATTAGAATTTTTTAGTTAATTAGCAAGGGAAATGATTCCATTGAATTGAAAAGTATACTAAATGAAGACCCAGAATATATGGAGTACACGTATCTTTGTTTTCATCTATAAAAGAAGAGTTATTATCCCTATATACTTAAAAAAGCTTAGCAAAGGATATTGCAAAGATTATGATTTAAGCTCTTCTGACGAAGCCACAATAGTACACGCAGAATTGGCAGTAAAAAATATCTTCCCCATCAAATGTTCAACCCGATCATCTCTATATTTACAAGATATATTCCTCATTTAAAGTGAAAGATCGGTAGTAGATAAGCTACCTTCGTTCTGCCTCAAAAAACGGTTTTCTTATGGGATTTAACAAGGGATTTACCATTCAAGGTCATTCATTTCAGAATTACGTGACGTTATGATGGACAACTTTTTATTCACGTCTTTCAAGCTCAAACCTACACCACTTACGCCCTACTCTCGTCTCAATTAAAGGAAGAACTTAAAAAGAATTTTATAAAATAATATCCCCCATTCCTTATGAGAGATATAACTGTGTACTTCGAGTATGGGTGCTCACAGAGTGCATTAACGTTTACCTTTATCCTATCGCTGGGCTTTGGATTTGAATTGGAACATGCCGCAAGCACTACCCTCTTCAATTCGATGGTTGTGTAATTTAATTTAGTGTACCTAAGGTTAAATGTCATAGCTGTTGTTGTTAACAAAAAATCGCCATTTTAATTAAAAAGTGCAGCGTGGGGCAAAGCAGACATTCCGTGCGGGGCAGATCCGACTGGCGGCCAGTTTTGGCCCACTGTTTGGTACGTGTATATAAAAATTAAATTGTGTCAGTCTGTCAAAACGTTTTGGAAAGAAAAACATTTATCTTAAGTTATTATTGGAAAATTAAAAATTATGTACCTCTCATATCAACATGTATAAATTAAATTCTGTGTCTTTCTGCCTGTCAGTGACTGAATTGCACAAAAACTACTAAACAAATTAAGTTGAAACTGGACATAAAAACATTAAAACGATTTAAGGTAGGCTACACAACTAGTGGGCTACTTTGTAATAGATATGAGGCTATGGTATTCTGTATGTATTCTTTCTTTGCAGATATGTGGAGCAACTCTTCCAACAAAACATGGAATCAAGACGGAATGACAAGTACCATCGACGAGATCATGAAAGGGAGAATGGGTTATACTGCAGCTCTTAATGTTTTCAATGTTTCATGAACAACATTGGTAGATAGGGCAAAGGTTGCCCGAAAGAATGCACTGTCACCTCAGGTAGAATCTTGTTACCTGACATACAAACTCAGACAAACGTAATTCGAATCGACCAGAAGTTCAGTCCTTGTCAATTTTTATCCAAGGAACAAAACCTACTAGCAGTCTTATTTGTATCCAAAGCCTAGTATTACGCTACGCACAAGCTTACTCTAACTACATCACACTCCACACAACCAGCGATTGTTATCCTGGTTAAACACACATTTATTCTCTCATTACATTACTGGTGATTGTTATGCTGGTTCGAACTTACACCGTCGGCGATTGTTATCCCGGCAGCACGCCATGACTCCATCATTACACAGTCAGTGATTGGTATCCTGGTAGCACAAAATCATTCTATTCTTTTACACGGTCACTAACTACAATCTAATCACACACGTACTCGCTTACACATGGAAACCCAGAGCACCACCTCGACGACACCGTCAGCCACCCAGGTATTGCTAGCGAATCCACGTCGTTGAGACGTACCCTAATCAGCCGTGAAAGCACCAGTTTTTCTACAGTCGCCGACAGCCACTCCTAGAGTCTCTGTACCTTCCTCTGGCAAATAACAATCCTTTATTAGTCCCTAACAACATTTCCTTAGTTTAAGTTTGTATACGTATATTTATTGCAAAATAGACTACACGTTTATTTCCTGTTTGTTCTTGTTATGCTTATTAACACGTCATCGTGCTAATCTTGTATTCATATTGTATTCGCATTAATTTACATAGCATATGTTCTTGTTTGTACTTATTAACACGCATTCGTGTTAATCTTGTTCATACTACATTTGACCTCAACTTACTATTGCGGCTGCTACATGTATGTTTGTGCTTTTATTATATATTGAGATAGACGACCGTTTGTTCTTGTTTGTGCTCACTAACATGCCCTCGTGTTAATCATGTAAATATACATATTTGCATTAACCGAACTAAAATATTAATATATACATACATATATATATATATATATATATATATATATATATATATATATATATAGTAGTGGTTTTAAAGGGTTAAATTTAGGTATGAACAAGGCAATTTCAAACACCCTGTATAGAGGAAACAACCATAATTTACGTGCGAAATTTATTTCATTTAGTTAATTTAAAGTAACAAGTATTAACAAAACTTTACAATTAGTGATTAAAATTTAGTTAGGTTCGTAAAGAAAATAAATTGTATAAGCCAATGGAAATTATTATGTAATTTAATTGAGTTTAAGTCAAAGGGATATAACGTCTAATACGCATAAAAGCACGAAAAATCGATAATACCAAGACGAAACGCTTTACTAACAAACAAACACGTCGAATATATGAAATACCTTGAAACGCCAACCCCTCGAAATGTTATTTTAAAACGTTTGTTAATTGAACACCTGCATGTTTTGGAAAGGTCATGTTCCCGTTATTTGTGTAGATAAAAGACAAGTTTCGAGGTATATTGTGCAAACGGTTGGATGTACGCATGAATGCTAACCAAAAGTTTCCTTAAGGCGCAGAAGGGATGGACAATCAATGATATGCTTCGGAATGAGACAGGCATAATAGCAGTTCACTTCGAAACGCACGTATTCAGTCCACGTGGGTTAGATAGAACTCGGACAGTAATATCGCTTTTCTACCACTTAAGCGAGGTTAGAAGGAAACATCTAATATGCATAAAAGAAGAATAGAGTTAATATAGACGGGGTTTTTAAGACGTCACTGAATATATCATTGGTCTAAATAGTTAGTTGTACAACAGACGAGCACGGGAAAAATTGAACGCGGGTTTTTCGAAAAATATCGTATCAACGAGCTAAATTTCAAAGATTTTGAAAACGGTTATACCAAAATTTGAAGAAGTATTATTTTAAATTAAGGATTTCGCGTGAAGAGTGGCCTAGAGGTGGCATTTTGAATTGTATAAATACTCTAAGAGAATTAGCATCGCTCTTTTTGCTATTCTGATCGCGCTCTTTGACCTCGTTAATTTGCATTGCTATTACATACAGAAATCTACTAACGAGCTTGTAAGTATTTAATTAAATAGTACAGTGTTAAATTGTTGGCCTCATAGTTTGAAACGCGGATAGTATCGGGTTGAAATTTAACTTAGGCGCAACAGATATTTTAACAAGCTCGTAAAGTAAAGTAAAGTAACGTAAATTAAATTATGCAATTATAAAAAAAGTGTAATATACTTGGATTTGGATTTGGATGGATCTTGAATGAATAGCATGCAGCAGAACTTAGATGGTGTTCATCTATAAATAGTTGGAGGCGGCAAGCAGAGCAGAACCACGAGACCGATGGTGCAGGAACTTAACTACATCGTCAACAGAGATGGAATCTTCAAGTTTCCAGGTAACGCATTAGAATTTGCTGGTTTGTTTTAAACTGTGGATATTATTTGTGATGTGTGAGAGTAAGCTTTGATGGTATTTTTCGTCAATTTGCGTATTGAAAAGAATATGTATAACTAACTTTTATTATGGTATTTGAATATAAATCTAACGGTGTATATAAAGCTTATTAACATTCCTCATGAATTTAAAATTTTATTGTTAAGAGTACATGGTTTTTTTTTGTGTTTGTAGTAAGAATATGCAAAGTAAAAAAGCATACATTAATAAAATAAACTGGGTATCCTGAGCTCACCATACTCCAGAGTGTACTAATTAGAAATAATTTATAAATAAAAAAGGAAAATGAGGTATTATACAGGGCCCATTTACTCCGGTTACATTCAATGTGTTTGATATTTCAATTTAAAATCCTGAACTTTACAAAGATAGAATCTATTGAGGTGTAACTTTAGCACCGAAATGTAAATAATCTTAAATTATTATTTGTAAATAGTGGTAAATAAATATTGTATGATTGTTGTATTATTTTGTGGTTTTATTGAGAGTGTGCGTGAACGATAAAGCGTATGATAGTAAATCTAGGTATCCAAGAGGAGGCCCAACTGAGCTAGCCAGGGAAGCGGTTAAAGAAATCAAAGTGATGGAAGCAGAATCTGGATAAAAAATTATTTTTTTTGAAATTTTCCTTTTTGTGAAATTGACGATTTTGGTAAATTAAATAAATGCTCGAACGATTTTAAGGAAATTCCAGAGGCTTTATGAAGTGTTACACAGCAATTTGTGACGCCCAATTCCAGAGGCATATAGAGTTACACGGCAATATATATATATATATATATATATATATATATATATATATTGCAGTGATATTACCTGAACAATCGAGCCCCAGCGTTGGGCCGTCATAAAATTGCTGTGATATCGGCCCCACGATTGGGCATACCATAAAATTGTTGTGTTATTCCCTATTGTTATTGTGAGCCCCACGATTGGGCATGTATAAATTTTGCTGTGATACTCAATTTTAGGATTAATGAGCCCTAATGTTATGAAATGTTAAATTAGGATTTTTTTACCCTGACTAGCTTACTGAATAGTTCTTATTGAATCAAATAAAGCAATTCTATAATACACAATATAATAATTGATAATATTTACAACACTTAAAATTTTCCTTTTTGTACAGAATATCTACATATACCAGATTTATGTTTTTCTGAAAGCCAGAAAAAATATCTTTTAATTTATTCAGGGACCTTCGAACGTTCCAAGATACCTATTCCATTGTCATAAATTTTTAAGTGGCCCTTTTTGATGACTCTTACAAATATACAATGTGACAAATATTAAATCAAAACAGTTTTCAATAATAAAGTGTATTAAGATTGCTAACCTGGAATGGGTTCTGTAGTTCCATTCTACTCTATAATGTGCATCCCCTTTCTGTGCTCGGTTTGCTTATTGATATGCCGGCCCCATATAAGAATCGTCTCGCATAAATCGATTCCAATTAAAATCGTACCAAGTCGGAATATGTCCAAATTAGAATACTTTCATTTTTAAAATTATCTCCAAAATTAGAGTATGTTCAGAGTTAGAAGTCCCAAATTAAAGCCATCTCAATCAAATATGTCTTAAATTACAGCCCAAATTAAAGTCGGAATTAAAATCCAAGATTAAAAGTCGAAATTAAAATCCAAATTACATGTCTGAATCAAAATCCAAATTACATGTCGGAATTAAAAGCCCTGTTTTATTAATATTAGAAATGAATTTAATTAAGTCGTTTTACTTACGTCTATTTATAGATCGGCTTATATTCTTTGCACAAATTCTCGCACTTTTAATTCTGATTTATTTTGGTTTATACTTCACTGGTTACGTAAGCTTTTGACACCTTTGAACATAGTCGTTGCTCAGTTTGAATATAGACTAACCTGTCGCTTCGTCACTATCGTATACATAAGCCCTACCTCCAATTGATTTCATTGGCTTGTTGACGTTCTAGGGCGATACTTCTATCTTATCTCGCATACCCCGGAATTTTCACCAATTATTTAGTTTAAATCTTTCAGTGCCTTGTCTGTAACGTACGCATCCCGCATATCGTGGTATTATTCGAGAATTTTCAACTTTTGACTTTTATTAACTCACGTATTTGGATGTTTGTTAAATTTTATCGTTTAAATTGAATTGCCTGGTGCTTGTTTATTTCTACAGAATATTGGTTTTCTGAACAAATGTGTTTTATTCCTGTCATGTATCGATTTTCTAATAATGAATTATTTAGAATGCGTGTACGATGATATTTTCGACGCAATTGTTAAATATTTGTAACGCCAATTTATCTATGCTTCCCGGTGATTTAATTTTGATGCAATTTGTTGCGTTTTAAAATCTTCTCTTTACTTGTAAACTACACTTAGACATCTTTATGTTCTCAAGCATTTAATCCCATGTATTTTATATACAGTGTCTTCTCAATTAACAATATGTAGAGTGACCGTTTTACTCTTACGATTTCTGGAATTATGTGCTTTTCTTAAAGTGGAAGTTGTCTACATTTATTCTACAACCCCCATGACTTAACCTACCCCTAAACTACCCTATTATCATAGCAATATATATATATATATATATATATATATATATGTATATTCAAATATTTCTTTATATATATATATATATATATATATATATATATATATAAGAAATGTTTGAAAGATTTGTTCTTGTTTGATCACCGCCGCTTTGTCTATGAACTCGCTGAAAGAAATGGCATCAATTATTCCTTCCCCAAAATCAAGAAAATTGCTAGGAAAGACTGGTTTTTTGGATTTCTATCGAGATATTCTGCCACAAGGCTTTGAGCTCTAGAGAAAACGTTTTCAGCACGAGCAAAGACGTTCCATAGAGAAGCTTTACGATCTGTTAAAAGTCCATTTACACCACAAGACATCTCACAAAACGATATATACAATGTTGATGAGACGAGCATCCTTACTTTTCCCAAAGGTCTTTGCACTTCGAGGAAAAAAAAGGTTGGGCGTTTGTCATCCCCAGAACCAAGAGTCCTTGTCACTGTCGAAACGTGCATGTGCGCAATTTCTTTCCACCTATGTTTGTAATTCCTAGGAAACGAGAAAATTCCCTGCTCATGGACGATGCCTTTCCAAGTACTTTTGCCTGCTACGGCGAATCTGGTTGAATCAACAAAAATTCTTTTTTGTTAAGGTTTAGCAAGTTCATCGATTTCTCAAATCCATCGTCAAACAAGCAAGTGCTGCTGATCTTGAATGGGTATGAGTTACATGCCAAAAGCTTGAAGCTGATTTATATAGCTCGCGAGGAAAAGGTCAGGCTAGTATGTTTCCCGCATCATGCCACACACCGTCTCCAGACCCTAGATCTGACTTTCATGTGTTCCTTCAGCATTTTTTAAGAGCAAGAGGTACGCTAGTGGCTAATAACTCATCCTGGGAGAGATAACCATCTACCAAATTGGAAAACTGTTGAATAGTGCATTCTCCAGAGCAGGTTTAATGCAAACAGAAATCAGGGGGTTTGAAATACGGGGACTTTTATCTCTTGAATGGGAATATATTTCCTGAACACATGTATGCGTCTTCAGATATCACAGACAGGCCAGAAGCAACTGCCGAGCTCCAGCCTCCGATTTGTGGACATGCACTTCAACCTCAAGCAGCTGCGGAGTCACGGCCTTCAGGTTCTGGACCTAATACCATCTCTGAGGACGTTGCAGCGCTTCAGCTTTCCATTTGTGGATCTGCATTCCAACCAATAGCAGCTGCAGAATCCTAGTCTTCTAATTCTGGACCTGCACTTCGATCAGAAGTTGCTGCCGGGCCCATGCCTTCCACTTCTGGGACGGCAACAAGGCATTCGAGACCAGCTTCAACTAAGCGGTCCACATTTATGATTTCCCCCAAGATATTGAAGACTCCCCCGATAGAAGTGGAGCGTATACAAAAGAATAACAATGGCGAAAAGAAGGGAAGCTGTTAATCTAACTTTTTCACCTTACAAGACAGAAGTAGAATTGGAAATCAAGAAGAAAGAAGATGACAAAACAAAAGAAGCCCGAGACGAGAAATTATTAGAAAAGAAAAATTGCCTAAAAAGAAAACTTGCTTTTGATATAAAAAGAAAAGTTGGTAAATGTTAGTGCTAATAATAAATTACGGTGTATTTATTTTCCGATTACCTCCTGTTGTATATTTAAAATTTTCAATAACAACTATTTTGATGTAAACAACTCGAATCTCTTTGATTTTCTTGTTATCTTGTTTATTATGTCATGACATGATGCATTTTTGATCTTCCGTTATTCGCAAAATGTTCCTTATCGTTTTGGAGGCGGTTTCTTGGTTGTAAATTGGGGAAGTTACAAATTGCAGAGCTGGTCAGAATGCATTAACTCTTGGCGGAAGGAAAAGTGCTTAAGAAGCACCTAATAGCCGTAAGTAGCCTTTGTATTAAGCGATGGTTTAATTTCGTTGATTTCGATAAGTGATCTTCTTAAATATTTATAAAATTTTAGTTCTTTTGGATAATGCTTATAACTGAAACAAGACTATTTACGCTCAAATGTAAAGATTTAATTGTGAAACTGTGGTTTTATATTCTATCGTAATTATGCAAGAATAATGGACGGAGATCGCTTCAGCTTAATTCATGGTTTTGGAATTAACGCTGAAGTACATACAAGGATACTTAACACAGATATTAAGCACGTAGGAGGTAACAATTGGTTGAAGTTGTTTCGTACAAGATTGAAAGTATTATTATGCTGCATCTGAACTACCTTTGCAGAAAATGTGTATTTGCCTTTACGCGTCTGGAGGTATGTTATTTTATTTTAATTTGGGTTCTTACAAATTTTATTTTTCTTCATATTGAAGTTGCGCGTTTCGTGTGAAATATTTTATAATTGCCCAATTTATTAAAATGTGTACGTCAAATTCAATCAGCTGTTTTTAACATAGATACTTTTTATTTAAATTTTTTCAGCCTTTTTTATGAATTAATCGATGTAATTACTTTACTTTATTAAGTTTTCATCACTGCTAAATTAAAAGCTTCTGTAAACGAAATGTGCACAAACTATACATTTTTCTTAAGAGACTGATTTCATTATGAAAATGAAATAATTAAAAATTATCAATTACTTTCTTAAGTAGTATAAAAGTATAGAAATTCCTCAGCATAAAAATTTTAGTTTTGTGATTTCTACCTTATGTCTATAAAATTTATTTTTAGTTCAAACAAGCTATTAAAAATTACAATTTCCAGTTTATTTGTTTTGGCTTTGAATATTTTGTTTATTTTGGAATTTAGAGACGCCTCATTTTCACCTATAAGATCGGATGTTTCAAAGGTAAGGAATTAATTTCGTTTTAAGATTGCTTATGTATAAATCCATTATTTGTCCAATAATGATTTTTTTAACTAATAAGCTACTGAGAGTATCGTTGGTTCTATGTTCCAGTTTGCTCTTATTTTGCGTTTGTTTAGTTTAATATGGGAGCAAAAATGTGTGTTACTTATTTCGGATGTGTAAGGACTTAGCGAAGATCAGAGTACTGATAAAATTTAAAAAAAATTACAAGAATGTCACGAAAACCTTTAGACATTATATTTAATAATTTCCGTTTGATTTCCTCTTTCGTTTGAAGGGGCCCTAACCCCTACTTTACTTCTAATCCTGATTAGGTGGCGCCCCTTCCCTCGTTAAGATAGGCCCTATTATCCCTACCTTTTATGCACATGCCTCAGCGGTCTTAACCATAGCTAGCCAATTTCTCTCTCGGAGGTTTTCCATTTAGTTAGGCGACTTATTCCATCAATTTCAACCGTGGGTCAGTTGACAAGGATTAATATCTCCCTAACACCTTGATGGTACTTTTGGGACAAGATTTCCTCATTAAAGCGTTATGTCAACAACGTTCCAGTAAAAAGTGCACCCCAATATCAATAAATAATAAACAAATTCGAAGGTCTGTACATTTTTCATGCAGAAAAATAGTGTACCCTATTTAGAAGCCATTGCTTTTGATCTTAGTAAGGTTTTAATAATATAGAAAAAAATTTAATGAACTTACAAATACTGAATACTATTGAAAAGCTACTGGTGGAAACATTATGCCATTCAGGAACCAATAATATTCTCATTATAGTCTGAGGGCCACGCGATTCAAGTGAGTAACAGGTTAGTTTTGAGGTAGAGCTGAATCCCAAACATTCGATTCTACCTACAACGACAAATTCTCTTTGTCGGTACTCTGGATGTTCATTGAGTGCTACATTTTAAAAGAAACAGTACGCTTTTAGCACATGCTGTTGCCGTAGACTTGCCAAAGAAAGAAAAAGCTACAAAATAAAATTAAATCTGCTTCTTAAACTAACGTTGAATTGCGTTTGTTTACTTAATTAACAACACAGGGTATTTTTTCTTAAAATGTAAGTTAAATATTCTATATTTAACTTACGATAGCAAACACTTCTCTTTATGAATTTAGTTTACTAAATAAATAATATCATGTAAAGTAAAACTTCAAGTGCTATATACCCGAGACTCGAAGTCATGCGGTTCGAAAACCAAAATGCAATCAGGAACCGAAACATACAAAAATTATAAAAAAATAATGTGTTGTTACTAATACCATTTCTTTAAAAGAAGATATGACGAACGCAGTAGATCAGCGGAATAGCTAAACCATCGTAAGTTGCTTTGTTATAGGCACATATTGGAAGTTTTATTAATCCGCATTGCATTTTTGAGGCAATAATGGTATAACAAACTGTGTGCGTAAATTTGTTTTAGCCAAAAATTGGTAAAAAATGACCGGTCTCTTAGTTACACAGGATCAAAACGTTTAGAAGGTTTCAATTAGACTACACACTTTTACTTCTAACAACTATAAAAGTTCGTCAATCGCTAATTATATCTTCAATTTCGTTCACTTAATACATTATAAAGAAGAATAAATTGTATGCCTAAACATGTTTATTCAATTTTTGCAATTTTTTAAAAAGAGCTACTTTTCACAACAGTTCAGTATTTAAAGGCTAGGACGAAATTAAAATGTTCATGATACAATTTGTTCTTTTATTTCAAAGCTTTAGCAGCAATAATTAAATTGTTTTACTCCTCAGTTGCAGCCGACAAAGGTTTAAGCTTTTATGCAGTACACTGGATCTCTGAAATCCTTTGAACTCTTGGCTCTATGGTTTGCAGTAAGTAAAAAATATTTCACTACAAATAAAGCAACAAGCCAGAGCTGGAATTTACGTAACTTAAAGGAGGCATCATGATCTTGTTGTGCTGTGTGCAGTAAGTGCAAACTACAACATGGGTAAATTTTGTTGTTTTTGTCTTTGCCTCGAGTGAAGTAGTGATAACTTTTTTCTAACAAATATTTAAAAATATCAAGGAATCTATAAAATTTATACACTTTAGTTCATCGGTAAATCTATTTTCGCGAATCTAATATTAAATGACGAAGGGCTATTATTTTATAGATTCACTTCATCCACTAACGTAGATTTAGAAAACCCAGAAAAACTAAAACATGTTGTTCGGTGTTTCGCTATGTAATCCTCAAGCTAATAGTTTTTGTAAGTAACAACTACTAAACATTATGCAACGCTGATGCGAAACCTACGTAAACATTAGGTAGTAGAAATGAGTTTATTCATTTCAGTCAGATAGAGTAACTTTTAGCAAGAAAACACCTTGTAAAATTTATTAGCTTTGATAGCTTACATATAATATTGTTGCTATTTCAATGTAATATTAAATTAGGATGAAGAAATAAATCGGAAAGCACAGGGTATATTAAATACGAACATTGGTAAATATCGATACTATACATCCCATCGTATTAAATTCAAAAAAATTACACATTATAAACGGGAAATAGCCATCTATATTAAAGCTATTTGTACACATTTTCACGAGTTCAAAGAACACAACTAAGGAACTAATACACCACAAAAAAAAAGTGTTGAGTATGCAACGGATGGCGCAGGCTATCAGTATTGAATGTAATGCCGTGGTTACGAATTAGGGTTCACACGAACAATATGCACAATGACCTCGAAAATACAACATTTTAGACGCACCACTCGTGAGAACGAGAACAGCATGCAGTAAAGCCCAGGAAGTATACTTATAAAAACCCACGAATAGTAAAGAGTGAAATAGAAATTAGATATCATATACCAGATATCAGACTCTCGAATTCGATCCCAATGCGAACACTCATCAGTATCGAAGACGTTTAAGTCAGGTACAGTGATCAACGTGACAATATTTAGAGCGGGAGCTGTTAGTGAAAACGGAACGAACGTGGGGTAAAACGGATGTGAAAATAATACGTAAAAGTTGCCACGTGAGAACTGCAGTTGGAGTTTTATTTACCTGCAACAACTTCCAGCTCTAACTGCGATGGAGTTTTCAGAGCAAAAAATTTGAGATGCAAATAGAATCATAAGTCGATTACATTTTTTTTGTTTATCCAGCTTATAAACACACATGCTGTCATTTACGCGTTCGCCGAGGAATACAATTTAAACCTTGATGTACATATTTAATTCTCATAAAAAGACTAATATTATTGTAGAAGCGAATTAGTACGTAAAATTTAGTCTTATATGTTTTCACAAAACAAATAATAAGTTTTTTAGCGACAGACATATTTGGCCAATTAGGAGTACATATTAGTATGTTATCCTTTCTTTGTTGTTATGTAATGTTAAAAATCATGTTTTAAAATATAGATTAGGTATTGTGGCGCCGATCGGTTTGCCTTTGACCAGAATAATTGCATTGGAATGAAAGCGCCGAGTTTGCACAACAGAGTCTTGATATGTCTCGGTGGCACATTTTTCAAATGGTTTTGATTGACAGCTACATGAGTTTTGCGTTTAAAAGTTATTCAGATTACAATAGGCATATTCAATATGCTTTTTTCATAATTTCTGGTACGTTTTAGAATTACCTAGAGATTTTGAATAAGCATATAAATTGCCGTCGTGGATATTGGAGTTCAGTTCTGATTAGAGCGTTGAATAAAATATATTCTAATTTAAAGCTTTGAAAGGTGTGCTATAAATTACGTTTGAAATAAATTATTGTAGTGATAATATAGTTGACAAACAGTGTAAGTGCGCTATATATTCGATTCACAAATTTTTAATTTAACGGTTTAAAAAAATTATTTTACTGTGTAACTTATGGTTAAGTTTTATTTAATTTTTGACAATAGAAAATTAATATTGATTTTGCCAATTTTAAAACACGTCGAAATTAAAAGTAATGTAGAAGTAATCTTCGTTTCAAGATCACTATTGATAAAGACTTAAAAGTGGAAGTTGAAACGTTTGGATATAATATTATTACAAAAGATATATTTAATTAATACAAACATGGTGCAAGCAAATAAAACATTAGCCTGAACCAAAGAAGAGGTTTGAACATTTCTTGAATCGGCATATTTTAGCGTGGGAACATTCTTCGTTCGATGTCGATAATGTCATAGGCGTCAAGGTTTTACATTATTAATCAAAACAAATGAATCATAAAACTGCACCAATTTAGAATACAGAGTAACGATAATATCATTCGTTACCTTCAAATTACCATAATAAATTTTACAACCTGTGAGTATGAACAAATTAGATTACAATGGTAAACTAAAATAATACTTCCTTGATCAAATATGCATATAAAGTAAAAATTGTGTTTTATAAAAGCAGTAACCCTAACCCTATAGGTGGAATTTACCAAAACACAAACCTTAATGGAATAAGATTATAAACATTTCAAAGGAATGTTAGAACCTCCCATCTAGTTCGGTAACTGAGCGCATTCAATTTCGAAGAAATATGTACGGAGTTCTCAACTTTTACATAAATTAGTGTTCATGAAACGGAATAATATAAGGAAGAAATAGTCGAGAGCTGTATTTTGGATTGGTCACCAATTCATAAAATATAAACTGAAGATTAATTTAAACTCTCCAAATCGCACAATATGCAACACAAACTGGCTACAACGAGTTACAATACGGCCACTATACCTATGTGTTACTATGCATAATTATTTGGAAGTACTGATTTTCACGAAGCAAATAACGGATGTATATATTATAACGAATTCAATTTACTGCTCTTTATTCCCTCTAATATAAACCTGATTATTTACAATTATTTACAGATGATCTTCAATGTACTGAAATGCCGCTACAAAGATCACTATTGATAATTAGGGTTACTACAATGCTTACTAATACTAACTTCCTCTCAACACGAGGATTTCAGTATATTTATTACTAAATTCAACTACGTAATTCACTTACACAAGCACTAATTGTTCCAACTTACTTTGACATTAAACGTATTTATTTTAAAAATCGATCTAATACTTTGACTAAAACCGAAATGATAGTCGGGTCGTACGGTTTATATATGCAACTAAGACAGCTCCGACGGGTTTCTATGAGGTGATTCTGGATTCATCCTTTTTCTTTGATTTACATTGGTTCTTTAAATGCAACCTGTCAATCAATCCGTTGTTGGTTTAACGGCTTTGGCCTTTCTAATTGTAGATTCTTCGGAGCCATTGGTACAACATATTATCAGCATATATTATCCGTTATCTCGGAAATGAATAAACTCGAGAGAAGTTTAGAGTAATTAAAGATTATGAAGCAAAATGAAAAATTAGTACTGATATTGATATTGGCTGTATTTTGCTGTCGACTGTGTTTCACAAAAGACATTAAGTATCGGTAATTATGGTCCTTTGAATACCAATTATTTAAAACAAATGAAAATAGTTATTACAACCAAACCGGGCCCATAGCTAAGAAATTACATAATATTACATAATATTCGTAAAAAGACAATTTTTGAAATAACATCATTTTCAATATGAATATTTTGCAAAAAGTACCATGATATAATATGTTTTGTACAGCAAAAACCTGATTTTCGTTGCAAATTCATACTGTCTACCAACAGATACTTGAAAGAAACAAAAGAACACAGAAATCTGTATTTCTGTTAGTTGTAATTTAAAAGCTTTAGTGGCAGATAATCGAATTGTTTTACTCCTCAGTTGCACCCGACAAAGGCTTGCGCTTTCATGCGACACATTGGATTTCCTCGAATTTCTCCCAGCTATGAAATTTATGGTCTACAGTAAATAAAGAATGTGTGTGACATGGTTCTAAATTACTGCTGCAGCAAGGGAACATTTCAAAACTGAAAGCACTGAAATTATATACGTAATTAACAGTGGCAATACACAGTGTATCTTGTTATAATGGTAAAATAGCACGAAATGAGAAATTATTTTTGTGTTTCTCATTACACAAATGTACTACAAAAAACGAGGTATTGAATATCAAAGAGCTTTACCCAATCGATGCAATTTAATTGCCAATCTACATTTATTCAAGCGAGGTTGTATTAAAAGAAAGGAATTCAATCTGAAAAATAAAATCCTCAAACACGGGCACTAAAGCTAGATATTCTATCCTCATACTCTCAATTAGATACAAGGAAGATGAAAGTTGATACATATCTAGAACAAGAAAACAATGCGCGTTTCGTTTTTTGTAAGAAGGACGCGAGAAGTACACCTTTATTCCAAGAATGCTGAGTTTCCAATCACAAAGTATATTGTGACGAAAATTCTTTTTGCACAAACAGCGGTTCTTTATTTTGTAAACTGATTATACAACAACTACTTGTAGCTACAATGAAATTTCCTAAAAGCTCTCACAACACTCAATTTTCAGCTAATCGTTAGTGGTTAAATACTAACTTCTAAAAACTACGACGCTATTTTTTTAATTACTTACTACTGAAACACTATAATTAACTATCCAAGCATTAATTATTAATTTATATAATCACTACAGTAATTTATATCACATAAAGTAATTTATATCGATAATAATTCATATCACATATGTAGCATTTATATCACGACTATCAAATCTTTAAATCGAAACTAGTATTGTAATCAAAACTTCTGTCAGAACTGACACCAATATTCATGACAGCAATTTATACATATTATTCATTTGCATTACTTATTTCAAAAACATACCAGTCCTTATGCAAATAACATTCTCGAGATTTCCTATTGCAATCTAAGTAACTCTTAAATGAAGTAACCCTACTATCTGTCAATCAAATCCATCTGAAAGTTGTCTTTTCTTTACCCCTAATATACCTTAAACGGTACTTTTACTGTGCTCCTAGAAAGGCGATAGAAAACAGCACTTTGTGTTTCTCAGAACACTTAGCCATACAAATATACAAGTGATTTTAATTGGTATAAACCATAGATGCGTCGAGTTAATATCAGAATTCCATCCTATTTTTGTGGGCCGTCGCTATTCAGATTTTGGGAAGGGGCGAGAAAAGCACGAGAGAAGAAATAAAAAGAAATAAATGGCTAAAGAGGAAGCCCAGGATTTGGAGCGGGGAAGTTGGAAAACTGGAGGGTAGAGAGATTAGAAAATTTAAAGTTAGAAGTGGCTATTACAACTAGATGTAGCAGAGTTTAGTGAATTCAAGTGGTCGATAGAATAGATAGATTAGTCAACTTAAAACTTGGATAATTGTCATACGATGCGGAAAAAAAAGAGGAAATAAATAAAAAAACTGACAATCACGCGGTACAAAAATAATAAACTCAGAAGTACACATGCCCACATCAGATCAAGATAATGAAAAAATTAATCAAGGGGTAGTGAAAGCGTTAGAAAAGGAGAAGGGTTGCTAACTATAGAAGACTAACGCAGCAATAGGTCAACGCAGAGAGAAAAGTGGTGGATGAGTAGTGTTTAGGAGTAAGAAAAAGGAGGTGATAAGCCTAAGAGAGTTCTATAGTTGAAAAGATGTAATGTAGTTAATTAATACAATATTTTGAAATCATAAACGCAAGTTCTATACATGAAAAATGCCTGTCAATGTAGATACATTTAGGATAGATTATATATAAAGGATACATTTAAAAATCAGGCAGAAAGTTGTAAAAGTCAGGTGCAGATATATAGACCTTGACGGCAATTTAATAAATAGCAAAATATAATTTAAGTTTAAAGAAAACAAAAGAAAAATAAATAAAAGGAGTAATGAATTCGCGTTACTTTAGGTATAATGAGATTAGAAAAAAAATTAAATTTTGGATGAACAGACCAAATATGGAAGTGCCCTACGTAAATTTACAGACCACGAATAGTTAATGTTAATTAAGCATGGCATTTCAAATTTTTGTTTCCATAAATGTATTTCAGATAACAAATTTTAATCTCAAAACCTATAACCTTATTACTTTTAAATAGATTGTTAACGTAATAATGCAGGACGATGATTTATTTCAAACCCGCAGAAGAAAACAGATCTAAATGTTAAAAGGCGCTATGTATGCGCTTCCCATAGAAAGAAAAATTACAAATAAACAGATGTCGTCCGTCCCGACCATAAAGGACATGCAAACGATAACATATTATAATAATACATATAACAAAGAAAAATAATTGACTTACGTAATTTGTGTTACAACCTTTTACATAAGCACATGTTGATGTGTTACATTCTGGGAACGGAACTTTGACTACGGTTAGCATGCATTATAAGAAAAGAGGAATTCTAGATAATGACTAAGTTCGAAGAAAAGTAAAGTTAAATAAAGTTCAAGTAAAATACAGAAGTTAAGTTGGAATGGAACACAGCTTCTAGATTTAGACATTGACTTGCAGTTGGGGGAATAAATCGATGCGTGAGCTTTTGATTAACTTTGCTTACAAGTTTAGGCAAAGAATGTTAGCTCGTGTGCTGTAACTCTAAAACTCGTGTACACCGGTAATAAAAAGCTTTTGCATCTGGGGGTCAGCTCATTAAAAAAGGTTTTGGTTTGTGTTAATAGAGCTGCTGTTTGCTGGATAAAAACTTATAAAAGTAAGATTGGTGATGCTGGATATCCATATATTTCTACAACTAAACGGTGAGTTAAGTATAGGTCTTTTCTTTAGAATTTATAATTATGTACAGATAGATTTTAAATTTAAGTTACAAATGTTTTGTATTTACGTAGTGGGAAATTAACACAACGTGAAAATTATTATTTTGTTGGACTGTGGAATAGCGTCGGAACTTGTTTTGCTTTAAATTTAGGTATACGATTATCAGGAAATGAAGGCTGAATATTTCGAAAAATTAAAGAACAGGTGTGTATTATAACAATAGAAAAAGCCTTTTATGGTAAGTGGTGATTGTAGTTTTTGAATTTCAGCCATTTCAAATGTATATTTTTTATTATTTTTATTTTTCCCCTTGAAAACCACTCCCGCACCACTGTGGTTAGTCGGTGCACC